>CAUYUJ010014999.1:207763-226976 GCA_963575745.1 Prorocentrum cordatum | reverse complement strand
AGTAGTAGTAGTAGTAGTAGTAGTAGTAGTAGTAGTAGTAGTCGTAGTAGTAGTAGTAGTAGTAGTAGTAGTAGTCGTAGTACCGTAGATGAAGAGGAATAAAAATAATGATAAGGATACTGATGATGAGAAGGAGGAGGAGAACGAGGAGGAGGATGAGTTTTAGGAGGAGAAGGAGGGCTAACATGATATATATATATATATATACAATGTATATATGAGGAGGAGCATGAGGAAAATGAGGATGAGGAGGAGGGGGACGAGGAAGAGGGGGACGACTATGAGTATGAGGATGAGGACGAGGAAGAGCAAGAGGGCGGAGGAAGGGAGGAAGAGGAGGAGGATGGACGAGGAGGAGGAGAAGGAGGAGGAGGAGGAGGAGGAGGAGGAGGGAAGAGGAAGGAGAGGTGGATGATGAGGAGCAGGAGGAGGAGGAGGAGGAGGGCGGAGGAGGAGGAGGAGGTGGAAGAGGGCGGAGGAGGAGGAGGAGGAGGAGGAGGAGGAGGAGGAGAAGGAGGTGGAGGAGGAGAGCAGCATGACGAGGAGCAGGAGCAGCAGGAGGAGGATGAAAATGAGGAGGATGAGGAGGAGGAAAGACACCACGCTGAAGGCCCCTAGGGGGCCGTGACCGGGGCGACACCGAGGGCGCGCGGCAGTGTTGCCGTAGCCGCTTGCTCGGGTTCGGCGCGCTCCCTGGAGGTCCCAGCCCCGCGGCGCAGGGCGCTGCCCACCGAGGGCTTCCACGCGTCCCACCAGCATCGTCCGCGGGCGTTTCCTGCTCCGGAGCCCGGCGCCGTCTGCGGACCCCTCACCCGCCGACTCTCGGCGGGCCCCTCACCCGCCGACTCGGCGGTCCGGGCGCTGCCCACCGAGGGCTTCCACGGGTCCCACCAGCGTCGTCCGCGGGCGTGTCCTGCTCTGGAGCCCGGCGCCTCCTGCCTCCTCCGTGGCGGTTCTGTGTTTTCCCCCCTGCTCCGCGCGCTCGGCGCGACCATTGCGCGCCCTGGCGGACTCGCCCCACCGCGCTCGCCACCGCGGGCGCCGCCGACGAAAGAGTCCTGCGCCAGCACAGCCGCGAAGTGCTGCACGCTCTGCGAATTTCCCTCGCCCCCTTTGGCTGCGCCGCCGACCCCCTCCAGAAGGTCGGCGGCGCCTGTTTGCGCATATAGACACATTTCTGCTGTGAGACTAGAGGACCCGCGCGCGCGCCCCGCCTCCTTTCCCTCGGCCGGCCCGCTCTTTAGATGCTTGTCGCAGTATTGCTTAACGGACACCATAGCCATGACGACGAGGAGGTCCATTTCCCCGATGCCAGGCTTGGGACAACTACTAGATATTAGAGCAACAACATGAACAACAATATCATCATTAACAAATGCCTACGGGCCTGCATATCCCCTAACACGGACATTACTAGGCAAACTGCTGGTTATCAGCTGAAACACTCGCCACGAGGTCTCGCGACTGTCTCACAAGCCTCGGGGGCGTTGGGACCAAACAGGTCTAGGATGAAGGCGGACCTGGATAACTACAACGAGGAAAAAAAGAGGCCAGGCCCGTATCTCCCGTACGTCGCCAAGGCGCACAACATATAGGAAAGGTGAGCCTCGCGACGGCGTCCAGTTATTGTATCATCTGCGCCGTCGCGGGCCCTCCGCATAATCTCAGCGAGCCGAATTCAGCTCGGCGCATGGGCTCACAGAAATCGTGGGAGGGTAGGGGTAGGGTTCGCAAGTGGCCCCCTCCTCCTCCTCCTCCTCCTCCTCCTCCTCCTCCTCCTCCTCCTCCTCCTCCTCCTCCTCCTCCTCCCTCCTCCTGCTGGGACACCCTACGGGCGGACCGGTCCGCGGACCAGGATGAAGCCGAGTGGTATGGCAGCCGGGGCCCTCAACGGTCCACGCTGCTTGCGTCGGTAAATCGAGCCTGCGCGATTGACGGGAGGCTGAGCTGCAGCGGCCCGAGGCAGGTGGAGGGACAATTCGGGGAGCTGCAGGGATTGGATCACGTGGGAGGGGGACATGTCCACGCCCGCTGCTTCGCGGTCGCGGATTCATCGGGCCGCGATCCCAAGGACACAGGCTGGCCTTGCGCGGGGGCGTGGCGCGCATCCATGGGGTTGCGTCCTCGGGATCGCGCCTCGGTGTCGAAGCCGCGAGGGCACGTGCGTGGCGTGTGGGCATGTTCGTCCCCCGTGAGGAGGGAAGCGCAGCCATACCCACTCCGCATGCACGGCCTCTGCTCCGAGCCAGCTCTGTTCCTCCTGCCTCCAGGAGCTGCTCCCGCCGCCGCCGCCTCGTGGCACTGCCTCCGCCGCCGCTGCTCCTCGACCCCGCTCGGCGCGCGAGCGGCAAGGCACCTACCTGGACGGGTATGGCTTCGAGGTCGAGTTCGCCTACCCCATGGAGGGCTCTGGCCTCAGCGGCGAGGGTGTCCGCGACGCGGTTTGGTCGGCTGCCTCCTCGCGGTCGGCTGCGCTCGGTCGCCTCGGTTCGGTCGGCTGCCGTCTGCGTCTCTCTGGGCTGCTTTCGGTCCGTCGGATTCGGTCTGTCTCGGCTTCGTGGACGTGTATGCGCATGACCTGGGGGGCTGGAGTTGATCCAGTCGGACCGAGGGATAAGATCGAGATCGGTTCGGGGAGGGTACCCCAAGGTTCTTCGTGCTTGTTGGATGTGCTTGTGCCCCCCCCGGGGAGGGTACCCTCGAGTGCTCCTCGCCCTGGCCGACGGGCGGCCACATGCTCTCGAGGGATGCTCTTCTGGCCCGGGCCCGGCCGTGCGCCTCCGCTGCCCGGGGAGCCGACGCCCCAGGGCCCCGGGAGGCGGGCCCCGGGAGGCGGGCAGTGGAGATCCGAAGATCTGCGCGGGCCCGGCAGGGGCCCGCGGGGGTCCGCGCGTCCGCGGCGCCTCCCTCCGTGGGGCCCCCCAGGCCTGGCGGATCGGGGTGGGCCCCGGGAGGCGGGCCCCGGGAAGCGGGCAGTGGATGTCCGAAGATCTGCGCGGGCCCGGCGGGGCCCAGCGAGGTCCCGCGCGGCCGCGGCGCCTCCCCCCGTGGGGCCCCCGGGCTTGGCGGATCGGCGTGCAAGCTCCGGCCCCTGCAGGGCCGAGGCGCGGCGCCAGGGTGCCGCACGGGCGCAGGGGGGGGGGGCACGGGGGGCCGGTCTGCACTGCGGGACGGGAAAACGACCACAGCCACTGCTTCTTGTCTGCGCCGCCTTCCAGCCAGGCGAAAAAGAAGCAGTGGTTGTGGTCGTTTCCCTGGTGCCTGCCAAGCTCAACGAGAATGACCACAGCCACTGCTTTGTTTCTGCTGGCTGGACTCCCCTGGGGGGCTGCAAATGCGCGCGGCCGCAGAACCAGGGCCCCAGTGGTGCAGATTAAGGCAAACTGTTGCCAACAGTTTGCAAAACCCAGCACCGTCAAAAACATAATGGCCCAATCTGTTTATTTCAAGTTCGTATGCTCGATTTTGCCAACAGCGCGATCGTCACCTGGTGGCTGAACGTACTTGTGATGGTTGGCACGCGCTTGAGATTCATCCCCGAAGTCCCAGGAGGTCCCCCGAGATCTCCGGAGGCCCCCCCCCGCGGGAGCTCCCCGGAGGCCTGCGGAGGCCCACAGGGCGGGGAACGTCCAGGAGACCCGATTCTCGAGCCTCGGTCCCCATCTTCCTCCTCCTCTTCCTCCTCCTCCTCCCCATCCTCCTCCTCCTCCTGCTCCTCCTTCTCTCCTCCTCTTACTCCTGCTCATCCTCCTGCTCCTCTCCTCTTCCTCCGCCTGCTCCTCCTCCTCCTGCTTCTCCTGCTCATCCTCGTGCTGCTGCTGCTGCTCCTCCTCATCCTCCTCTCCCTCACCTCGTCCAGGAGCCTCGTCCTGGGCATCTTACGGAGTTCCCCCGGGAGTCCCCTGGAGGCCTCCTGAGGCCTGCGGCGGCCTCCGTGGGGCCTCCCCGTGGAGGTTTCTGGCTGCTCCCAGGAGCGCAGGGAGGGCCAGAGGCGTCCGAAGACCCCGGACCTCGAGACTCGACCCTCCTCGATATTGGGCCTCGAAGTCGACCCAGCCTCCTCCTCCTGCTGCTCCTCCTCCTCTCCTCCTCCTCCTACTCCTCCTCCTCCTCCTCCCTTCTCCTCCTCCCCCTCCTCCTTCCTCCTCCCTCCTTCGTCTTATCATCCTCCCCCTCCTCTTTCTGCTCCCCCTCCTCCTCCTTTTCCTGCCCCTCCCCTCCTGCTCCTGCTCCTCCTCCTACTCGTCGTCCTCCTCCCCCTCCTCCTCCTCCTCCTCCTGCTCCTGCTCCTGCTCCTCCAGGGGTGCGTTTCGACCAGAACTTCGGGGCGGATCCAGCCACGGCGCCGAAGGCGCCCCAGGCCTGTGCGCCAGGCGCGCCACGTGCGCCAGGCACACCAAGTGTGCCAAGTGCGCCAGGTGCGCCGTCTGCAGGGGCCTGTGCCTGGAGACCTGTTGGAGCCGCCAGGGCGACCCACCCCGGGAGGACCCCCCCCTGCTCGGGCCCCCTGGCCCCCACAAGCCCGGCACAGCTGCCTGTGCGAGGGCCACCTGTGGGCCAGGGCCCTCCGCGACACTGTTGTTGACAGATTCGGGCATTTTGTTTCTCATGGTGGCGCCCAGAACGGCCTTCCATATACAGATTGCCAATTAATCTGTATACAGGGGGACCCACTCATATACAGATCGCCAATCAATCTGTAGATAGGGGGGACCAGGGTCATATACAGATTGCCAACCAATCTGTAGATGGGGGGGGCCAGGGTCATATATACAGTTTCCTTAATTTTGTGGATGGGGACCACCGTTGCCAACGAGTGCCCTTCATCTGTAGATGGAGCCTTTGGCCGCCAAGGGGGTAATGGAGGTGCGAGGGGCGGGGGGGGGGGCGGGGGAGAAGGATAACGGAGGAGGGGGGAGGCGACCGGAGGGAAGGTGGAGGAGGGGGGAAACACAGAAACTGAAGAGGCATATAAAAAGCGCACAGGTGAATGAGAATAACGAGCGGGGCGGGGAAGATGTCGGGGAGGGGAGGGGAGGGAGGGACGAGGGGAGGATGGAGGGGAGGGATGGGAGGTATGAGGGCGGGGGGGGAGGGATGATGGAGGGGGCGCAGGGATGAGGGGGGAGGAGGGGAGGGATGAGGGGAGGAGGGAAGGATGGGGGAAGGAGGGATGGGAGGGGATGGGTGAAGGAAGGAGGGATGAGGGGAGGTTGGGAGGGATGGGGGGATGTAGGATTGAGGGCTGAACACGGGACGAGAGGAGGAGGGGGGGGAGGGAGGAGGGGGGGGAGGTAGTGGCGGCGAGGTACGAGAGACCAGGGGGGAGGGGAGGGCAGGATGAGGGCAACGATGATGATGCCGGTGGTAAGGATGAGGATGGGGAGGGAGATGAGATGAGGAGGCCGGGGGAGGATGAGCACAAGGGATGAGACAGAGGAGGGCGGATTCGGAGGGGTAGGAGGACGAGGGAGACCTGAAACGGTGACGAAAGCGAGGACAGGGAGGAGGGGGCCAGGGGCAGCAGCAGCGTCGGGAGGGATGCAGAAGGACGGATAGGCGGAGGACGGGAGGAGGAGCAGAACGTGGGGAGGGCAAGCACGATGGAGGGTATGGAAGGCAAGGGGAGGGGGATTGGAGGGGAAAGAGACTAGGGAAAGGGAGGGGATGGACGGGGTGGCGAGTAGTGCGCAGGATGATGTCTTGAGAGCGGTAGAGGAGCCTGATATCTTTACAAATCCCAGCTCTCATCCCGCAGAGAGCGGTCATATGCCCAAGCCAGATGCAGCACGCTGCGCGTGCCGAAAAATATGCCTGGGCAGTGCAGACAGCGCGGAAGCGCCGCGCGCACGGTTCGCACATTTTTACAACCTTCACGGGCAGCTGTCGGCCAACACTCTCGCTGAATCTGTTTTTGGCGGTGGGGGTTTGTGGAAACTGTTGGAAGCAGTTCCTGCCAATCTGCTTTTCGTGTCGCCCCTTTCGGGACACTCTGCGGCTACAGCCCCCGTGGGGCGCCCAACCTTGAAGGCGGCAACAAAAGAAAAGCAGTGGCTGTGGTCGTTTTGACGTCCCGTATACACCCTAGGCGATGCTTAAGAGAACTTCAGTTTTCGGCCAGAGTCTCGATAATTCTTCATGCTTCAATGGAAGCCCTAAGACTTTAGCAGGAATTCTGGGTTTTCATTGGAATTCTGAGACTCTGAATCTCTCAGCCCATGATTTCTTCAGCGTTTTGCAGGGTGTAGGCCCTCAGATGGGGTTGGCGCAGATGGGGTCGGAGGATCGCGCCGCACCGCCGACGCACTGCCGACGTCGCCGATACATCGCCGTTGCATTGCCGGTACATCGGCGATGCGGCGCAAGCCTCCGACCCCATCTGCTCGGACCCCATCTGGGAGGCCTCTGGGCAGGGTCCGCGGGGCCTCTGAGAGGCAGGGGCCCGTCACGAACGCAGCGCGGCGAAGCGGGCGTAATCAGGAGGGAAAGAAGCACACAGACACAATCCATCGGCGATTCCCCAGAACATATGGGAAACTGTGGGGAGCGGGGGGGAAGACAGACACCCAGAAAAAATATGGGAAGATCTGGGGAATCGTTTTGTTTGTGTGTATTTCTTTGTGTGTCCCAGTTCCCCTTCACGTAAGTGCGCATCCTCCTCCCTCCCTCCCTCCTCCCTCCTCCCTCCTCCCACCTCCCTCCTCCCTCCTCCCTCCTCCCTCCTCCCTCCTCCCTCCTCCCTCCTCCACGAACGCAGCACGGCGAAGCGGGCGTAAGTGCGCATCCTCGTGGCCGTGCGCCCTGGCGACTGTGGGCGCCCCTTTGTGCGTCGAGGCGGCGCGGGCCGCGCGGCCACGCGGCAGGGGCGGGCACGCGGCACGCGCCCTGCTCCAGGACGTGTCGAGCAGGCTTCTCGGGCCGGACGAAAGGGGGGGATTGGGAAAGGGGGGGTTACGAAATTTGCTGCATGCAGCTGGTTTCGGCCCCACGGAGGGGCCCATGCCTCGATACATGGGCGCCTCCCGGCGCCGGGAGGCGCCGGGAAAATCAGCTACGTGGGCTGATTCTCAAACCCCCCCTTTGCTATCCCCCCCTTTCGCCCGACCCGAGCTTCGGGTCCCTCCGTCTCCTCCGACTTCCTATCGCAGGCCCAGAGGTTGACACCAACGCCAAGATCGGCGGTATGCCTCCACCGAGGGAAGAAGATCCCAATTTCGGTGGTGGTGGTAAGATTCTGGCTTCCAAGGTGACCGAGATATTACCACCACCACCGAGATCTAGGATCGTCTTCCCCCTGTGGAGGCAGCCCCCTGTTTTGGTGTTGGTGCCCATTTCCAGGCCTCCAATTCCTGTTCTTTCCCCGCCCATCGGACCCTGGCATCGCTCGGACGTGTGCATTTTTTTCTCGGCGAGGACCTCCGAGGAGCATCCTCGACCATTTGGCGAAAAAGCCACGCACGAGACCGACAAAAACACAGGAAATGCACGTCCGAGCGATGGCCAGGGACGCAACTTCGTCATCTTGGAGCGCAAGGGGTGGGGGCAACGCCGTGCCGTTGATCGGCTGCAGCGCAGTCTCTGCGTGCAGCTGGTGCAGATCCAGAGCCTCCCGGTCACAGTAGTTGCGTCTCGATTCTGCACATGATTGGGCCGTTGCAAGTGCAGCCTCTCGCTGGTGCATTGCGACGTCTGGGCGTTGGACGCGCGTGCGCTGTGTCGGGGCTCGCGGCTCCCAGGCCTTGCGGGACTGGACTGGCCTCAAGAGGTCGCCGGATGGGAAGATCGCCCCACATGCAAAGCGCATTTGGGCCGCTTCGAGCCACGGATCCTCTCATGACCGTCAAGGCCAATTGAGCGACGCAAGGAATCGGCCTCGACGGCGCCGAGTGCGCGAGCTGCCCACGGAAGGTCGCGCGTAGGCGCCTCGCCTCCGGTGTGGCGTGCCGCGCCCGCGGCCCGCGTGAGCCAATGCGTGAGGCCGCGGCGTGTGCCGTCTCGCGCGAGACCCCTCTCTTTCCCCCCCAATGCTGGTTCCGACTCCGGCTCCTATTTCTTTTCCGACTCTCGGTCCCTTCCCACCTCTCCGGCTCCGGCTCCGACTCCGACTCTGCGTGGGACACGCGCCCTCGTCCAGCAAGAGCAACAAGCGGGCCCCGGCCCACCCGCGCTGCCCCCAGGTGGCCTGCTGGCCGCCTGGCGGGCGGACTCGGCGCGTGCGTTCGCTCCTCTCTTTCCCTCGCTGCGCTGGCGCAGTCGTTGCGGCAGGCGTCGATCCGAAGCTGGCCGAAGCAGGCACCGAGGCGCGTGCCGGCGGCCTCGGTGGCGCGGCGGCCTGGGCTTCTTTGGGGGCTCGGCGGCTCTCCACACACACACCTCACCTCCCGCGGGCCCCGATCGCCTGCGCGCAAGAGGGTCGGATGCGGCATCTGGGCCCCGCCCTCGCCGATCCGCGCTTCGGGCATCTCGGGGGGCGTCGGAATGTGAGGTCATCGAGGATCAGATGGTTCCGAACCCTGGTAGCAACACAGTGAAGGCATGGCCTCGTTGAGGTCCCCGTCATTGCATCAGGGAACGTAGATCTGGCCGGTTTGGTCTGATACATCTGTGCAGAAGGCCCCCTGTCCCGAATGTTCTGGCCCTCCCAACCTGGGTCGCCTCCCAAAGGGTTAGGGGTCCTTCTATGCCCAGTCACCGATCGCCTGCGCAGAAGGGTGGAATGCGAAACCCGAAGGCCCACCCTCGCGATCCGCGATTCGGGCCTCTCGACGGGCGGCGGGACATGAGGAGCAGCTCGGGTTCGGAAGAGGCTCGATGCTTCTTAGGCCCTTCCGTCGCTGTTCCTCGAGCCTTGCTCGTGCACGGTGACACTTCCTGGGGGCCAATCTCGGGCCTCGTTCCCCATCCGTCTCGTTCCTTGCTTCGGCAGACCGCCTGCCGGGCTCGGAGTGCGCCGAGCACGTAGCCTCCCATCGATGCTGGTGAGTATATGGTTGGTGGGGGGGAGGTCGGCGACGAGCGAGGGAGGGGGAAGAGAGAAGGAGAAGGCCCTCTCAGAAAGCGGCGCGACTTATCAGAAGCCCTCGCACCTTCTGATCTCTCTCTGTCTCTTTCTCTCCGTTTCTGTGTGTCTCTCTCTTTTTTTTTTTTTTTTTTCTCTCTCTCTCTCTCTCTTCTCTTCTCTCTCTATATATATTTATATCTATTTATATATATATATGTATGCATGCATGTATGTATGTGCATGTGTATTCATGAAATTGTATAGACATGCATCTAGATGTGCAGGACGGGGACGGTATATTACATATGTATGTATGTATTCATGTATGTATTTATGTATGTAAGATCTGTATGCGTGCATGTATGTATGCATATGTATATGTATATATGTG
Source organism: Prorocentrum cordatum (assembly GCA_963575745.1). NCBI lineage: Eukaryota > Dinophyceae > Prorocentrales > Prorocentraceae > Prorocentrum > Prorocentrum cordatum. The sequence continues at coordinate 217,584 of CAUYUJ010014999.1, read as the reverse complement.
TGGATATGCAGATATGTATACATGTAGGTAGGTATGCATGCATGTCGGTTTGTTATGTTTGTTTGTGTATACGTATGCATGTGCATGTATGTGGATGCTTGTGTATGTATGCATATGCATGTATGCGTGTATGTGTGCGTCTATGTATGTGTGTGCGTACGTACGTGCGCATGTATGCGCATGTGCGTCCTGTCTGTGTGTGTGTATGTGTGCATGTAAGTATGTATGTAGGTAGGTATGCATGTATATACACATGTTTGTGATGCATGTGTGCATATAAGTATGGCTGCACGTACGTATGTATGTATGCATGTCTACCTGTGTGTATGTGTATCCATGTCTGCATGCATGTATGTATGTATGCATTAATGGATGCATGTATGAGTGTAAGTTTGCATGTATGTTGGTATATCCGTATGTATGCGTATGTATGTGTATGTATGTGTATGCATGTGTATGTATGTGTATATTTGTACGTACGTATGTATGTATGTATGTATGCATGCATGTACACATGTATGCATGTATGTATGCACGTGCGTACGCACGCACGTATGTATGCATGCATGTATGTCTGTCTGTCTGTGAGTGTGTGTGTGTGTGCATGTCTGTCTGTCTGTCTTTCTGTCTGTCTGTCTGTCTGTCTGTCTTTCTGTATGTATGTATGTATGCATGCATGTCTGTCTGTCTGTCTGTCTGTCTGTCTGTCTGTCTGTCTGTCTGTCTGTCTGTCTTTATGTATGTAAATATGTATGTATGTATGTATGTATGTATGTATGTATGTATGTATGTATGTATGTATGTACGTACGTACGTACGTACGTACGTACGTACGTACGTACGTACGTACGCACGCACGCACGCACGCATGTATGTATGTATGTATGTATGTATGTATGTATGTATGTATGTATGTATGTATGTGTATAGATTTATGTATGGTCCCCCCTGTGGTCGACCTGAGCTTCTTTGCGGTCTTTCGTTCTTCTGTGGTACTTTCGGATGCAAGCGGAGGGAGCTTAACCTTTTGGAGGCAGTCGGGGAGCGGGAGAGCGGGAGAGCGGGAGAGCGGGAGAGCGAGCGGGAGAGCGGGAGAGCGGGAGAGCGGGAGAGCGGGAGGTCGCCCGTGCGGGCGGCAGTCGCCAAATTCGCAGGAGCGGCCTGATTGGCTCCGGCGCTGGGTATGTTTGCAAACGGAAATCGGCAATCCTCGGTTTCTGCTCGAGCACGACGACCTTTGCCAGGGGGTCGCGGAGGCGCGGCCAGATTGCAGCTCGCTGCGCATTTTCCTCGGCGAGCTGGGGTGCAGGGCCCTCGTGGCCGTGGATCAATTGTTGGGGGAAGTAGGTGCCGTGTCGATCTCCTTAGTTTACCATGGTAGCTATTTCAGACCGATGGGGCTTGACGCGCGCGACGGGAGCGCCATCGCGCGTGCGTCTGCGATCGAAGCCGGCCGGCCGCGGAGTATCTCTGCGCCCAGAGAATTTAGATTCATTGGGGGGGGCGCCGCTCCCGAGCCAGGCGGCCGCAGTCTAGGTCGCAGTTGCCGAGGAGACTTCTCTTCCGTCTTGGCGTCCGCGTGCGAGAAGTTGGACGGCGGTGCGCTCGAGGTGGTCCCCGGCGCGAGCATGTGCGTCATCTGTGCTCTCACAGACGTGGACTTAGATGCTGGGCGGCCGAGCCAGGCAGGGTTCGCTAGCGGCCCGTACTCTTGCCGGCACTTGTAGAAGCTCCACCCCCTCTCGGGTTCTTCGAGGTGCTGATTAGCGACGTGAGCTGCGTGGCTCCCATGCATCATTTTGTGCTGTATATCGGCGCGCCAGGAATTCGTGGACGTGCGATTTGTCTTAATGCCCGCGGGGTCGCCGATGATGTTGGCGTGCGACTCAAGTCAGGAAATCGTCGTGCAAGTTGGTGACGAGGCTCTATGCGACTTGGTTGCGCATTTGGGCGATGGCCGACGCCGCGTCTGCCTGCTCCGAGCCGAGGCTGATGTTTCGGATTTGGTCGCCGGGTCCACTCGGCCGTGCACGAAGAGGCCCGCTGCACTTCAGTCTTGCATGCCTATGCGCGGGAAGACGCTCGTGGTCATGAATGTCGCAAAAAGGCCAGCAGCGAAGCATGAGACCCCATGCGTGCCGCGCGTTCGACGCGGGCTTGAGACTATCGCATCTCGCTTGGAACATATTGCTATCCAGTGTTCCCTGAAGACCGTGTGCACAGCCGCTTCGATGGGACTCGTGAAGCAGCCCACCGCGAGTGGCCATCTTGGCGGTTGGCGCGGCGAGGACTGCCCCCGGCGCGGGCGGGGGCATTCGGGCCCATTGGGAAATCTTCCTAGCAGAACACCGAGCTACCGATGCGGGAGGAAAAGGTGCCAGAAGTTTGTGTTGCCCTTCGCAATCATCTGGTATTTTCATCTAGCTGGGCAACGCATCAACGCGATTCGCGGACAAGGCGGCTGTCTGCATGTGTGCGACCCGAGGCGTGGCGTAGAGCACGTGCCACCCGATATTTGGTAATGACAACCAGCCCATCGATAATGCCTACGTTTGTCTGGGCAGCGCCAAGATGAAGCGTGGCATGAAGAAGGACAAACATCAAGTCCGGTGCGTTTGGAACAGCGGGGAGGATTAGTTGAGCGAGGCAGGCCGAACATTTTGGTCCTGGCGCGTCTGACCCATGCAGGACGAAGCGGCGTGCCTCTGGGCCTGGCCTAATCCGCAAGCGCGACTGGAAGCCCATTACCAAGCGAGACCTTGCGAACCGAGTGGTCGTCCTGCACGCAGACGGGGCGAAAACGCATAAGCTCAAGATTCCGAAAGTTCTGCGCGACAGTGTTGTCCGCGCGAAGAAGGAACAGGTAACGCGCCGAGGGGTGACATTTTGGATGAAGCCGAAGTTATCTGAGGTTTTTGGCCCACAGTTTGCCGACTGGCGAGTTTCTGTAGATTACGTCGGGGACGCAGATTATGGATCGGGTTTCGGCGCATTTGCGGAAGCAATCGCACGCGCGCAAGCGCAAGGTTGGCACTTCTGCCTCAACGCGCCGCATTCGTTCCGCCCAGTGGGCATATTGGAACAAAGGGGCGGATTCGTGGGCTTGCACATGGTGCAGTGCTCAAGGAGCTCCTTTGACGGTTTATACCATTTGCAAGCGTAGCTCTTTGCGCGCATCTGATCAAGTCTTATGCTGTGCGAGGCATGATTCCGAAGTGGTTTCGTTGATTCACTGTGCGCCTTTCTTGCTGCATAAACATAAGGTGGAACACGTATGTGTGTGTGTGAGAGAGAGAGAGAGAGAGAGCACGCACGCACACATCTATATTTATATATATATATGTATATATACATACATATATATATGTATGTATATATATATATTTATATATATATATGTGTATACACACATATGTATATATATATATATATATATATATTTATATGTGTGTGTGTGTTGTAGTGGCTTCCGGCCTGCGCCACCGATCCGGGGCGCTCCGGAATCGACTCAACATGGGCGACGACGACGACGAAAACGACGTTTCTCCTTGTTTTTTTTTTTTTTTTTTTTTTGTTTTGTTTTTCTACTTCCTCCCTCCTCGAAGGCATACTGGATGTTTCCGGGGGCTTCTTGGGGATCTCATGGGCCCATGGGGGCCAGCAAACATGGATCCTGGGATAATGGATTGCACAGGATGGGCCCTGGAGGGGTCCGCGGACCAATTTTGAGTGAATGCGGAGGAGGAGGAGGACGAGGAGGAGGAGGAGGAAGAGGAGTAGGAGGAAGAGGGGGAGGAAGAGGCGGAGGATTGGATGTGGCACTTTTTGGCCGCAGAAGCAAGACAATGTCAGCATGGAACAGAGGAGGAGGAGGAGGAGGAGCAGGCGGAGGAGGAGGAGGAGGAGCAGGAGGAGGAGGAGGAGGAATAAGAAGAAGAAGGAGAAACATAATAAGAATAATGATAATACTAGTAAGAATAATAATAAGAAGAATAATAGTAATACTAATACTAATAATCAGAAGCGCAAGACTAATGATAATAATACTAATAAGAATAACAATACGACTAATAAGAATACTAATAAGAATATTACTAATAATAATAAGACTATGAATAATACCAATAAGAATAATACTAAGAACAAGAAGAATAATAGTAACACGAAGAAGAAGACGAAACATAATAATAATACTAATATGAATAATAAGACGAATATTATAAAAAAGAATACAAGTGATACTATCAATGATAATACTCATAATCATAATAATACGAAGAGGAAGAATAATACTAAGCATAATAATAATAAGAATAACAAAAAGACTGATAATAAGAATATGAATACGAATACGACGAATAAGAATAAGATTAATAATACTACTAATAATAATAAGAAGAATAATACTAACAATAATCAGAATAATAATAATAATAATATGGCGAAGACGAAGACGACTCCTAAGAAGAAGAAGGCGGATAAGAAGAAGAAGAAGAAGAAAACGATTATTAGGAAGACGAATAAGACGAAAAAATAAGACGACTACTAATAATAATAACAATAATATTATTAATAATAATATTAATACTAATAACAACAATAATAACAATACTACTACTACTACTAATAATATTAAAAACAATAGTAATAATAACAATAATAATGACAAAAATAATAATGCTACTACTAATACTACTACTACTACCACTTCTAATAATAATAATACTAATAATAATAATAACAGCAACAATAATAATATTAATAAAAATACTACTACTCGTATTATTATTAATAATAATAATACTAATAATGATAATAATATTACTAATAATAATACTACTACTACTAATACTAATAATACTACTACTAATAATAATATTGTTAATAATAATGATGATGATAATCATAATAATCATAATAATAATAATATTATTACTAATAATAATAATGATAATAATAATAATAAGATTAATAATCATAATAATAATACTACTACTACTAATAATAATAATACTAATAATAATAGTAATGATAATACTAATAATACTACTACTACTAATAATACTACTAATATGAGGAGGGGGAGGAGGACGAGGACGGGGCGAGGCTCAGGATGCGATGGCGGAGGAGGAGGAGGAGGAGGAGGAGGAGAGGAGGAGGAGGAGCAGGAGGAGGAGGAGAGGAGGAGAGAGGAGGAGGGAGGAGGAGGAGGAGGAGGAGGAGGAGCAGGAGGAGGAGGAGGAGGAGGAGGAGGAGGAGGAGGAGGAGGAGGAGGTGGAGAGGGAGGATGATGAGGAGGAGGGCCGTAGCCATCTGGCTCAAGCCGTCGCCTGGGGGCGTCCCTTCCCCTGGGGTTGGGGCTCGAGACGCCAGGCACAGGGCCTGCACGCACCGCTCTCCGAGGGCCGCCAAAGGCCCACAAGCGGGAATAATTTTTCTTCGCACCCTGCAGAGCGTACAGCCATGTCGTTCCACAGGGGCTGGCAGCAGGGAGCGGGCAAAGGTGCAGGAAAGGCCGCTGCGCAGCAGACGTACACGGGCAGCTGGCATCATGCGGATGGCGCCAAGTGGAAGTGTGCATGCGGGTGCGGCAAGAATCAGGCAGAATGGGACTGGTGCAAACACTGCGGCACACAACGTTCGTCGGGAGAGGTCTTCTTGCCGCGAGAGGGCCAGCCTGGCGGCCCGTTGGGCCAAGGTGTGTTTCCTCCTCCTGGTCTCCATCTCGCTCCTTGGCGTGCAGGGGCCCGAGGTCCTGGTGGCTGCGGCGGCGGCCAGGACCTCAAGAGCCTCTCCGACGCGGAGTTGCAGAGTTTGGAGCAGCTGGGCAGCAATACGAACAACGGCCAGCTTGCCATTGCCTGTCAGCAAGAGCGAGTGCGGCGCTCACTGCCAGGACGTGCGGCACATGACGTGGCAGGTGAGGCGCATGCCAAGTTGCAGTATGTGGAGAAGCAGCTGCTGGAGGCGACCGAGAAGTTCGAGCGCCTCACCCAGCAGCACGCGGAGCAGCAGCAGGTGGTCACGGACATGGTCGCCCACGTCGAGTCGGCCAAGACCGAGTGCCAGCAAGCGGTGTCCGCGCTGCGCGCCAAGACCCTGGGCTCGCAGCAGCAGGCGCCGCCGCTGGCGTCCTCTGCGAAACTGTGCATTCGGGACATCCTGGACGGCAACATCCAGGACACCTTCGTCGACGACGAGAGTCTCTTTGGTTTGGGAGACGTGCAAGAGTTGGACGCTGCCGACACGTCCCAGCTGGAGGAGCGGAAGCGGCTGCTGGCGGAAGGGGCTCAAGTCGGTCACGGAGAACCTGTTCAGCTCGGTCAAAGAGAAGGCGGAGGCCCTGGTCCAGCAGCACCAGGAGCACTCCGAGCGCCTCAAGAAGAAGCGTAAAAGGAGGAGATGTCGGCGGCCGCGGCGAGCAGAAGGGTCTCGAGGGCGCGGCCGTGGAGAGGCAGGCGGCCGTCGTCGGCGCCGCGGCGGCTGCTTCTTCGACTGATGCGCTTGCCCCTGACGCTCTGGCGCGCGCCAGGGCAGCTCTGGCGGCCACGGGTGAGAGCCCGTCGCGGGTCTGATCAGAGCCTGAGCCCAGCTGCCTGCAACCTGTCCCCCTGTCCTCCTGCAGACAGCTAAGCGTAGAAGCGAGTTTGTGATAGAGACCGCAAGCCCGTCGGGTTGGGGGCCTCTTTGTCGATTTTTGGCGGCCGAGTCTCGGGCCGATGTCGTTTTAACTCAAGAGATCGGTCGAGCTCAGTTTCAGATTAAAGAAGCAGAATCTAGATTGGCGTCTCTAGGCTGGCAGTGCAGCCGGAGGTCCTCTGTTGTTACCCAGGACGGCGGGCTCTCGAGTGGTGTCGGTGTCGGATGTCGTCGTTCGTTCGGTATGGGCCTGCCGCTTGGGGCTTGCTACCCACGCCTCCCGAGTCCCCACGGGGTCCACATTTGTTGGGTGAATGCGTGCGTCCCTGGGGGATTCCTAGCTGTTTCGCTGTATCTTCCGACGGGGGGTATGGCCTTGGGGCCTGAGGGGTCTCAACTGTTAGCCAGGCTAGGGGAACTTCTGCATGGGTGGAGATTGCCGTACGTCATAGGCGGAGACTGGAACTGTGGCCCCCCAAGCCCTTCGTGGGTGCGGGTGGGGGTCTCGTCTTCGAGCTACGATATGTGCGCCTTCGCTTCCTACGTGCAGATGTGGTAAAGTCTGGAAGGTCCTTGACTATTTCTTGGTCTCGCCAGGGTTGGTCAATTCTGTCGCCGCTGTCCGTCGCAGTCGAGTATCAACTCTGAAGCCGCATTGGGCCGTGCAGCTCGTGATGCGACACAAGGTCGCGTTGCCAGAGGTGCCGCGCTTGGTCAGCCCTAAGAGTTTCCCACGGGGCCGAGCCGAGCTTCCCTTCGGGCCGCCGACGGCACCGTTGGACTGGGGCACGCTCGCGGCTTTCCTGGAAGAAGCGCCTGGTGTTCACAGGCTACAGTCGTGTTTCTCCGGTTTCTTGGGCCTTTACGAGGACGAAATGTGCAGGGTCTGCTGCCTGGGCCAGGAGCTCGGGGACCAATGCCGCGGCAGGGTCCAGGGTCCTAAAATCCAAACCGTTCCCGAGATTCAGACCACTGGGGGTCCGTATCCTGTGGGGTGTGCTCTGGCCAGGGGGTGGCGTTCCCTCCGTATCTGGATCCTGGAGCTGCATTATGTTAGAGACAAGGGGGTGTCTTGGTTGGGGGTTGATACCCAGTGTATCATTAACAAGATCGTCTGAGGCCCTCCTACCCTTAGGAACTGCCAGGAGTGGAGCTCATGGCGGCCTTCTCGCGCGGTGCTGCAGGACGCCTCGGCTCAGGAGCTCTACCACTGGGCGATTGATGCAGGAGGTATCGCTGACACGCGTGCAGGTCTCATCGCGCCAGTCGGCCTGGAGGAGTTGGGTCAAAGAAGCTGTCAAAAACGGGGAGGGGGGGGGGGTAGGGCGCCGCTGCACCAAAGCCCGCGCGGGATGGGTCCCATCGAAGGCCCCGACTCCTGGCCTGGCTCCTCCTGGGCCGCAGGATGTTTCAGGTGATCGCACTTCGGAGTGGGAGGGGATTTGGAATACTCCTGGGGGGGATGTTCCTGATGAAGACCCACTCGAGGCTCTAAATGATCACATCGCCAGCCTTAGTGATGAGGAATGTTGCGGCATGTTGGACTGGGAGTTCAACCCCGCCGCGATCCGAGCGTGCTCCAAGAAGTTTAAGACCGGGACTGCCCTGGGCAGCGACAACGTCCACCCGAGGGATCTCTTTCTGGTCAGCGACGACTGTTTACTCGCCCTGGCAGGTCTCTGGAAGGCTATTCTTCGGCTCGGTCACGTTCCCAGTCAGATGAAGATCATTCTTGTGGCGATGCTCGAAAAACCTGATGGGGGTCACAGGCTTATCGGGCTGCTCTCGGCGTTTATTCGGGTGATGTCTCGGATGCCGCGTCGGGCCGCGGTTTCCTGGGAACGTGGCCGCCAGCGAGATTATTTCTATGGCAGCGCTGGCCGTTCGTGCGAGCGGGCGGTCTGGGAGCAGTCGGCCATGGGTGAGTTTGCGCAGAACACAGGCATGTCGTTCGCTTCCTCCCTCCTCGGCCTTACCAAGGCTTATGGAAAAGTGACGCATATCCTTCTGGTCAGGGCTGCCATCAACCTCGGTTTCAATGTTTTTATTTTGCGGTTTCTTTTGACGGTCTATCGAGGCCAACGGCGCGTTCTCTTGGGGAAGATGTGTTCTCGTGGAGTGTTCGCGGTTCAGGCTATCCTGGCGGGTTGCACCTTCGCTACCACCCGCCTGAAAGTCTTCCTCCTTGACCCTCTCGACGTGCTAGCGGACACGTTTCGCTTTGTCAGAATATTTAACGTGGTGGATGACATCACCCTGTGCATGGCGGGGGAGGGCGAGACAGTTGCCAACGGTTTAGGCCTCGCCAGTTTCTTCCTCTGCCAGCAGCTCGAGCGGATGTGCCGGATCGTGTCCAGAACCAAGGGTGTAGTGGTAGCTACGCGCGGTTGGATTGCGAAAGACATATCTAACAAGTTGAGAAGGTGGAAGTTTCAGCACAGTCAGTCTACAAACAACCTGGGGGTGGACTTCAAGGTTAGAGGCAGGGTCAGTGCGAGGGTACATCTTGGTCGTATTGGAAAGCTGCAGCCCCGCGCTCACCGCTTTCGAGCCCTCAGATCGGCTGCCATTGGTGCCAAGCGTATTGTGAAGACTGGAGGTCTTCCTGCTGGTATGTATGGCGCGAGGGTGCATGGCGTCTCGCGTAAAAGGTTGGGGCAGATACGATCGGTGATAGCGAAGTGTGCGTTTGGCGTGTCTCGAGGCCGTTCGAGGACCTTGGAGTTCCAACTGTGCGCGGACCCGACCCTTGACCCCACCTACCTGGCCAATTTACTCCCCCTCCAGTCCTGGGTGCAAGCTTGGCGTGAGCAGTGGTTGCCCCGTAGCCTCCTCACGAACATCTTCGAAGTTGCCCAGAAGGCCCCAGGGTTCGATTGGAAGCAGGTTCACGGTCCTGGGGGTGCTGTATACTGCGCGTTATTGTGTATGGGTTGGTCTGCCAGCCATCCTGTGGTTTGGAAAGACTCCAGGGGCATGTTGTTTGACTTCGGACGTCTGGAAAAGAGGTCTCTCAAAACCCTGGTTCTCTCTGGCACCAAGTTGGCTTTGCAGAAGAATTTGGAGGGTATCAACTTCCATGGGAGTGTCTTATCTGGTGCCCCCCGTCTGGAGCCCATCATAGACGTCCCGAGGCAGCTTCGCTCCCGCGGTCAGGCGGCGAGTGCTGCATTTCTGGCAGG
>CAUYUJ010014999.1:200263-202763 GCA_963575745.1 Prorocentrum cordatum | reverse complement strand
CTCACCGGCGTCGGCGCTGCCCCAGCGGCGCGATCACGCACTTTATGCTCGCACGGTGGAGGCATGGGGCGCACCGCCCGCGAGGGTTCGACGACGTCTCCGTGCTGAGCGGGCGAGTTCTTCAGGTGGCGGGCCAGCGTGGCAGAGTGACGACCCGCCAGGCCGACACTGCGGCCGTTCTCCCTTGAGTGCTTCCGGGATCGCGGTCGGCCTCTGCAGGTGTCTGTCAAGGAGCTCCTCCCTCGTCCGCCCTCCCTCCTCCTCCTACCTCCCCCTCCTCCGCTTCCCCCTTCCGTCTGCCTCCATCCCCCCCCCTCAGCATGAGTTTGTCAGGAGGGGAAAAAACACACAGACACAATTAATCGTCGATTCCCAGGAAAATATGGGAAAATATGGGAAGTGGGGGGGAAGACAAAACCCCAGAAAATATGGGAAAATATGGGGAATCCTTTTATTTGTGTGTATTTATTTGTGTGTCCTGGGGCCCCTTCAGTTTAGGCCTTCCAGATGGAGTCCGAGTAGATGGGGTCGGATCCTCGCGCCGCATCGCCGGTGCGTCGCCGATGCGGCTCGATGCGGAGCCCGACGCTCTCCTTGCCGACGTCGCCGATGCACCGCCGATGGCGCCGATGCCTCGGATGCATCAGCGATGCATCGGCGATGCGGTGCGATCCTCCGACTCAGGCTGCCCGAACCCCATCTGGGAAGCCTCTGCAGAGCCACTTTTAACAGATGCCATCGCAGCTTGCCTTGGGCTCCTCGTTTTTTCCCAGCCCGCGGGGGCGGGGGCGCATCGAGCGCGTTCCACTACTCGCAAAGTGTCTACTCGCAAACGTCCCCAAAACACATGTCTGCGTCGACCTTATTCATCGTCGGTCCCCCGCGGTGGATCCGGGCCACTTGCGAGTAGTTACTTTGCGAGTCGTGGAACGCGCTCGTCCAGGGGTGCTCGGCGCGTGAGGTTACGACAGCACCATCTTCGAGTTCAAGCTTTCTGCCGACGGCTCGACCGTCGACATGTACAAGCCTGAGATGGAAGTCAGGACTCCCGCGCCGTCCTGAACCGAAGGGGAATCGGATGGGGGGGAGAGGAGGGGAGGCGCGGGAATGGGAGAAACGAGGCTAAGATGAAAGAAGAGGAGAGATGAGGCAGAGAGGCAGCGAGGAAGGGGGGGGGCAAGCTAGGTGCGCTCGCGTCATATCTGGCGTCCTACCCCTCCCTCCCATCTCTTACCATGGCGTAGAGCTTCCCTATTGGCTCAGTCGGATGTCGTAGCATGGCATAGCATTACATGTCATAATATAGTGTTGAAGATCAGCGCGTAGCATGACATAGCATGGCGTGGCGACGCCCCAAAGTGGGGGGGACTTCTGCGGCCCAAACAATCAACGAATAGAGACCGAATGTGTAATCAATTCCGATGGTTTTATTCGGGGGGCGTTTTCTAGATCTTGGGGAAGGACTGAGAACCATGCCGTGGCATGGCACTGGAAATAATGACGCCAGCGCTGCAGCGGGAGCACGATTCGGAACGAGCGGAAGCGCGAAAATGAGGCCAGCGCTGCAGAGGGAGCACGAGTCGGAACGAGCGGAAGCCCGAAACTGAAGCCAGCGCTTCAGCGGGAGCAGCAATTTTGAAAACACATCCAAGCAAAAACCCAACTCCTGGGAATCCTGTGTGGTACGCGGAGGGGGGCTGGACATCGTCCCGATGTTATCAGGGGAAAGGAGAGTAGTATTCATATTGTGTAATTGTGGCAGGGCAGAGGAAATGAGGAGAGGAGGGGAAGCGCGACGGACACTGTTGACACTGACGATGACGATGCTGATGACGGCGAGGATCATCACGACGACGGCGACGATTTTTATCTATGCTATAGTAACGATGACGCTGATCATGCTGCCGATGCTGGTGATGCTGCTGCTGCTGATTATGCTGATGATAACCAGGATTATGACGTTGCTGCTGCTGATGCTGATGCTGATGATGGTGCTGATGATGCTGATGATGCTGATGATCCTGATAATGGTGGTGGTGATGGTGGTGATGCTGATAGTGCTTATGATGATGCTGAGGCTGATGCAGATGATGGTGATGCAGATGGTGTTGATGGTGATGATGATTGTGGTATGGTGATGATGCTGATGATGCTGATGATGCTGATGGTGATAATGATGATGATGCTGATGCTGATGATGGTGATGCTGATGATATTGTTGTTGTTGACGATGATGATGATGACTGTGGTATGGTGAGGATGATGCTGCTGATGATGCTGATTATGATGATGATGGAGGTGGTGATGATGATGGTGATGATGGTGGTGACGACGACGACAACGACGACGACGACATCGTCGATGATGATGCTGATGAGGATTATGATGACGAGTATGGTGATTATGGCGATGATGACCATGCCGAACATTATTGCGCGGGACAGCGACGTCGACAATCAGTTCAATTATCATTACCATTGTAGCGATGATGCCGGGCAAT
>CAUYUJ010014999.1:190263-195263 GCA_963575745.1 Prorocentrum cordatum | reverse complement strand
CCTTCTCCTGCTCCAAGCATTCCGGGGCTGCGCGCTGCGACAGCTCACGATGCAATATGACTGGAGGAAAGTGTAGCCGCGTGGCGACCGACGCGAGGATGTCCCGCGGGATGCTGTCGTAGAGCGTGGCACTGTCGAGCATCCCGTGGCCGTGCTTCATGCCCATGGTGCAGGCCAGCTCCTCTCCCAGCGCTCGCGGGAACGCTTCCTGCAGACGTGAGTTGCCTGGCAGGGCTGCGTCCCAATGCCGGGCGCTGTCGGCCGACCATGACTGTGCATGGGGTTCTCGCAGGGGTGACCAGAGACGGCCGAACATCGACACGATGCCGATGGCACGATCTCCCGCCGTCTTCTTTGGGGTGAGCTTCCCGATGACGGCGAGCGTCTGCGCTGGCCACGCCAGAGTGTGCTCGACCGCCTCCAATATGAGGAGCAGCTCCGCCTGGCCCGCGACTGGGGGCCTCTGGTAGTCCACAGGCGTGGCCATGTCGATGCCCATGCCAGCCTTCGCCTTCGTGCGTGATGCCGCTCTGGAGATGTCGGCCACCTCCATCAGCGAGAGCGTCTCATCCATCGCTCTCTCACGGATACTTCTGAACAGCTCTCCCACGTCCTGCACCTTGGGGGCCGTCGGGGCCCACAGCTGCTGGTACTTCTTCGCCTTCGCGTCAATGATGTCCCTCGGATGGTAGACCAGCTGCTGGCCCGCCGCAATCTCCACGGGGGGGGATTGGTCCTTTCTTCAGCGATTTGTGCAGTATGCCGTTGGCCTCGGGCTCAACCGCCTACGCGCGGAAGTCGTTGATGGCCGACAGGGCTGCAAGCCTTTGGGCGCGCTGCGTGATCTTCTTCGCGGCGTGGGCGAATGACCCCGCGACCGCTGGGTGGAACTGACGCTGGCTCTCAAGGATGCGGAGCCGCTCGCTCCATGGGGGGTCGCGACCTTCTCTCAGCGCCGTGTGGGCGCCGTCTGGTCTGTCCCCTGCTGCCTCCTTCGCCGCGTTCTGGTGCTGCTCCAGCTGGTGCCGCCCGTTGTCTCTCTGGCGGTGTCTGCTGATCCCTGCGCAATGGTGTGCGCTTGGGTCCACCGCTGAGCGCGCTGTTCTTGTGGGTGGACTCGTCGCCTGTGGGCTGCCTGTCTGACTGGGCCCTCCTCGAATCGTACGCCCTGCGCGCGGCGAACGCGTGGGAGGGCCACTCCTTGGTGTCGAGTGCTGAGCTCGACTGTGGAGGTCCAGGCAGCATGCACACCCGAAACCAGGAGAGTGCGCGAGGCTTCGGGCCCAGATGCTACGGAACCGAGCAGCGATGGGGGAGAGGGAATAGGCGCTGTCCTGTCCCGAGGCGGATCCAATCTCCTGTCGGCTCCTCAGCCCGCAGTTGGCCGGGGATAGAGCAAGCGTGGGCGGCGACGGCGATTTCACTTCCAGGGGCCTGTGGCGGACTGGGCCCAGGGTCGGCCTCTCGGGTAAACTGCCGTTCGGATTCATTTAGGAGGAGGAGGAGGACGAGGACGAGGACGAGGAGGAGGAGGAGGAGGAGGAGGAGGAGGAGGAGGAGGAGGAGGAGGAGGAGAAAAGGGGCCGAATTGGAGGGGGTGCTGCGCAGCTCCTGCGCCTGGCCAGATTTCAGCTGCGTCTCCCGGGTGCGAGCGCTCGCGCCTGCGTCCGAGCTGGGGTCGGGGGGGGGGGCAGGGTGCGAGGGGGGGGAGAGGGCGTTGCTCAGCGCCCCGTCATCGCAGACATTGAGCTGGTCTGCCCACGGGTCGTCCTCTTCGCCGGGCCAACAATCGAGAGATTCATGGGCCTCATCGGGAGGGGCCTGACCTGCGTCCTCCACCGACGACGGGGCCCCAGGGCTTCGAAAGAAATCCCCAAACATTTGGTGAAACCTAGACCTGCGAGCCTCCAGGGCCTCTTGCTGAGCAACAGACTGGTGGGCCCGAGGCAAGCGTGACTTGGGGCCAGACGTGGGCTCTCCACGTGGCCTGGGGGCTTGAGGGGGCCTCGGGGGGGCCGCGAGGGAGCGGGTGGGAAGTTGGAGGCCAGAGCTGCGGAATTCCAGAGCAAGGCCTTGGTGGGGCTTCCACGGGGCATGCCTCGCAGCGCTGATAGTTTTCACGAGCGGCATGGCCTCGGGGCTGCGCGCGAAGTAGTCGAGCACTCTGTCGCGTCCCTGGGTGCCGTGCGCATGATGAACAAGACGTGAGGTCTGCGAAGTGTCGGGCTCCATGTTGAAATCGCCAACTATGAGCCGCGGAAGCCTCGCCGCCTGGAGCAACCCCCCGAGGCGGTGAAACCTGACCTTGTTGTGGCCAGTCATCATGATGCTGGGCAGCGCATGCAGTGCAACGACAATGATTGAGTAGCCTGCCATGTGCAGCACCATGGGAGGGGGGGGGGCAACCGTCGAGGCCGACCTGGCCTGCCTCGCGGAGGTGCCCAGCAGCAACCCGCGCCTCTGGCAAGACGTGCGCCTGGAGGTGCTGCTGGGCCAGGAAAAACTCGCCACCCTCGTTCGCCCTCTCTTCGTGCCCAGCTGTCAGTGGTCTGGCCGACGGTCGGGCTGCGTTGCTATGAAGTCGAGGGTGAGCGTCCCTCGCCTTCCTGTTCCATTCCCTGAGCTCGGGCTCATTGTATGTGAGTCTCAGCCCAGGCCCAATGATCGTACTTGCAATGACCTAATTGGATGTATTGCCACACCTTGGTGGTGAAGGCCGTGACATTCGCATAGAACAATGTCGTGGTGCCCTCGGTGTGGTGGTGGCCTTCTACTGATAGTCAAGAGGCGGCGGCCGCCTTCTCCTCGCCGACGTCCTTGCCCTTGCCCTTGGACTTGGACTTGGCCGCCGCCTCCTCTGCCTTGGCTGCGAACTTCGCCGCCGACAACTTCTTGGCCTCCTCCTTGATGATCTCAGGAGTGTCCTGTTGCTTCTCGGGGGCCTTGGCCGCGGTGTCGCCGGGCATCTGGCTGGCGGCGGCGCTCTGGGCGGGGCCGGCCTCATTCTGGGTGCTGCTGCCGTCGGTGGCCGCCGCCTCGCCGTTTGATCCCTTCCGCTTCTTCGTGGTGCGCTCCGAAATATCCTTCTGCATCTGTTTGGCCCTGTCGAGCCACGCCTTGACCTCCGCCTCCTTGCCGCTGAGGTCGTTCTTGACACCCTTGAGCTGGTCGTGCAGGGTCTTGAGCGCCTTGTGCCCCTCCGCCGCGCACTCCATGTCGTCGAGAGAGCTGAAGAACAACTCGTCCCACTCGATGGTGAACGTGGCCGCGTCTGCGGCAGAAGGCGGCAGCGGGCCCGCGCCCTCGGCCCTGGCGACTGCCTGGGCCGCTGCCTTCTTGGCCGCTGCCGCCTGCGCCAGGGCCACGGCAGCGCGTTCCTCCTTGTTCTCCGCGGCCTGGAGGTCCTGCCTCAGGCGGAGCACATTGTCCACGCACTGGCTGTGGTGGTGCTCGGCGCCCTTCCGCGCCCCGTCGGCCTTGCGCAAGGCCTCCGCGGGCGAGGCGGTCGCCTCGGAGTCGGCCTTGGCCCGAGCGGTGATCCTCTCGAGCTGCTGCTTCAGCGCCTCCTGCAGTGCTGCGTCCTCGGTCGCCTGTGGCTCGAGCAGCTCAGTGACAGAAGAACTCTAGTCCGTGGCCGTCGTGCTCTTGGCTCCCCCGTGCCTGCGCGAGCCTCGCTGTGAGTGGCTAGGCTGGCGGCCTCTCGGGCCCTCGGGGGTGGGTGGGTGGGAGCTGCCTCTGCTGACTGGACTTCATCTTCCCAGTGCACCGTGCGCGCTGGTGGCTTATGCAACGTGACGTGTGCGCCGCGCGCTGAGCATCTTCCGCCTTGCTTGACTATGATCGTGTTCCAACCGCAACGGCGGCAATGCTCGCACTTCGACCACAGCTGCGTCATGGCTGCTGGAGACTGGACTGGAATTTACACAGAACTGGAAACAAAACCTCGGTGTTGGTCGCAGACCTCGGGCTGTGGCTTGGCCCTTGGTCTGGGTCCCTCAAGCGCTGCGAGGAAACCCCGAGGATTGGGCGCGTGGGTCGGGGGCAGTCGGGGCCTCCTCAAACCAGCTTGCGCCAGTTTGCTTGAGGAGGAGGAGGAGGAGGAGGAACAGGAGGAGGAAGAGCAGGAGGAGGAGGAGGAGGAGGAACAGGAGGAGGAGGAACAGGAGGAGGAGGAGGACTAGGAAGAGGAGGAGGAGGAGGAAGAGGAGGGGGAGGAGGACGAGACCCTGGCTGATGCTGCAGTTCACTGTTCAGGGGCATGAGGCGCTGCTGCCGAAGAAAAGGAGGGAAAAAGGATAACAACGAGGAGGAGGAGAAAGAGCATGAGGAGGAGGAAGGGGAGGCGGACCAGGAGGAGGAGGAAGAAAAAAACGAATAGTAAAACCAATGACGCTGCTGCTACTACTACTACTACTACTACTACTACTACCAGCCATCCTAATAATACGACCTAAGCCGGATACTGGTAAACAGAAGCAGACGAATACGATCAATAAGAAACCTTTGGCGAATCAGAAGACGAAACAGACTAATCATAATAATGCGAATCACCAGAAGACATATACGAATAAAAAGAAGACAACTATTACGACGGCGAATACGAACACTGTTACTACTATTATAATAACTAGTTTTAATAATTCTAAGAAGAATCGCCCTGAAAGGCAATTGAGAAAGCCCCCCCCTCCCCGGCGAAAGTATAACGCTCCAGCACCCTGGACGCGTTACCCTGGCACCTCGCAGCCTGCTCTGAACGCAGACGAGTCTGCCCGCCGAAACAAGGACACCGCCTGAACCATTCTCGCAATCTGGCTTCCGTCGTCAGCGGCAAAGCCAAAGCGCGGGAATTAGTTATGTTCTTTTCTTTTGCGCGATGCTAAAAATATCGTTCCGCGAAAACCGCCCCCAATAATTATTGATGACGGTGCGGTCCTAACGAGAAGCCCGGGGGGGGGTCTTCATTATTTCTTGCGGTTGGTGCGGCGATTACTATTAATGTT
>CAUYUJ010014999.1:73492-168492 GCA_963575745.1 Prorocentrum cordatum | reverse complement strand
TAGTAGTCGGTGTAGGAGGAGGAGGAGGAGTCCGATGCCGCGGGGCATGTCTCTACCCCCTGGCACACAGGCCGAGGAGGAGGCTAGCCACGGCTATCCTCCACCGGTGCTGGCTGGGCCCATCCCAGCGCAAACTACTGTTAGACTGCCCGTTGTGACTACTGCTGTCTGAGGCCGCAAGAAGCCATGGCCGGTAGCCCACACCGCCGCACGAGCCCACGGCTCGGCGGAAGTACCAGTTTTTCCAGCAGCGCCCGGCAGCGGCGACCAGCCACGTGAGCAGAAAACTGGCCCAGAGACCAAAACGGGCGAAACCAGCAGAGGCGACGAGAGGCCAATGCCACCACCCCCATGGGCCCACGCCAGAACAAAGGTGGATCCATCAGTGGCGACGAAAGCCAGGCCAGCAATCGCCGCGACCAACGGTCAACCTGGGCGCCCGTCACCGGCCCCTACAGGGAGGCTCCGCCACTTGAGGCTCCGCCACTTGAGGCTCCTGGGGGCCACTACCCACACGACTCCCAGAAGCTACGTCTTATCGCTGGCTCCTATCCCCAAACTTCCGACTCCTGCTCCCACTTTCCCCCCTCGCACCTCACACCTTCCCCGTCCACCCCAGCATGTGCAACCTTGTGCAGACCGACGAGCACCAGCATGTGCAGACCTGTGCCTGCTCCCACCCCCCTCCCCGCCCTCCCCTGCATGTGCAGACCTTTTCAGACTGACGGGCACCAGCATTTGCAGACTTGTGCCGACTCCCACCCCCTCCCCGTCCACCCCAGCATGTGCAGACTTGTACAGACCGACGAGCACCAGCATGTGCAGACCTGTGCCGACTCCCACCTCCGTCCGCCCTCCCCAGCATGTGCAGACTTGTGCAGACTGACGAGCACCAACATGTGCAGACCTGTGCCGATCCCAATCGCCTTCCTACTTGAGTTGAGGAGGCCTTCGCCGACTACTCTTTGTGACGGTACGCCGACAGAGGTGGACGACGACGCAATACGGCCTCACTGCGACGGGATGGCGGGGCCTTCCGACTCCTGCCTTCTAACTCCAGGTTACCACGGTTCGGCGCATTTCCGAAGGAAGCGCCATTACGACAGAATCTGGCTGTTGTGACCCACAAGTCAAGGTTGCGACGATTCGGCCGCATTTCCGAAGGAAGCGCCGTTACGACAGAATCTTGCTATTGGGACCCACAAATCAAGGTTGCGACGATTCGGCCGCATTCCCGAAGGAAACGCCGTTACGACAGAATCTGGCTAGTGCGACCCACAAATCAAGGTTACGACGATTCGGCAGCTTTGCCGAGGTAAGCGCCGTTACGACAGAATCTGGTTGCGACGATTCGGCCGTAATTCCGAGGACAGCGCCGTTACGACAGAATCTGTTCTGGATCCCACCTTTTACCGACTCCGGACAGTGAGCGCATGGCCGGAATGTTCTAGTGTTTTGGGCGCTTCGGCCCCACCCTGCAGCACCCGCGCGGTGCACGATGCAGGCCGTTCCCGTTCCCGTTCCAACTTCAGGAGGAAGGCCTGCCACTTCTGCTTGAGCTCCCGGAAGGCGAACGTCAGGTCCTTGCTGGAGCCCGTGCCACCGCTTCGGCAGGAAGCCGACGCAGTCCACGCCGCCGTATAGTCGTAGCACTCGTTCATGCTCCTCTGGCCGATGCCGGGGCCTCCTCTGCCAACGCCAGTTCCACGGACTCCACGCCAGAGCGCTTGTCGCCAGCAGTCTCGTCCTCCAGCGTCTGCTCCTTGCTGGAAGAAACGCCGGAGTTGTCGTAAAGGCGATGGCCTGCCACCTCCTCGGCCAGCGTCAGCTCCAAGCCACAGTGCCTGACACCAGCAGACCCCGCAACCCTTACCTGAACTGCTGCACCCACCTTGATGCTGCCCAGGTTCGGATTGTCATTGATGTGCACGAATATGTCGCCACCGCCATCCGCGCTGTCGACGAACCCGTACCCCTTTTTGAATGTATATTTCTGACGCCTGCCCTGCTTGAGTTCCAATGCGGAGCCCGACTCCAGAACCTTGAACCTCGCGCTCAGGGTCATCTCCTCCTTCTCCGGGTCGTTGTCGTCCTTCATCTGCGCCGCATCTTTGTCGTCGCCGATGTAGAAGAACTGCGTGTTCACCTTCTCCGTCTCCTCCGTCATGCCACTCCCACAGCAAGAGCTAAGACACCTCCGCCGACAGATAGCCCACTACGCTGACTCGAATGTCCTCGGGTGGCGATGCTGCTTCTTCTCCTTCTTGTCCTTCTTGCTGTGCTCCTTGTACTTCTTGTCTTTCTTGTCGTCCTTGACCTTCTTGTCCTTCTTGAGGAGGAGGAGGACGAGGAGGACGAGGAGGACGAGGAGGAGGAGGGCAGGGAAGAGGAGGAGGAGGAGGAGGAGGAGGAGGAGGAGGAGGAGGAGGAGCAGATGGAGGATGATGAGGAGGAGGACGAGGAGGAGGAGGAGGAGGAGGAGGAGGAGGAGGAGGAGGAGGAGGAGGAGGAGGAGGAGAGGAAAACACGGGCTCTTTGGCCGTCTTGGGCGGTCGGGGATCCGAACAGACGAGAAACTCAGAGTCCTTCGAACACCTACGTGAAATCAACGGTCCTGGCCTCCTTGGGCTCTCCTGGAGGGCCTCCTGGAGCCATCTTGGGCCTTCTGGGGGGCCTCTTGGGCCGTCTTGAGGCTGTCTTGAGAGCCTCGTGAGCCGTCTTGTGCCATCTTGAGCCGTTCTGGTGTCGTCGTGGCTGTCTTGGAAGCCCTCTTGGAGGCCATCTTGGCCGTCTGCAGGCTGAACAGAGCTCCGGGGAGCAATTTGACGGGAGGTGGTCTCGGGACCACGCGTGGAACGAGGGGGGGGGCGGGCCTTAGAACACAATAAACAACTTCCCAGGCAACAGACACAAATTCTAACGCGCCTACTCCATGCAGGCACGGTGGAGGATTGCACTGCACTTTTAGAGTTTTGCATGCTAAGCCCAGACAAAACCATAACATCACCAAGTAAGGTGAACCAGTTCACAGTATAGCAACGCATCGCAACTCAACTAATGCTTGAACACCGAGCCACATGAAATAGCGACATGCAATGCAGTGCAATGCAATGCGAGACAATGTGCTTCACCGCGCGGCAGAGCAAGGCACAGTACAACATTGTACTGGGGGCCTCTTGAGGGGCCTCTTGGGAGCATCTGTTTGTCTTTCGGAGGCGCCAAGAGGGACCTCTCGGCGCCTTGGGCGGGAAGGAGGAGGAGGACGACGAGGAAGGGCGAGGCGGGCGAGGCGGTTTGACAGGGCTCGTTTCGATTCCTCCGATTCGATTCGATTTGATTTCGATGGTTTCCGATTCCGATCCGATTCGATCTGGGATTCCGATTTGAGTTCCGACTTCTGATTGGAGGCATACTAGCCTGCCGATTTCTGCCGATCCGACTTTTCCCGACTCAGCTGTCGATTTCCGACGATCCGATTCATGTCGATCGCCCATCCGACTTGTCGATCCGATCCTGGGCTCTCCTGGTTTGAGGGGTCCTTGGGGGAAGGGCTCCTGGGATTTGTTGAGACCTTCCCTCCTCGGGCCGCTCTTGGGGCCGCCTCCCAGACCGCCCAAGAGCGAAGAGCCGCGCGCCGTGCCCCAGGAGCGCCTCGGGAGTGCCTGGGCGGACCCAGGAAAACCCTGGCATCGCTCGGACGTGTGCGTTTTTCCCTCGGCGAGGACCGTCGAGGAGCATCCTTGATCATTTGGCGAAGAAACCACGCACGAAACCGAAAAAAACACAGGGAGGGAATGGACGTCCGAGCGATGGCGAGAAACAGTGAGCTGGGTGTATTTGCAATGCTCAGCCTCGGGGCTCAAGGGACGGGGGTCAAATGCAAACGGGGGTCAGCCAGGGCGCTGGATTCTGCAGGATCCTGCAGGGCCAGCGCTGCACTGACCTGGGCTTGGGCGCAGGGTCCTGCGTGATCGTGAAGGATTTTGAAGGATCCTGCAACGCCTGACTGACTCAGGTCTGGATTGACCCGGGTCAGTAGATCCCCGATAACCTTGCATATGACAAAAGCCCGAGTGCGCTCAACTCAGTGCTTCTCGTGCGGCACGGCGGCTGACAAGATGCAGCTTGGCGTCATCTTGATATTGAGCATGTTTTCAGTTCGCGCGCATGCTGCCCTCGGCGAGACGTCGGCCCCGATGGCGCCACTGCCCGCCTCGCCCCACCGCGAGGCGGCCATGCTCAGGAGGGAAAGACACACACACACAGACACAAGTCATCGTCGACTCCCAGGAAGATATGGGAACATGTGGGAAGTGGGGGGGAGAAGACGACGACCCAGAACATGCGGGAACACATGGGAATCCTGCTGTCTGTGTCTCTTGGTCTGTGGGTCCCTGGGCCCCTTCGCGTGCGTGCTGTGCGCCTCGCCCGCGGGCGGCGGCGCCGGCGGCGGGGCGTGCCGGGCGGGGGCCTCCTCGCGGCAGCCGCGGGGCCCCCCCCCGGGCAGCGGAGGAGGTGCCTCGCGGGGGCCCCGCGCGGCCCCCCCCCGGGCGGCGGAGAGGCGCCGTCGGGGCCCGCGCAGGCTCCGTCGGGAGCCCGCCGTCGGCGCGCAGCGCTTCCCCGGCAGTGCCGCCCGAGAAGCTCCGAGCTCCCCCTTCGCTCGAAGAAACTCAGGAGGGGAAGAAACACACAGACACAATTGATCGTCGGCCCCCCAGAATATATGTAGGAAAATGTGGGAAGTGGGGGGGGGAAGACAACAGTCCAGGAAATATGGGAAAATATGGGGAATCCTTTTATTTGTGTGTATTTATTTGTGTGTCCTTGGGCCCCTTGAAGAAACACCGATCGCGTTCCACTACTCGCGAAGTGCCTGCTCGCAAAAGGTCCCACAAACACAAGCGCCTGCCTCGACGCAGAGTATCGCCAATGCCCCTCGGCGGATCCGGACCATTTGCGAGCAGTTCTTTTGCGAGCAGTGGGAGGCGCTCGTCTAAAGAAGAGACACCACATACACATAAACTTTCGGCGCTCTGCGCGGATTTCTCGGATCCGCGCTGGGCCCCCTGGGGCGGCGCCTCCGGCGCTGCTCCTGGCGCGCTCCGCGCGCCAGGGAGGGGGGTCTAGCGCGGATCCAAGAAATCCGCGCGGAGCGCCAAAAGTTTATGCTTATGTTTTCTCTTCAAGGAAACTCCAAGCTCCTTTCTTTCGCCCCATCCACTGGCACGTTAGCCTCCCTCCACGCAGAGGTGCGTGCATCATGCTCGCTCGCCCTTTAGCAGCAGGAGGTGGAGGAGGCGCATCCGTGTCTTGGCGCGCCAGGACGAGTTCCCATCTCTATACAAGTCCAACCGCGTGATCGTCAATGGAGAGTACTTCATGTACTCGGGCTTCTATGCCGTCGGAGGTTACATTGGTGCCTACGCCAGCAGCTATCGGCGCCCAGGGCCAGACAGAGTTCTCGTCTCGCCTTCATGTATGATTCGGTGTGTGTGTGTATGTGTACCGACAGATGGACCATTGTGTATGTTGTTATCGAAGACGCCTACGACGAATCACCGCTGCCCCCTGCCTTTTAGGACACGCGTATTTGGCCCAACGCGTGGGCAACGTTTGTCTACGGCATTGGACCATGCGTTCCCCCAGCCGTTGTGGAAGCCCTTCGGGGAACACGTGGGGGAGGAGCAGGAGGATGAGGAGAGGGAAAAACAAAGGAGGATAGGGGAAAAGGATGATGAGACCTTGGGAGCTTCTCGGGTCATTGTTGGGGCCTCCTGAGAGCCTCCTGGGGGCCGCAGAGGGCCTCCTTGGGCCTCTTGGGGGCCTTTGGGGGTTTCCTGGGGGCCTCTTTGGCCGTCTTGAGGCGTGCCTGGCCCAGAGCACGCCGTCGGAAGCCGTCTTGGGGTCCTTTATGAACCGACTTGGGGCTCTTTTGAGGCGATTCAGGGCCGTCTTTGTAGGTCATCTTGGGCGTTTTGGATACCTTTCGGGTCGTCATGGGGTCCTTTTGGGGCCGTCTTCATGTGGCTATCGTGGAGGCCTCCTGGGCGATCTTGGGGCGATCTTGGGGCGATCTTGGGGGCCTCTTGGGCCGTCCTTGGCCGTGGGGGGGCCGAGAAGAAGCAACTGCCAGCATCCGTCAACAACCACTAGCGGTCAAGAAATTCTACCTCTTCGGGCCTTCCTGGAGTACCCTTTGGAGGCCTCTTGGGCCGTCTCGGAGACCTCGTGGCCCGTGTTGGGCCATCTTCAGCCATCGTAGACCGTCTTAGGTGCATCTTGGTTCGTCTTGGAACATTTTTCGCCCATCTTGGGCTCTCTTGGGACGCTTAAGGGCTCCGTATGAGAGGCCATCTTTAGCGTCTTGGGCTGTCTTGGGCCCCTCTTCGGGCCGCCTTGGGGGCCTCTTGGGCCGTCATCATCTTGAAGGCCTCTTGGGCGATCTTGGGCCGTCAGAAGGCCGAGAAGAAACACATGTCCAAATCCGGATGATTGCGATGAGTTTGGCCTCTTGAGGCCTTTCTGAAGGCCTCTTGGAGGCCTGTCGGGTCATCCTGGAGACCTTCTGGGAGCCCCTAGGATCGTCTTGGGCCGGCTTGGGTGCATCTTGGGCCGTCTTGAAGACATCTTGCTGTGAACATCTGACCCGTTTGAGCTTAACCATCTTTTTGTGCGCTGTTTCCTCGCATGCACATGTATGTGCGCACGTGTGCGCGCATCTGCTGCTGTTTCGTAGCAGGGCGCTTTTCGAAACCATGTCTCGTGCAGAGAAGACATCCCCGTTTTCGCCACCGACCGTCTCTGACGCGTCAGTGGTAGCGGAGCGTGCCGGTTCTCCCCGGCCGTCTCCAGGTGCCGCCGCCGTGCCGGCGGAGGGCGACGGGTGGCGCACGCGCCAAGGACGGTTCTCAGGGAGACGCAGGAGAAAAGGGCCGAGAGGCCCAGACTGGAGCGCCCGCGGGCGCAGCAGCAGGCAGCAGCAGCTTCACAGACGCGCGGACGCTCGAGCTGAGAGGGCGTGCTGCGCGAGGAGATCAAGGCGGCTTTCGCCGCCTCGATGTCGGTGGGCCATGCGTCGGAAGGTGCGGCCTGCCAGGCCCGAGGCAAGACCTCAGAAGGTCTATCCGACCCGTGGGAGGAGAGACCCTTGGCGGGGCGGATCGTGGCGAGTCACCCGACAGAAAGACAGCGCGCCGTGGGGTGCCAGAGGTTGATCGCGCGCAGTGGGACTCCAGATGCAGCGCGGACCGGAGCCGACACGACCGCGACCGGCGACGACATCTGGCGACGATGACAATAAAGAGTGGAAAGCCAGCGGCGGCTGGCGCGACAGCGGCGGCGGCGAGGGCAACTCGTGGAATGCGTGCTCGTGGTGTGAGAAGCACGACCTGGGAGATCCTGATCCTTGACTGGGCTGGGGCGAGTACCGTCTCTGGCGCAATGGCAATCGACGATGGCTCGCAGGCGCAGGAGTAGCGTCCGCCCGTCGGGCGGACAGGATTTTCAAGGTTCTTTAGTTGGACTTGAGGAAGAAGTTCGAGGACATCCCAGAATCCATCCTCGTCTCGGAGGCTGGCCCACGGACGATCCAGGATCGTCTAGACGCTATCAGCGGTCAGCGGCAGGATGACGAGATGAGGCGCGTGGGTCGCGAGTGCCTGTGCGGATTCCAGGGGCGTCAGGGGGGGTTTCGGAGCATCTACGCGGCGAGGATGGACTAAGTGTTCGATGACTTGACTGCTCAGGGGCTCGAGTTGACTAGCGGGTGGCGTCGCCTCTTCGTCGAGGAAGGCGCCGGATTCGACGACTCTGCGGCAGGGCGTCCAGGAGTTGGACATGCAGCGTCATGAGAACTTGGTGCAGGGTAAGAAGACGTTTGCGGAGTTCGAGGCCTCTCTTTCGAGAACGCAGCATGACGGCGACGCCGCCTGCAGCTCGGAGCAGTACCAGCCCGCGCTGGTTACGATTGACAAGGGAGGATGTCGGAGCTCGAGGCCCCCACAATTCTGGCAGTGCTCGCGCCCGAGGGGCGTGGCCCGTGGAAGGAGAATGGATTACAGGAGGCGGCTGAAGGTGGACAGGATGCGCTGCCCGACGCCCCTTCCCGCGACGGGAGGTGCGGGGCTTCCCCGACGCCTGTGGCAAGACGGTCGGCGTCGACCTCGGAAGGGGGGGCAGTCGCCTCAGCGGCTCATGAAGGTCGCGAAGTGCCATCGCTGCAACCAGAGGGGGCATTAGGCCCGCGAGCGCGCGAACCCGCCGGTGGAGACGAGTTCGGCGGCGGCCCCCTGGGCCGGCATCGCGGGCAACGCCGCGTTCGTGCTCGCGAATGACGGCGGGCAGTCGTCGGGCCTGGCGCTGATCACATCGCTCAGTTCCGACCCTTTGAGAGAGCTGATCGAGAAGGCGCGGTCGTCGGTCGCCGCCTCCTCCACTTTGAGCCGGCGGCCACTTTTCTCGCGATGCCCGGCGGGGAAATCATTCTTTACGCGGCGGCGGGCCAGGGCCTCATCGGCCCAGAGTCCCATTCGGAAGTTGGGCGCCCGTCCCGCCGCCCTCGGTCAGCTGGCCCCCGGGGCCCGCAGCTCCAACGGCTTTGCATCGTTTCCACCCAGCCATCGGACGATTGGAATCAACGAGTTGCGATCGCCCGACGACTGTCAGGTTCCAGAGCCAGCGTCGTGCAAGTTTGGCACTTCGAAGCAGGACTTTCCTCTGGTCGCTGCGCCGCAGTCAAGATCGTCGGCGTGCGGCGACGGCGATGGCGTCGGTCCGACAAGGATGGGTCTTAGGTCGAGGGGGCGCGGCAAGGGTGGGTCCAGGATCCCGGGTCCGAGCTTAGGGCCCGGGCGTCGCTCGTCATCTCGAGATCGAGTTCCGGACCGAGGGCGGCTGTCTTTTCAAGTTCGAGTCCCAGCGAATATTCCATCATTTCCAGCATCGGTTCCAGCAGATGTTCCAGCGTATCCATCATCGGCTTTCTTATCGAATGGTGTATCTAGATCAACGGGTTCCTCGGTGTGCCTAGTGTCAGATAGCGCGGGCTGTCAGGTCCCCAAATGGGTTTCCGGCAAGACGGGTAACGGTGACAGGATGGACGCGGCTCGAACAACTGCGCCCTAACGTCGTGCCGAGTCAGGCGTTCCTGAAAACCACCGCGCCTCCCAGGCGCCCAGGTCCGTTTCGTGTTGCCCAGGCCTCGCCCCTGGTCAATCTTCCAACCCTTGTCGGTCATTTCGAGCCCCCCCTTGAGTTTCTTGGAAGCCGCCGCTCCCGCGGAACATGAGCGGCCAGCGCCGCGCGCCGACAGGTCAGGACATGCTGGGGGGCGCGGGCATGAGGCGGTTGCGCTGGGCCCACCTGGTCGCGCAGAGCCTGCGGGTCGAGGGGGCGTTTGGCTCGCCCCTTCTCGAGATGAATCGCGCGGGGCGCCTGTGGCCAGTGGCTTTCCCCAGGGGGCGGCGCTACTTCGCCTTCAGGGTGCCGATGCGCCGCCGCGACCCGATAGCGCGTCGCGTCGGAGCCAGTGCCAGTGCGACCTGGATCAAGTGCGCCGACTGCGATCTGAGGCTGGCCAACTGGGGCCGCCCGACGGTAGAGGCGCAGCCGCAGCTCTTGACAATCGAGGGCGGTCTGAGTCGCGGCTCGGGCGGGGAGCTGGGCTCGCCAGCGCCGAACGTCCGCCGCTGCGGCGAGGGCCAGGGCGACAAGAAGGAGCTCCTGATCAAGCTCATCATGCCGGGCGCGTCCAAGGGCCCAGCGGTGCCGACGGAGTCTCTCGTCGAGGGGTTAGGCCGTCGCGCGCGCCGACGCAGGCGGGCGAGCCGATGCTGGCTGAGCGGGGGAGCAGACCCGGGATGTCTGGGAGCGGCCTCGCGAAGTAGATGGATGGAGTTGAGGGGCGCGGTCAGTCGGCAGAGCGCGGCGCCTCAGCAGCGCAGTCAAGCCCTGCAGTTCCTCATGCAGCCTTACGTGCAGCAGAGGCAGCAGCTTCCGGCATCCCCGATAGAGGCAGAGGGCCAGCGGGGGGCGCTGTCGCCATCCTCCCCGGCCAACTCGATTCCCGCCCCGGCTGGCGCGGACTCGTCATTGTGCCGGGTGCCGGGTGCAGCATGAAGTTCGTTAGTCAATCAGGTCGGCCGTGATTTGTTTTGTCTTCAGCGGGCTTTGTCCCGGCTGATCGCGCCGGCCGGTTTATTTGCTTCTCCGCGGTGTCCAGAAGAGGAATGGGGGAATCGCCGAGATTGGGGGCGCAGATGGGTGATGCTCAGTTCTCGGGGCGACAGGCTGCGCGTGCTTCTCAGATCGGTGGGGCCTCCGAGCTCCTTCCCCGTCGAGGGCGAGTGCCGTCTGGCAGTCCGACGTGATCGGCTGGGCCTCCGCCGTCTGGGGCGTAGAGTTTAACGGCGATTTTGAGACGATGATCTCGTAGCGACAGCGCGGAGAGATGGAGGGAAGCCAGTCGGCGCAGCTCGCGGCCGAGCCAGGGCGGAGCGGCGGTGAGCAATGAGAGCGCCCAGGGCAGCAGGTGCCGCCGGATCTTGAAATGCAGCGATGCTCTGTGCAGAACGTGCCGGGGGATCTCCGCTTGTGCCCGTCGAGTGTCTTCGAGGGCTCCGTCTGCTTCTACTGCCTTGCCCTCGAGCGCTTCCCCCTCGTCCTGGGGCGCGCTGCCTCGCATTTCCTCTCGTCTCCCGTCGTGAAGTCAGTCGCAGGAGGAAGGGTGGGTGTCTCGGGGTGACGTGGAAGTCCTATCACCTCCAAAACTTTGTCCGGCTGCTAGCCCGCTGGGCGGGGCCGATCGGGAAAGCGTGGGCGTTTCCACGGACTGGGATTTCCGGCGTCCTGGGGGCCGTCGTTCGGTCCGTGAGCTCGCCCGGTCGCGGAGGCCCGGGGCCTTTTCCTTGGGGCCGCCGCGCCAAGTTTTCAGCGAGGCCTTTGAGATTTCCAAGAGTGGGATGGATCCCGCTGAGGGGGTCCTCAGGCAGGTCGAGGAGGTGGTCTGGTTCTGTTTTCGCCATCGAGTTGGCGGAACTCCAGATGTCCTTCGGCGAGGTTCTCACTTTGGAACACCCGGAAAGAGCGTCCATTTGGAGCGCCCCTCCCGTGCAGAAGCCCATGTCCCGCCTACGGTCTTGGAGGTCTTTTGGGCGATCCTTGGGCAATCTTCGGGGGCTCTTGGGCCGTCTCGGGCCGTCGGAAGACCGAACATAAGCAAATGTCACACTCCTTCAAAAACCTAAGGAACATACATGTTTTTGGCGATCTTTCTGGCCTTCTTGGAGGCCTCTTGGAGGCCTCTTGGGCCGTCTTGGGCCAGCTTCGGGCCAACTTCGGCCATCGTGGTGGGTTCCTGGCAGGTCTGACGCCGTCGGAAGCCGTCTTGGGGGCCTCTGGGCCCTCTTGGGGCCCTCTTGGGGCGCTTCGGGGCCGTCTTAGAGGCCGTCTTGGGCAGTCTTAAAGGCCTCTTGGTCCGTCTTGGGGCCCTCTTGGGGCCGTCTTGAGGCCGTCATGGGGCCATCTTGGAGGCCTCTTGGGCGATCTTAGGGCGACCTTGGGGGCCTTTTGGGCCGTCTTGGGCCGTCGGAAAGCCGAAAAGGCGCAAATGCCAAAGTCCGTCAACAACCTAGGGGAAATCAATGATTTTCGCCTCTTCGGGCCTTCCTGGAGGACCCCTTCGAGGCCTCTTGGGCCGTCTTGGAGGCCTCTTGGGAGCCTCTGTGGCCGTTTTGGGCCTCAAGATGGCCATCTTAGGCCGTCTTGGGTGCACCTTGGGCCGTCTTGGAGGCATCTCGGGGCCATCTTAGCCGTCTTGGAGGCCATCTTGGCCGTCTTGGATGCATCTTGGAGATCATCATCTTGGGCCGTCTTGGAGCCATCTGGAGCAGGGAAAACCTTTGCAACCAGGTTTTGAGATCCTTTCCGGATGGCCGGCTGGACAGGCCGAAGCCCCAGGGGGAGTTCTTTTGGATAAAGAACGAGGGTTTAACACGCCAGGCACCCCTGTGATGAATCGACAGGGGGCGGCGGATCCAGTGGTCTTTGGCTCATCCCGCCACCGTGGCTGGGTCGTTGACCACAGGACTCTTCGAGGCCTCTTGAGCAGGTTGACCACGCGCGCAGGCTGACCACGCTGACCACGGAGGCCACCGAACAGGCTGACCACGCGCGCCCCGGCCAGAGGCTGGGGAGCATGCGGCAAGGCCAAATGACGCCTACCGCATGTGTCCATCTTATAAGGCCTCGGGATGTCACGTGGGACACTTTTTGGGGGGCCTTCTGGAGATCATCTTGGCGGGGAGGACTGCACATGTCAGTTCGTGTGTCCTCCTTTCAGGAACACTCGGGGCCGTCTTGGGGCGATCTTGGGGATTGTGGAGCCGCGTTGGGCTTTTCTGAGAGGAAGCGTCGGCGGCGAGCGCGGGGGACCAGTGAGAAGTAGAGGGCCTTCTCGGAAGGCGGCGGGACTCTTCAGACGCTCTCGTGCCTTCCGAGGAGTTTCCCGCGCGTTCGCGGGAGGCTCAGAACATCTTTCAGAGGGCAGGGGGGCTTCCGAGCCCTCTGCAAAAAAGGCCCGTCCTTGCTCGCTCCCCCCCGGCTCTCGCCGCCGAGAGCATGCGGGTATATGCGACAGTAGCTGCTGTTTGCTACGGTTCCTGTGATTCGGGCTTCTTCGGCCGGCCTCCAGTCAGGAGGGAAAGAAACACACAGACACAATTAATCGTCGATCCCCAGAAAATATGGGAAAATATGGGAAGTGGTGGGGAAGACAAAATCCGAGAACATCTGGTAAAGTATAGGGGGTTTACTTTATTTGTGTGCATTTATTTGTGTGTCCCAGGGCCCCTTCATCCAGGGCCTCCACGACGGTCCAAGCGGCTCCCGGGAGCCCCAAAAGGGCGGTGTTCGTGGGGCCATCCGAGAGCACGTGGGATGTCGAGACCCGCGGCAACGCTCCCCGGGCTTCGGAAGAGGTCACGCGGGCATGCGCGAGAGCGCCGGGGAGAACAGGGAGCGCCCAGGAGCGCGTGGCGCATGCCACTCAACGAGCATGTGCAGTGTGCAGGGCTGAGAGAACTGGAAGGGAAAAGAGTGCTTGCAAGGCACTTATTGCCTACGGTATGGTGGCGGATATTCACACACACGCACACATATATATATATATATATATATATATATATATATATATACAGACGTTCATTCAGGCCCCCGTTTATGTTTCCTTATCGCTTTTCTCGTTGCCCTCTCCTCGCTGTCGCCAGCCGTCCCAGGTACTCGAAGGTTTCGTCTTACCCCACGAACTGTGACGTCACGATCGAGTATCTTATGGATTTCACGACGCCGGCGATGCCCTGGGAGATCGGATTCTCAATCGTGGCGCTGCCGTCGGAGCCGTTGTGCAGTGTACTTGTTTGTTTGTGCTGGTCTTTCCCTGCTTACTGATGCTGGAGGGGAGACGCCAAGATAAGCAGACACCAGTGTAGAGAGGATTCGCCTTCGTTGAGCTAGAGGGAGCTGCCGTGCCACTTCGTGTTCGTGTTCACTTCTGCATTCCATTCCATTGCTTAGTGGCGTGCCTTGTGCAATGCCGACAGGGCCGATTCGGGCTCGGGTTGTTCGGACCATGAGGTTTCGGCCTGGCCGATCATTCGTGTCCCAGAGGCCAGAGGCGCAGTCACTGCTGACCGCCGCCGCCAAGACAACGCATCTTGTACCTTGCAGCGACTTTCCGTTCTCATGGCTGGAGGAAGTTGTGTGTTGTCAATAAGTTGAAGTTCTTGTGGTGGTTGCTCGTCTGTCACTTCTTTTTTGATGAAGTGTCGACTGGCCTCTTCCCCTTGCGCCGAGCCAGTAGTTCCAAGTCGTATTTTGTCTGCGCAAGATGATGCTGGCCACTCTCTGCGAAATACATGCTTTGCTCGTCCGTCGGGCAATGACATGTTTCCCTCGCATATGTGCTCTTTTTGATATAACAACTCATGGCGTTGGCTTCTGCAGTCTGACCGTCTTCATGGCAAACGCATAAATTTCTGCGGATGCAGCAGGTAGTGGTAAAAGAGTCGTTGGCAGTGTTTGTATGGGGTTTGGTTACTGCCACCGTTGCTCTTCCCGTGCGCCAGAGGAGGCAATGCAGCCCCGCATCAGCGACGACCGACTGCTTTACTTCACGACTGACTACACGGATAAGGCGAGTGCTTTCGTCGACGTCTTTTCGAGCGCTTTGTTTCTTTACCGCTTCCCATTTGTTTACCATGTTTACGCCATTTATGTTTACGCCATTTCTCCAACCCGCAGAAGAGAGCGTTCGCAACGATCGTGGGACTCATCATGATTTGTTTTGGGCCTGAATGCGTCGGCCCATTATGCGGCCCTCTTGAGGCTGGCGGGTGTCTGTTGGGACCCTCAGAGTTGGGAGGGGTGTCACGAGGAGATGTCCTCCTTGGGGACCTTTTGAGGGAGTCTGAAGACAGCTTTCGGGCCTGGTGGGGGGCTCTTGGGGCCTCTCGGGGGGTTCTCGGGCGCCTGATGGCGGTCTCGGGGGACTTCTTGGGGTGGAGGGCAACAAAGGGCAACTCGAGTTGCCTCTCTTGGGCCTCTCTCGGGGCCCTGCCTGTTGGGGTCCTCTTGGACCGTCTTGAGCGCCTCTTGGGACGTCTTGGGGCCATCTAGGGTCATCTTGTCGCTGTCTTGGGGACTTCTTTGGCCGCTTTGGAGCGATATTGCGGTCCTCTTGAGCCGTCTTGGACGCTGTTAAGACCAAAATGGCGAACATGCTAAACATGCACGTTCTCCCATGGGATCGGGGTGACTTTTGCCTCTGGAGACCCTCGTGGGGACCCTCGTGGAGGCTTTTTGGCTCGCCGTGAGGCTATATGGGTTGGTTTGAGGCCTCTTCGGCGTGATGCAGCCCAGCTTGAGCAAGCTTAGATGTAATCTCGGGCATCTTGGAAGCCACGGACTCTACATTTGGAGGCTCCGGGAGTCCTGGGGATGCTTTTAGGATTTCGTCCTCTTCCCCCCCCATCAAACGCGATTTTGCACCCTGGGGGAGGGGAAAGGGGGAGGGGAACAGCTAAGTAGTCCAAAAGCCTTGTCACCCCTTGCAGGCGGGGGTTGGCGGATCATTCATGATATTACGTATTCCTCTCCTTCCTTCGAGTCGTGATTTAGGCGCTCCTTCCTTGCCCGTTGCCCGCAGACTCCAGTCCAGTTTGCGCGCGCACGTTTGGCCAATTTCGAATGGTGAGTCACGCATTGAGAAGATCCAGGGTGGCGCGCACAAGATCAACGAAAGGGAACCGTCGAAACTCTGCGTTTTTTTCAGACGCTTGCCGGCACTGTGGCAACCTCCGACAATCGGGGCTCAAGAGATGGAGGTTAATACAAACGGGGGTCAGTCAGAGCGCGGGATCTTGCATCGGCGGTGAGCTGGGGGGTGGTGAGGAGGAGACGGCCTTCTCAGAGGGCTCGGAGGTCCCCCGGCCTTAGAAGTGCCACAATTTCTCAGAAGGCGCGAGGTCTTCTGAGACTTGGCATCGCTCGGACGTGTGTTTTTTTTTCTCGGCGAGGACCCTCGAGGACCATCCTGGACCATCGAGCAAAAAAACACACGCACGAAACCGACAAATGCACGGGAAATGGACGTCCAAGCGACTGCAAGGAGAAGTCCCGCCGCCTTCTGAGAAGGCCTCCTCCTCCTCATTTCCCGCCCTCGCTCGCCGCCGATTGCAGGATCCTGCAGAGCTGTGGGCGCACTGACCCGGGTGTGGGTGCAGGGTCCTGCATGACCCTGCAGGATCTTGCGGGATCCTGCCAGGCCTGACTGACCCGGGTCTGGATGGACCCGTGTCGGTAGATCCCCGAGGTGACAAGTCGAGATTGTGTGATTCTTATGCAGCGTGTCGATCCGCATCGCGCGCAGACAGCTGTCTGGGGCGCGCGCTCCAGCGGTCCGAGGGGTTGGCCTTGGAGCTCTTCGCTTCCGGGCTTGGCAGCGCAGTCGCGCGCGCGCGGGGCGGCCGTCGCCCGTGGACGCGTTTTTTTTTGTCCGAGGAGGGGCCCGACGCCGCGCTGACAAAGTGTGGCTCATCCTGCTCTGCTTCGCCTGGCCCGGCACTGTACTCCAGATTTCGTAATAAAAGGGAGGGGGTCACAACCCTCCCAGACGAGAAGTTTTAGACCCCCCCAGACCATCCATGAAAGGGCGGCCCTTTGCCCAGACCCACCCGAACCTTCCAAGACAGCTCAAATCAGACCCCCCCCCAAATGTGACCCCCCCGACTTTATTATGAAATCCGGAGTAGCGTTTGTCACGTGGCTGAAGGAGTGCGGAACATTCAGCACCCCGCTCAAACAGAGAAGCTGCATCGTGCCAGAAGTTGACAGTTCTCGCAGGCCTAGAGGTTGGCACCAACACTGACATCGGCGGTGTGCCTCCACCGGGGGAAGAAGATCCCGATCTCGGCGATGGTGGTCATATTCCGGCTTCCAAGGTGGCCGAATTATCACCACCGACACCGAAATCGAGGACCATCTTCCCCCTGTGGAGGCAACTCCCTGTGTTGGTGTCGTTGGTGTCCATTTCCAGGTCTCCTCTACAGGCTGAGTTGGGGCGGTGGCGCGCCGCATCCCCCGACGGCGCGGGCGGGGTCGGTGCGGAGCTTGGGCGGGTGCTCCTGCTTCTCGTTCTCCGCGGGCCGGGTGCCAGCGAAGATATCATGCCCATCACCGGCATCACTGCTGCCACCAGGGCCACCACCGTCGCGATCATCGCGTCATCACCATCACCATCACTGGCGATGTCACAGCCGCCGTTGCCATCTTTGCATTGACTGACTCGCTTCGGGCATCGCAATACTTACGCTTGTGTCAAATGCCCGAACCAATGCCATATGGTGGGTCGTCGTGCGCTGCTCTGAATTGCACACATGCTCGCCACTTGGCGTTGGGCTGGTACGGGACCAAGGTTCGAGCTGGCTGGCGATTACAGTAGCTTCGCTGGAGGATGCTACAGGCCACATGCGATCCGAGTGCCCATGCTCCCCCCTGGGCAAGCTCCTGCCTGCAGCCTGCCCTTTTCCGTCAACCGGGGAGCGCTCGGCAGGCTGCCGTGCCGGGTAGCAGGCGACCTGCCGGTTGAGTGGTCGCATGTCCTCAGATGTCTGCAGGATCGGCAAGCGTCTGGTGTGGAGCGGTGGCAGCCTGGCAGCGAGGGCGTGGCGGGATGACCGGCAGCGCCCGCTGGCGAGCCCCCACCCCTGCCCAGGGCTACCGCACCGACCGGGCGAACGACGAGCTTCCCAGCGACGCAGCGCCGGGGGACGGGGCAGTGCTCTCGGGTGTTGCCAGGGTTCTCCCCGGCCTACTGACGTCGTGCAGTCAAGACGCTGAAGTAAGGACCGCTGTTTTGGACTCTCGAAATGTGCACGGAAAAATGGGTGCAGTGCCCAACAACAACTGTTGTCCCACACCACCAGCGGCCGCTGCTGGGCCAGCGGCCGTGTGTCTCGAATTGACAGGCCGCGGCGGCGTGGACAGCGAGTCCTGTTCAAGATGAACAAGGTTTGCTGTTGGGCATTGTACCCATTGTTTCCGTACCCATTTCGTTCGTGCTTAGCTGTGGGTTCGGAAGCTGCTCGCTGTTCCCTGGGTCATTCCGTAGGTTACTCCTCTGGCCCTCCTTGTGCACGCAGGCGCTGTTGGCGCCGAAAAGGGGTTTTGTTTCTTATCTAGTGTTCCTCATTTCAGCGGCCCTTCTGCATTTTCGCTCCATTCTAGAGCTACTCAGGCCCTCTGGGACTCGTGATGGAGGGGTGCTCTGGAGGCCATCCAGGCATCCCTGGATAGCCTGGAGCCACCCTGGGCCAGAGTCGCCTCTGGTAACAGGGCTGGACCTAAACGGTGTTTTGGCGATTTCGTGGGCCGTTTTCGTTTCGATTTCGTTTTGCGGTAAAGGCGAATCGAAGACAAACGAGGGAAAACGAACACAAAGACGGCGACAAAGAGTGATAGAGTGCGGAGTAGAATTTCAGGAGGAGGTGCAGGGTCATAGCGGTTTCAGCAGGGGGGCGCCAATTGGATGCCTCACGGTGGGCGCGCGTGCGTGAAACTGATATCGATGCGGAGAGTAGGCACGATGCAGAGAACGTCAGGAGCAGGTGCAGGGCTATAGCGGCTTCGGCAGGGGGGCGCCAATTGGATGCCTCACGGTGGGCTTGTGCGTGCGCTGATATCGATGCGGAGAGCAGGCACGATGCAGAGAACGTTCGGCGTATCCGCCTTGGCCCCAGCGCGTGCCTGGCCTCCCTCCTGCATGAGCTCGCAGCTAGCGCCCGTACCTATGCGACCCTTCGATTTCTCGGGATGGCACTCCGTGGGGGACTCTGGTTGTGTGTTGTTGGATTGGCCCTCCCTGCTCGAACGTCGGCATCCCTCGGGGGGCCGACAACCCGCACCCGTACCCAGAGCGCCCTCATCTCCTGGCCCTTCCCCATTTCTCCTTCCCTTGAGGTTTGAGCATGCGTTGTTCTTTCATCACTCCTCCCAGGCCCAGCCCCTTCTCCTCCACTCCCCCTCCCTCCCCTTGCTCTGCGCGCCCGTGCCACTCGTCGTTGCGCCTGCCAGCGCTACCGTTTTTCTCTCGATGATATGCCTCGCCCTCTCTGACATACGCTGCAGTTTGGCTTTCGTGCCCGCGTGGCAATCCGATGCTTCACGTGGGCCCCGACGTGGGCCGCGTTCTTCTCGCCATGTCTCTGGACTTGCGGCTGACCTCAGCACCCACGCGCTCCCCAGACCTGAACCCGTTGGCAGCCTTTCGTGCAGCTTGCCAGGCATTGGACCGTGACACAACTATGATCTGGCGGTACGACCTGCAGCGTATCGGAACGATCAGGCGGCGCGTAGCATTCCGTCTTCGCTTTTCGGTTCTTGTGTTTTCGCTTTGCTGCCTACCAGGGCAGGGAGGAGACGGGATCAGAAACGGGTGGAGGAGGTACATGAGGAGGTGAATGAGAGGGAGGTGGAGAAGCAGGTGGAGGATGACCAGGGTGAGTATGAGGAGTAGGAAGAGGAGGAGGAGGATGCTATAGGAGGATGAGCAGGAGGAGGAGGAGAAAGCAGGGTAATGATGAGACGAAAGGAATATGCAGATGATGAAGAACATGACATGATGATGCTGGTGCTGGTGATGGTGTGGTGGTGATGATGGTACTGCGATGGTGATGATGATGATGATGCTGATGCTGATGATGGTGATGCTGATGGTGATTATGATGGTGGTGATGATGCTGTTGATGAGGATTATGATGCTGACGATGATCATGATTCTGATGATGCTGCTGCTGTTGCTGCTGCCGATGATGATGATGACGATGACGATGACGATGACGACGACGCTGATGATGCTGATGATGCTAATGCTGCTGCTGATGATGATGATGGTGGTGCTGATGATGCTGCTGCTGCTGATGATACTGATGATGCTGATGCTGATGCTGATGCTGCTGATGAGGATGATGCTGATGATGATGATGCTGAAAATGATGATGATGCTGCTGATGATGATGGTGATGGTGATGGTGATGATGATGATGATGGTGATGATGATGATGATGATGAAGATGACGATGACGATGACGATGACGACGACGATGATGATGAATATGCTGCTGCTGCTGATAATGATGATGATGATGATCATGATCATGATGATGATAATGATGACGATGATGATGCTGATGATGATGCTGATGTTGATGCTGATGCTTATGCTGCTGCTGATGATGATGTTGATGTTGATGATGGTGATGGTGATGGTGATGGTGATGGTGATGGTGATGGTGATGATGATGATGATGCTGATGCTGATGCTGATGATGATGCTGATGCTGATGCGGATGCTGATGCTGATGCTGGTGATGATGATGATGATGATGATGATGATGATGATGCTGATGATGATGATGATGAGGGTGGTGGTTGTGGTGATGATGATGACGATGATGATGACGATGATGCTGATGGTGATTATGATGATGCTGATGATGATGCTGATGATGCTGATGATGATGCTGATGATGATGCTGTTGTTGATGATGCTGCTGCTGATGATGATGATGTTGATGATGATGATGATGATGATGATGATGATGATGATGATGATGATGATGGCGATGATCATGAGGATAATGATGATGATGATGATGATCAGGAGGATCATGGGGCATGTGGGGCGGCATTTGGCAATCGCTGCCCAATGCCGAAGCCCATGTGGTGCATCTCTCGAGGAGGGAGGAGGGAACAGTAGGAGGACGAGGCGGAGACGGGGTGGAAGTTGGCCACTGCCGCCAGATTTCACAGCGCACGTGGTGCACCTCCCGCGCCCGGCAGTCGCGGATCATTGGGCCCCACGCTCGCCCCCCGCCGCGGGCCCAGAGCTCCAGCGGACCGGCTTGTTTGGCCCGCGTGCCTCGGATCCCCGCGGGGGATGTTCCGGGACCTGCCCCGGAGGACCTCGCTGAGCGTCGGACCCAGATCTCCTCGGGGGTGGCAAAGAGGGGGGTGATGACTAGGGGGGGGGGTGGATATCATGGCGGGGGCCATGATATATGAGCGCGGGCTCCCGGCCCACGGCCCCCCCCCCCCAGATGGGATGGGTCCCAGGGTCCTCGGGCCCCCCCGCCCCAGATGGGATGCGGGGTGGAGGAGGAGGAGGATGAGGAGGAGGGAGGAGGAGGAGGAGGGGGGAGGAGGAGGGAGGAGGACGACGACGACGGCGATGACGACGACGACGACGACGACGACGACGACGACGACGACGACGACGACGACGACGACGACGACGACGACGACGACGACGACGACGACGACGACAGGAGGAGGATGAGGAGGAGGAGGACGACGACGACGACGGACGACGGCGATGACGACGACGACGACGACGACGACGACGACGACGACTCTACAACGTCTACGACGACGACGACGACGACGACGACGACGACGACGACGACGACGACGACGACGACGGCGGCGGCGGCGGCGGCGGCGGCGGCGGCGGGCGGCGGCGGCGGCGGCGGCGCGGCGGCGGCGGCGGCGGCGGCGGCCGCGGCGGCGGCGGCGGCGGCGGCGGCGGCGGCGGCGGCGACGATCGACGACGACGACGACGACGACGACGACGACGACGACAACGACGACGACGACGGCACCAGCGGCGGCGGCGACGACGTCGAGCACCGGAACTGTCAACATGACGCCAATCCCAGCCACACGCCGCACCCACACCGCACCCACAGGGTGGGAGGCAGGGGGGGAGGAGGACTTCGGCGTCACCTCGCACACACCCACAGCAACACACCACAGCCACACCACATCCACAAGGGGGGTGGGAGCCACCACGCCACGCCCACGCCCACAGGGGGGGGGGAGGTGCCATCGCGCGGGGAGGGGGGGGGCCGGGTGGCATTAGCATTGGGGGGGGGGTGTCCCAAACCCTCGACCACATATCCCCAGATTTCACGGCGCCGCTTCTTGTTTCATTGCGTCCCTGGCCCCCACGCCGGGCCGCGCACGTGCCGCCGGCCATGATTGGCACCCCCCCCAGTCTTGGACCCCCCCCCCTCTCTTGGCCGCTCCCGATCTCCGACGATCTGACCTCTCGGCCTCCGGGGCCCTCGAGTCCCCTGGCATCGCTTGGACGTGTGCAACTTTTTCCTCGGCGAGGACCCTCGAGGACCATCCTCGACCAACGAGCAAAAAAAAACACACACGCGCGACACCGAAACAAAAACACGGGACATGGACGTCCGAGCGACGGCGAGGTCCAGGCCAGCCCCAGATGCGGAGGCGGCTCGATGGCGAGCCCGATTTTCTCAGCCCTGGCGTCGCGGGTGCATCGCAGGTGCATCGCCGATGCACCGCCGATGCGTCGCCGGTGCACCGGCGATGCTTTGGCGATGCGGCGCGACACTCCGACCCCTACTGCTCGGACCCCGTCTGGGAGTTCTCTAGTTCTCGGGCCTCGGGACCATCGAAAACGGATCGGGGGCGAGCGAAAAGTTGGCCCCCGAAGAGGTCGGGACCTTCTGGTCGGCGACTACAGCTGGTATGCTTACGGTTAGGCCAGGGTGTGGCTTGCGATCTGCGTCGTCGGGCCTGCGGGGCCGCCACGCTCCCCGCGTCAGGCCTCGCCGGGGCGCGGCGGAGAAGTCGGTCAAGGCCCTCGCCAGCCCCCCGAGGGTGCGGGTTGCAAACCACACCTTCTGCAATCCGCACCCTTTGGAGTCCGCCGATGAGGGGCCGCGCACGACCAGATCGAAGGATGTCAGGGGATACGGACCTACTCGTGTCCATCCCAGAGGGCGGGGAGCATCCACGCCTGACGCTCCGCGAGATCCGCCAGGGTACTCCAGATTTCGTAATAAAGGGAGGGGGGTCTCATTTCGGGGTGGGGTCTCTTCCAGGCTATCTTGGAGGGCCTGGGGGGTCTGGGGACGATGTTTTGGAGGGTTCTCCCACGGGGGAGGTCTGAAACGGCTTGTCTTGGAGGGTCCAGACCCCCTCCCTTTTATTACGAAATCTGGAGTACTCGTCTCCTAGCCAAGTGGGTGTGGACGAATCTCCGCAGGCGCGGGCCGGGACGTCTACCCCTTCCCCCACGGCAGCCTTCAACTACCCAGTCGTTCCCATGGGTCCCCGGGGCCCGGGGTTCTTGAGAACGGTATCGGGACGCCGAGAATGAAGCATCGCCTCTGGTGCGGTCTTTGTTTCGGGGTTCGCAGACGGGGGCCCTCCCTGTCCTCCCTCCTCCTCCCCCCTCCTCCTCCTCCTGCAAATTCCTCCCCCTCCCTCAACTCCCCCCGCGCGAGTGGGAGGAGGAGGAGGAGGAGGAGGAGGAGGAGGAGGAGGAGGAGGAGGAGGAGGAGACGGAGACGGAGGAGGAGGAGGAGGAGGAGACGGAGGAGGAGGAGGAGGACTAGCATGACGAATAACAGTTGCACTGAATGTAGGAAGGAAGGACAGAGTAAACATATGAAGAAGGAGCAGGATCCTGCCATCCCATCACTCCTCTGAGGATCTACGTGGATCCCTCCGTGCCAGCGCGGTGGAGGCCGTACTTCAAGGCTGGCTGGGAAGCGGAGATGATGATCATGATGTTCATGATGATAATGATGATAATCTTGCTGATGATGAGGAGGAGGAGGACCAGAGTAAACCCAAGACTCATCAATGATATTGAAGTAACCCCTCCCTCCAAGTTCCCTCTTCATAGTCCCCTGCAAGGATTCATTTTCACTGAGGGAATGCCCCGTCGGAAAACAACTGAAAATCCGGAACTGTGCCAGAGCACCTTTCGTGGGATTTCAACGCTGCGAATCACTGTTATGATTGCGTTTTGGAGATCGTGAATTGTGTCAGACCACATTTCCTGGAACATCAACACCGCGAAGAAACGTGACCTTTGCGCCCTGACATTCCGAAATCGTGCCAGAGTTTTTTTTTGGGGGGGGCAATATCCACGAGAGTCCTTGACACTGCTGCAATCTCTTACGACGAATGTGCGCGGCGCCAAGGCAGGATCCATATTTTGAAAAAGAACCGCTATCCATCCGTGAAACTCTTGCAAACTCTTCACACGAGCGTGCGCGGCGCTAAAGGCGATAGCCACAAGTTGCACAAGAGCCGCCCCGCATCCGTGAAACCCGTGTAAATCTTTAGATCGAATGTGCGCGACGCTAAGACGAGAGCCACATTTTGAAAGCGGGCCACCCTCCATCCGTGAAACCGTTGCAAATTTCAAGCTACAGGACCATACATGGTGAGGCCGTCTCAGGTGATACTCCCTGCTCGCCTTTTCGACCCGCCTTTGGGTGCGACAGGGAGGAGCTATTTATGAGGATGAGAGATCGGGGAGGAGGAGGAGCTGGAGGAGAAGGAGGAGGAGGAGGAGGAGGAGGAGACGCGAGAATAGGAGGCAGAGCAGGACGAGCCTGAGGAGGAGAAGGAGGAAATAGAGGAGAAGGACCAAGGGGCTAGAGGAGGGGAAGGATTGTTGTGATAATGGTAGTGGTTGTTGTGATGATGCTGCTGCTGATGATGATAAGATGCTGATGCTGACGATGATGGCGATGAAAATCATGACATGCTGCTGATGATGCCATTGATGACGATGATGCTGATGATGCTGCTGATGATGCTGATGATGCTGATGATCAAGAGGAGGGGGAGGAGATGCTGATGATGCTGATGATGATGCTGATGATGAGGAGGATGATAATGATGAGACTGGTGATGATTGGTATGCCATGATGCTGATGCTGATGCTCATGATGAGGTCGGTGAGGATGATGCCGATGATGCTGCTACCAGTAGTGATGATGATGACGATGACGATGACGATGACGATGATGATGATGATGATGGCGACGTTGACTGTTTCGATGATGACGCTGATGATGATGTTGTTGTTTATGCTGCTGCTGATGATGCTGCTGATGTGTCTGATGCTGCTGACGCTGCTGATGATGCTGATGATGCTGATGCTGATGTGTCTTATGCTGCTGACGCTGCTGATGATGCTGATGATGATGCTGATGCTGATGCTGATGCTGATGCTGGCGATTACGACAACGTGGACGGTGACGACCATTACGATGATGACGCTGATGATGATGCTGGTGATGATGACAATGATGATGATTCTGATTATGATGATGATAATGATGATGACGATGATCATGATTATCATGATGCCGTCGATGATACTGATGATGATGCTGCTGATGACGCTGATGCTGATGATGCGACTACTGCTGATTATGATGCTGATGCTGATGATGATGGTAATGCTGTTGTTGAAGATGATGATGGTAATGCTGATGCTGATGATGCTGATAATGCTGATGATGCTGATGATGATGCTGATTATGCTGATGCTGATGATGCTGATGCTGATGCTGATGACGATGCTGATGATGATGCTGATGCTGATGCTTCTGATGATGCTGATGATGCTGATGATGCTGATGCTCATGATGATGCTGGTGATGAGGACGACTCTGATGATGCTGCTGCTGATGATGATGATGATTATGCTGATTATGATGATGCTGATGATGCTGATCCTGCTGCTGCTGCTGATGATGATGAATATGATGATGCTGCTGCTGCTGATGCTGATGATGTTGATGATGCTGATGATGATGATGATGATGATGATAATGCTGATGATGATGATGATGATGATGATGATGATGATGATGATGATGATGCTGATGATGATGTTGTTGTTGTTGTTGTTGTTGTTGTTGTTGTTGAACATTATTACTTCTAAAGAATAATTATTGTTGGGACCCCTGGTGCACGACCCCCCCGCCGCGCCTAGGCCGCAGCCTCATTTTCATCATTTTCGTGAGGAAGTCTCAGGCAAAACGGGTTGGTCCGGATCCGGTTGTGTTGTTACGATCGGTTTTCCCTTGCAAAAAATAAGCTAAAGTGGACATTTCTTGTTCTAACATAACCAAACTTCAAGAATCCCTTGCAAAAAATAAGGTAAAGTGGACATTCGCGCGCGCAAGACGAAATCCTTCCAAAACCTTAGTTTTCGTAGCGATTTTAACATAAAAACATCAAAAAACCAATGGTTTTTCAAAAAAAATTGTCAAAATTTCATCCCGCGCGCTCTTGCGGATTCGTAGGAAACCCAACACTTTTTAATCATTTCTGTCAAACGGGCTTTTGCGAGCAACTTTTTCGAACTTCTGCAACAACGGTTGCGCACCTGCCAGGGCCATCATCCCTGTCAAATAATACCATGCGGGACACATTCGTTTTTTCTTCGCGCGCGCACGCCGTCGTCGTCGGCCGCGGGGCCCTGAATAGTAGCCACGGTCGTCCGCATGCCACGAAGTGAAGTGTCCGAACGTCATAGGGCGGGAAGCTGGGTGTGGGTGGTGGCGAAGAGTCGTTTGGAAATTTGGTAGAGCTTGAACCGGCCCCCCCACAAAGTGGGGGTATTGCCCGCCTCCTATGAAAACCCTGGCACTGGTGAGAACGGTGTGTCCCCACGTGCTAGTAATTGTTGTTGTTGTTGTTGTTGTTGTTGTTGTTGTTGTTGTTGTTGTTGTTGTTGTTGTTGTTGATTTCTCTTACTCTCCCCCTCGTTTGCGCACCGCGGTCGTTGCAGCATCTTGGTCCAACTGTCCTCTCGGCCCTCCCTCGGCGGGCGCCTCATGCAGGCACTCGCTGAGGGCGGCCATGGAGGGCGCGGGCGAGCTCCTATTGTGAGGTCTTCGAGCCGCGCTCTACGAGCGGCTCGTGGGCGAACCTCTTCCTCTCTCGCGGATCTCGGCACCTCCTCCGCTGGGGCGTCGTGTTCCGGACAGGCCGACCCCAGCGGCGGCGGGGCAACTCAGGGCTAGCGGCCATCCGGCCCAAGCCCGAGGCCCTTGCGCGGGTGTGGCCCTGCGCGTTCGCGCTGCGGCTGGGCCGCCGCCTCGGCCACCCGGCCCCAGCTGCGCTCCGGGGCTGGCTGGCCGAGGTAGGGGCGCGCCCTTGGGGCTGGCCGCCGCCGTGCGCGCAAGCGCAGCGGCAGCTCCCTCGGCGCCCCGTGGGCGACCCGCCGGGTCGGGCGGGTTGCCGGCCGCTGCCCGCGAGCGAGTCAGCAGCTGTGTGGGGTGCCGCCCCCCGGTGGTGCGCAGAGCGCCGCTGCTGGCGGGGCGAGAGGCCGCGCGGACGCCGGGGGCCGCGGGTCGAAGCGTGAGGGAGGTAGGCAGCCTCGTGCGGACCTCTGCTCCCAACGCGGCTCTCGCCGAGGTCCCCGGCGCGAGCCAGTCCCCTCGCCCCCGCCGCGGGCGCTCTCGCTCCCGGGCCTCTGCACTCCCTGCGGGTGCTCCAGGCCGCCTCGCCCCATCAGGCTGGCATGCCCTTTGCCAGTGGTGCTCTTGCGGCCCTGCAGGGCGAGAGGGTC
This sequence comes from Prorocentrum cordatum, assembly GCA_963575745.1. Classification (NCBI taxonomy): domain Eukaryota; class Dinophyceae; order Prorocentrales; family Prorocentraceae; genus Prorocentrum; species Prorocentrum cordatum. The sequence continues at coordinate 141,524 of CAUYUJ010014999.1, read as the reverse complement.
GCGCCGTCGGCGGGGCTGCTTGGGCGCCCGCCCGGCGACGCCACCTGGGGGTGCACGCGTGCGCCCGCGCCTGCACCCGCGCCAACAGCGCCGCCCTCCAGAGTGCGTTGACACGCCCGTGGCCCCAGTCTTTCTGCCACCTGCGGCCAAGGCTCACGCCGCTCGCGCGCCCTTGGGCGCGGCAGGTTCGCTGGGCCGGCGCCAGCAGGTGGTTGGCGATCATCTGACGATCGTCCGCTGGTTGCCGGACTGGGACGACCTGCTTCAGAGTGCTAAGTCGCGGCTCCGCTGGCTTGCGCCAGACGGGCCCGACGAGGCTGAGAGTTCCTACCTGCCCTGCCTCCACCATGCCCTCCAGGGCTACCGCCTCCTGTTTGAGACGGGCGGCGTGCGCCCTGTCGAGGGCCCCGACGAGCTGCTCGCAATGTGCGCCGTCGTCCCTTACGGCCGCCTGAAGGGGGGGGGAGGACCTTGACCCTCTGTCTCGAGGGGCCATCCAGGGGATCGGGCTGGGGAGCAACATCGCCCAGTGCCGACGCAGCCGCAGCCGCTGCCGCCGTCCTGGAATAGTCTGTGGCACGCGATCCTGGACGGGTGCGGGCTCCCCGCCATGGACTGGGGGCAGCGCGGCGAGCCCCCCTGGGCTGCGTCGCGCGTTCGCGCGCGTGGTCCGGGCGACTTCCCCCTTCGGCCTGCTCCCGTCGGCCCGGCGCCGCGACGCTTCGCCGGCGATCGCGCCCCTTCACAGGGGGGCCGAGCCACGGGCCCCCTTCGACTGGCCCGCCCTCGAGGGCGGAGGCGCGCATCCGTGGGGGGTGGAGGCCTCTCGGCGCGCCGCGTCGCCCTCGTGGCGCGCGTGGCTCTCGCCGCCGCGCGGGAGGACGTCGCCGTCAGCTCTGGCATCGAGTTCCCCGCGCGCGCGAGGGCGCCGCCAGGGGTGTCCAGTGCCGAGCCAAGGAGTCCGCACGGGCCTCCGAACTTCTGCGGTCGGTTCGCGTCGTGTCTACCGGCGAAGGCCCCGCCGCCAGCGCTCAACGTTGAGCGCCGCCGGCGACCCAGAATCGGTCGATGCTGAATCATCGGATGTTTCGGAAACGGCCGATCGTCCCAAGGTCGAACGATCCCCGCGGTGTCAGGAACCAACGTTAAGTCGGGCCTGCCCCTCTACAGGAGGAATATTCCCAAAGAGTCAAAACAGCAGTCTGGGGACGATTTTTTGCATTTTTTTTGTTTTGTTTTTTGTTTGACTATTTGGAAGTATTTTTTAAGTATATTTCTAATTTGGAGGTGTTTTTGAGTATTTCTAGTTTTTCGTGCAGAATCCGCCTGTAGTGACGAACCAACAACACACACTCATACCCATAGGGGGGTCGGAGAGGGCTATGGGTGCGTGTTGCCGGATGGGGGTCCCCGTTCGAGCGGGAGCGTTCCCCAGGGTCCGACAACCCGCACCCATACCCATAGCCAGTCCTCCTCCCAACGACCCCCCAATGGGTATGGGTGTGCGTTGTTCGTTCGTCAAGGGGGGAAGAGGAAGACAACGACGAGGAAGAAAAGGAGGATCATGCAGGACAGCTAGGGGGAGGAAGAGGAGGAGGAGGAGGAGGAAGAGGAGGAGGAGGAAGAGGAGGAGGACGAGGAGGAGGAGGACGAGGAGGAGGAGGAGGAGGAGGAGGAGGGAGGAGGGAGGAGGAGGAGGAGAGGAGGAGGAGGAGAGGAGAGGGGAGGAGGAGGAGGAGAGGAGAAGGAGGAGGAGGAGGAGGAGGACGTTGTTCGTTCGCCATGTAGGGGGGACGTGCCCGACTCGCGGCGCTCTGCCCCGCCGCGGCCTTTCGCGCTCGGGAGCCGCGCGTTCGCTGCCCGAGGCTCGGGGGTGGACAGAACCCCCAACAGTGACACGTCGATTAGTGAATTGTCCGTTTTCGGTTCTCGAGAGGGCGCCGTGGCCGTCATTTTCCAGGTTTGCGCCCGCCAGGTTTGGGCCTCAGGTCGTTTTCACTAAACCACGTTGTGCTAAAGGGGGGTCTGTCCATCTCCGAGAGGAGGGGCCGGGCCCTGGAGCAGCTTCACGCCGGGCCTGTCCCTCTACCGGGGGGGCCTCTTCCAAGGTAGTCCAGACATGCAGTCTGGGGTCCGAGGAGGGCCCTGGAGCAGCTTCACGCCGGGCCTGTCCCCCCTACAGGGGGGCCTCTTCAAAGGTAGTCCAGACATGCAGCCTGGGGTCCGAGGAGGGCCCTGGAGCAGCTTCACGCCGGGCCTGTCCCTCTACAGGGGGGCCTCTTCCAAGGTAGTCCAGACATGTAGTCTCGGGTCCGAGAGGGGCCTGGAGCAGCTTCAAGACGGGCCTGTCCCCCCTACAGGGGGGGATCTTCCAAAGTAGTCCAAACATTCAGTCTGGGGTCTATTTTTTTTGAGAGGGGCCTGGAATAGCAAGGGCGCCCTCGAGGGCGCGAAGTTATTCGCGCTTCGCGCCTCGCGGTTCGGCTCCGACTCCTCCTCAGCCTCCTCTTCTCCCCTGGGAGGCGGCGCGAGGGCGCGAAGTTATTCGCACTTCGCGCTTCGCGCAGCTCGACGCGCGAAGTTGGGAGCCCTTGGAGTAGCTTCAAGCCGGCTTCAAACCAGGCCTGTCCCCCCTACAGGGGGGGATCTTCCAAAGTAGTCCAAACATTTAGTCTGGGGTCTATTTGTTTTGAGTACTTTTTTGATTTGCTTTGAATCTTGCTTTGGCGATTTTTGAATTTTCGTCCAAAATCCGCCTGGAGGGCGGCAGGCCCGACCTGAGAGTAGCTGAGGCTGCGAGGATCCCAGGCGTTGCGCAACGGGGGGGCGATGGGACGGGGGGGGGGGAGAAACGTGCACCGTTTCGTGTGCCAGAGAGGCCCCAAGGGGGCCCAAGAGGGGCACGAAGGGTGCACGTTCCCCCCCCCCCCGCCAATCGCCCCCCCCCCGCCACGCAGCAACGCCCGAGGGGCAGTTTCAGAAGGTTGTGTGAGACCAGGGCACTGCCAAACTGAGAGTGAGGACGGCTGCTTGGGCAGGCGGTGTGGACACAAAGATATGCTACGGCTAGCGGGACCCCGCCCTGCGACGAGAGGGATAAAAACAGCTGATGTTGCGAGAATCCCGGGGCCCCGCCAGCGAAGAGCTCTGCGTCGCCGGGATGGGTGGGGGCGGTGGCAGGTGACGGCCGCTGCGGCGAGTGATGGCGGAACAGCGCCCCCGGAAGGGCCCGCGCCGCCGATGCGTCAGCGATGCGGCGTGATCTTCGAACATTCCCCAAACAGTGTTCGAGCTCCGTGCTCACCGTCGCCACCCCGTCGCCGCTCGTCGTCTGGCCCTGCGGGTCGGTCTGGCGGCTACGTGACGCCGTAGCCGCCTCGTCGCCGCCACGTCGCCGCCTAGATTGCACAACATAAATTGCACCACATAGGTTGCACCACATATATTGCACAACACCTATTGTACAACATATATTCTCTTTTCTAAAAACAGAATAGGATCTACCCCCCCCGGCGTTATCACTCCCCCTTTCGGGTATGTAAATCATATATGAGTCTGACCACGTGTCAATCCTAAATATGAATTTGCACTGTCCCAGGGGGGCCGGTATCCCCCCCCTGAGGCTCCCTTGTAGTAAAAAAGCACTATGCGGTGACATGTTTTGGTCTAGCATAACACTTTTTCACGAATCCCTTGCAAAACATGTGACGAAATGCACACGCGCGCGTCGTCGCGCGCGCATGCCGAAATCCTTCAAAAACCTTCGGTGCCGGAAGGATTTCGCTATCGAGTTTCCAAAAACACACAAAAACACAGGGTTTCGCAACACTGATTCGCTGAAAAAACTTCCGCGCGAGCACTTGCGCAATCTTAAGAAAACCATAGGTTTTTAAGATTTTCACAACATGCTATTAAACGGGCTTCGCGCGCGCATGTCGAAATCTGTCGAACGCCCTTGCGCGTGTGCCGTCGCGAGAATCCTCTGCAAACATCGGGACGAAGTGCAGACGCGCGCGTCGTCGCGCGCGTATGCCGAAATCCTTCAAAACCCATCGGTTTCGGAAGGATTTCAAAATCGTGTGTCCAAAAAACCTACAAAAACCCGAGGTTTCGCAACACGGATTTTCAACAAAAGCGTGCGCGCGCGCTCTTGCGTCGTCGTCGTCGTCGTCGTCGCCGTCCTCCCTCCTCCCGCGTCGTCGTCGTCGTCGTCGCCTACGTCGTCCTCTGTCTTTCCTCGTGTTCGTCGTCGTCGTCCTCTTTGGCGTCGTGGTCGTTTCCGTCGTCGTTGTTGCCGTGGTCGTCCTTGCTCCTCCTCCCTCGTCGTCGTCGTCGTCGTCGTCGTCCGTTGTCGGCGTCTCGTCGTCGTCCCTCCTATTTCGTCGCCGTCGTCGTCGTCACCGTTGTCGTCGTCGTCTTCCCTCCTCCCTCGTCGTTGTCGTCGTCGGCGCCGCCGTCCTTCCTTCTTCGTCGTTCGCGTCGTCGCCGTCCTCCCTCCTCCCTCGTCGTTGTCGTCGTCGTCTTCGTTGGCGACGTCGTCGTCGTCTTCGTCATCGTCGGCGTCGGCGTCGTTGTCGTCGTCGAAGTCGTCGGACACGTCGTCGGTGTCGTCGTAGTCGCCGTCGCCGTCGTCGTCGTCGTCGTCGTCGTCGGCGGCGTCGGCGTCGTTGACGTCGTCGTCGTCGTCGTGTCGTCGTCGTCGTTGTCGTCGTCGAAGTCGTTGGAGACGTCGTCGGTGTCGTCGTAGTCGGTGTCGGCGGCGCCGTCGTCGTCGTTGTCGCTGTCGTCGTCGGCGTCGGTGTCGTGGCTAAGTGTCATGTGGTACGTACCGTCACGGTCGTGTTTTAAGAGGTTTTGCGACCAAGTTGCGGGTGGGAGGGTGGGATGTTTGCACGAGCAGTGGAGAGGACAGCTTCAAGACGGTCAAATATTGACTGCTCCACTTAGACTTCACCGCGTATGGTGCACCATACATGGCATATCTTTTGCACCACATAGATGACACAACGTGGATTGCGCACCATACACTGCACCACGTATTTTGCACCACATATTTCACCACATAGGTTGTACAACATATATGGTTCAACATGAACTGCACAGCATGCATGGCACGACATAGAGTGCACCACGTATACTGCACCACATGCATTGCTCCACCTAGATTGCACACTGTATATACGGCCAGAAACACACTGTCCGGGGCTCCCCTTTTGGCAAGAGTTTGAGAAGGACTGCATGAACAAACACTGTTGGAGCTCCCCGCAGATCTCCTGTGTCGGCGGGGGGCCCCCCCCCCCGGCGGCGCCTCCAGCGCCGCCCCTGGCGCACTCCGCGCGCCAGGGAGTGGGGTCCGGCGCAGACCCAAGAAATCGGGACCCACCTCGACGAAGGATTGCAAAAAGCCGAAGGGTTTTTTTGCAATCCTTCGTTTTTTTGCAATCCTTCGCAAAAGTGCATGTTCATGTCGCCGTTCCTTCCTCGAAGCTGCAGCGAGCGATCCGCGCACGCACTCCCGGAAGGGCCCGTGCCTCGCCAGTGCCCCTCCGCGAGGTGCGGCGCGATCTGGGGCCCGAGCTTTCCCCAGTCCCCGCCGCCGCCGATGCACCGCCGACGTGTCGCCGATGCACTGCCGATGTGTATCTCAGGAGGGGGGAAAACACACAGACAATTCATCGTCGACTCCCCAGAGAATATGGGAAAATTTGGGAAGTGGGGGGGGAAACAAACACCCAGAAAATATGGGAAATATGGGAAATCCTGTTATTTGTTTGTGTGAGTGTGTATCTATTTGTGTGTCCCGGGGCCCCTTCATTGCCCCTTGTGTGACATCGGCAATGAATTCATTGCCGATGTATCGGCGATGCGCCGTGGTCCTCCGGCCCCAGCTGCTCCGACTTCCTCTGGGCGGCGTCACGAGGGCCCCGCGGGAGGCAGTCGAGGCCTGGGTCCGCTTTTGTCAAAACTCACCCCTGAACCCATCCTGGGGTGCGACCAGGCCAGGATTTCATCAATGGTATGCGACAGTGGCGACGAGGTGCCTTCCAGAGCCCCACAGCGTACGAACGACGCCCCAGCACATTCGACCCCCATCCGTGCTCCTAGAGGGCTCCCAGATGGGGTCCGAGCAGGTGGAGTCGGAGGACCGCGCCGCATCGGCGATGCGTCGGCGCCGTCGGCGCGGAGAACATCGGGCTCCGCGTCGAGCAGCCTCCCCGACGCACCGGTGATGCGCCGGCGACCCTCCGACCCCCCCCGCCCGCGCCGACCCCCTGCTCCGCCGCCCAGCCGCCCCACGCAGGAGGCCATCGAGGCGTGGAACGCCGGCTTCGAGCTCGCGGGCTGGCCGGGCGCCGTGAGGCTCCCCCCCCCCCGACGGGCGGGGGCGGCAGGGCCTCGGGGCGCGGCGCGCGGAGCGGCGGCCGAGGCGCACCTCCGAGGGGGAGGCCCTGCGGAGGCGCCCTCCCTGGGGAGTGTCGGGCGTGGGGGCCTTCTAAGGGAACCTGTGCCGTCAGGCCGGGGAGTTGTCAGAGTACTCGCCACGGTGGGCAAGCCGTGCTGCCTGGGCCCACCCGCTCCGCTAGGGTGTACAGAGTGGTCAGTGGCACACCTCTTGGTCTGAGGTGAGCGTTGCCGATGACGTTCACGGAGGCAACGCCCCCCACCATCCCGCTGCTGCGCACAGCTGGCTGGGGTCGTGGGGGCCCTCCCCTCCCCCCCTAAATCGGTGCAGGCGGCCTGTCCCGGGCACGGTGCCTCGGCGCTATGGACGCTCGGTCAGCGCGCGCCGGACAAAAACAAATCCTTCTGGGAACCTGGAGCCAGAGGCTGCATGAGGCTGGGGGTGGCGGGCGGGGTGGGCGCTGGGGCAGGAGTTGTCCAGCGGGGGGGCCCTGCGAACCTGAGCTAGAGGCTGCGGGAGGTTGGTGGTGTCGGGCGGGGCGGGGCGGTCGCGGTGGGATTCGGGCTAGGAGTTGTTGGGTGGGGGGCCTGGAGAACCTTGGCCCAGCGGCTGCAGGAAGCTGGGGGTGTCGCGCGGGGCGGGGGTCGGGGTGGGTTCCGGGCCAAGAGTGGTCGGGTGGGGGGCAACGTAGACCCAGAGGTTGCAGGGCGGGGCGGGGAACGAGGAATTGTCGGGTGGGGGGCCTTATGAGAACCTAGGCCCATGGCTGCAGGAGGATGGGGGTGTCGGGCGTAGTGGGTGTCGGGGTGGGCTCTCGGCCAAGAGTAGTCGGGCTGGGGGGGCCTTGTATCCACCTATACCTCCAGAGGCTGCAGGAGGCTGGGGGTGTCGGGCGTGGTGGAGATCAGGGCGGGGGTCGGGATGGGTTGCGGGCCAGAGATTTTCGGATGGGAGGCGCCAAGGACAGGGCCCCCAGGCGGCGGAGGTGCCAGGGCGATGGCTCCAAGAACAAAGGTTCTGGACGTCGGAATTCTGGGTAGATTGTGCAGAAGGATTCCGTACACGCCTTTGGGGTTGGTAGAGCAATAAGCTTCAGTGTGCAAGAACACGTGCAGACACATATGTACGATGACCGCTATAAGCGCCACCATACGCGCACGCGCAAGTAGCCGTGCCGTTCTTTTTGTTGTCATTTCGACTGGATGTTCTAGCTTTCAGTAGACGGGTAGTCTCTTCGTCAGTATGTATGTACGTTCGGGAACGCGTCGCTGTATCATGCGTGCGAGCAGGCGCGCTTACTTCATAAGACTTGCAATGTAGTCTGGATGCGCTAGCAAACTCATACACGTTGGCTTGGCAATACACGTAGAAACGCAGGGGGTAATTCAAGTTCGAAGTCAGTTGATATCAAGTTGCGTTGCATTCTGACTTGTGAATGCACTTTCTATCTAGTTGTGCTACTTTGCGAATCCGCCACCGTGTTTGGGGGTGCATGCTTGCGGGAGGGCGTGCCATGGAACCGTTACCTGGAACTTTCATTTGAGCTGCACTCGCTTGTGAAATGCTTGATGAGTATGTTTTTTTTTGGTTTGGAACTCGGACGCGTCCTTCTCCTTTTACATATCCTTTCTCCTCTGGGGCAACTTCTTTTCCTGCTTCTCCTCTTCGCCTCTTCCTGCTTCTGCCTCCTCGTTCTCTCCTCCTCTCTTCCTCCTCCTGCTTTGAAGCTCTTTTCCCCCGCTGATCTTCCGACCTTCTCTACAACTCTTTCTCCTTATCCCTCTCCCTCTCGCTGTCCCCGTCCTTCTCCTTCTCCGTCTCCTTCCCCTCCTTATCCTCCTCTCCTCCTCCTTCTTCCCTCCTCCGCCTTCTTCTCCTCCTCGCCCCGATCCCTCCATCTCTCCATCCCTCCACCTCCCCCCATCGGCCGTCGTCCCTCCCTCCTCCTCGCCCCCTCCTTCTCCCACCCTTCTCCGAGCCCGCCGGGCGAGGGGCATCCTGCCGGGCAGTGACGAGTGGCCCGAGGACTATCCGCTCGGGCTCGCGCCAGAGCCCGGGCCCGAAGGGCCCTGGGAGGCCCGCAGGGGTGAAGAGGAAAACCACGACGAGGAAGAAGAGGAGGCCCATGCAGGACAGCTAGGGGGAGGAGGAGGAGGAGGAGGAGGAGGAGGAGGAGGAGGAGGAGGAGGAGGAGGAGGAGGAGGAGGAGGAGGAGGAGGAGGAGGAGGAGGAGGAGGAGGAGGAGGAGGAGGAGGAGGAGGGAGGAGGAGGAGGAGGAGGAGGAGGAGGAGGGAGGAGGAGGAGGATGAGGAGGAGGAGGAGGAGAGGGAGGTGGAGGACGAGGACGAGGAGGAGGAGGAGGGAGGAGGCGAGGCGGAGGCGGAGGCGGAGGAAGAGGAGGAGGAGGGAGGGAGGAGGAGGAGGAGGAGGAGGAGGAGGAGGAGGAGGAGGAAGGAGGAGGAGGAGGAGGAGGGAGGAGGAGGAGGAGGAGGAGGAGGAGGAGGAGGAGGACGGCGAGAACGGCGAGGGCCAGGGGAAGAGACACGCGGGGCGAAGGGCGGGGGGGGAGGCAGGCGAGGACGGGGGGGGGGCAAGACGAGAAGGGCGGCAGGGGAGGGGGGCGAGAGGTGAGGAAAAGCAAGAGAAGGAGCAGGAGGACGAAGGAGAGGAGGACGAGAAGGACGACCACGAGAAAAAAGGATGACGGGGGGAGATGCAGGAGGAGCAGGAGGAGCAGGAGAGCAGGAGCAGGAGCAGGAGCTTGCCCTCGTCCCCTCGCCCTCTCCTGCCATTCCTCCTCGCCTGCCCCCGCGCGGGGCCGTCGGGCGACATCGCCGACGCGCGCTTCAACACGATCAGCTGGGTCATGTCGGACTACATCGTGAGCATGGGCATCGCCAAGGCCGCTGCCCAGGGAGTTGGAGGGGGGAGGAGGAGGGGGGAGGAGGAGAAGGAGGAGGAGGAGGAGGAGGAGGAGGAGGAGGAGGACCAGGGAGGGAATTCTCGGAACTCGGAACTCGGATGTCCGCGAAACAATGCCCTAGGGCATCATTGCCGGGGGTGTGCACTACGCCACTGCGTGGAGCGGGCTGTGTGTGTGTGTGTGTGCGTGTGGGAAAAGATGTGGGCACAGGGCGGGAGCCGAAGAAGTGAAGCCTTTTGCAAGACGCCGCGCATGAAACAAAAATCACACCCTACACCTCCTGGGACACCCCGCGCGCGGGAGGGGACACGAACAAAGGCAACCCGGGACCCCCCTGGGGGGAGCCCGGGGGCCAGCTTTCGCACCCCCTTCCGCACCAGAGGTCTCCCAAGAGGCGTGGGATATGGTTTTTGCCACATCAGCGGCGGGGCGGCCCCCGACCCCCCTATGTACCCGAGCCTCCACCCACGCACAGAAAAGCAGCAAACTGTCAAACAATCTGAGCAAGGCAGTGGATGCTCTGCTCGAGGACTCCTGAAGTCCTCGCCTCGAGGAGAGCGGGGGGGCCCGTACACATTCTGCTGCTGCTGCTGCTGCTGCTGCTGCTGCTGCTGCTATCTCTCTTGTGTACCTCCCTCCTCCTCCTCCTCCTCCTCCTCCTCCTCCTCCTCCTCCTGCTGGCCGTCGGAGCGGCCTCGAAATTGCCCTAGGACCGCGGCGGACGGGCGGAGGGGCCACCCGGGAGCGCGGCACGGGGCGACGGCCAGAGCCACCCGCACGGAAGCACGCGACGCGTGGAGAGGCCCAAGGAAGGCGCCCCGGACACCCCCTCTAACGGTCGGTTCGTGTCGTGTCGACCGGCGGCGACCCCGCCAGCGGCGTTCAGCGTTGCACGCCGCGGGCGACCCGGAATCGCTCGATGTGGAGCGATCTGGACGCTTCGGAAACGGCCGATCGTTCAAGGTTGAACGATCCCCGCGGTGTCAGCAACCAACGCCGAAGTCGGCACGACGCGAACCTGCCGTACTGAACATCCGCTATCTCCTCATCCTTTCTCCACGGGTGGAGAGGCCGAGAAGTTTCCGTAGAGCACGGCAATCGGGCGGAGATACCGTTCACCACAGGAGCATACGAAGAAAGGCTACGCAACATGCAGGGAGGCAAGTGCATATCGCTGACCCTCCCGACCGCCATGCCCAGAACGCTATGTTCACGAACTGGTCCCCCTTCTCGGCCTTGAGCCAAGCCGAGCTTGTGTGCCAAAGTGGCTTGAACTTAATGCGGTCAGCCAGAGAATGCAAGCGAGCTGCCTGGGCGGCAACTCAGTTAAGTGCACCTCGTCCGATCATGCCTGTGGCCCGGACGGAATCGTCAGGCTCCAGCAGGGGATCGGTCAGCGGGGCAAGCCCACGCCTACCTGCATATGCATCATCCCGCGAGAAACCCCGATGGATGGGGGAGTGTGTAACGCAGAGGCTGGCAGTGCAACGCGAAGGCTGACAGGGCAACGCGATGCCGACAGGATCCCCCCCAGCACCTCCCACTGCTCTCTCCACTCACCGACCTCCCACATGCATACTTCTGCACGCAGAAGCAACAAAGATAGAGAGGGAGAGGTGGATGAATGAAGGAAGAGCGAGGGGGACACGAGAAGCTCAGGACTTAGACACTGCTTCCTGGAAACATCTGTGGAGATCCGCTTGAACAAGCCGATCAGCCCGTGGTGTCCGAGCGGGGAGCTCGGCCGGTGGTCCAAAGAGATTCAGTGTCAAGACTCGCAGCCGACGGGCGGCCGTGTCCCTTTCCCCGCCGCCTCAGGGCCTCGAGACCAGGGTGGGAGGAAGATGAGGAGGAGGAGGAGGAGGAGGAGGAGGAGGAGGAGGAGGAGGAGGAGGAGGAGGAGGAGGAGGAGGAGGAGAGGAGGCGGAGGCGGAGGCGGAGGCGGCGGCGGCGGGCGGAGGAGGAGGAGGAGGAGGAGGAGGAGGAGGAGGAGGAGGAGGAGGAGGAGGAGGAGGAGGAGGAGGCGGAGGAGGAGGGAGGAGGAGGAGGAGGAGGAGGAGGAGGAGGATGAGGAGGAGGAAGGAGGACCATGAGAAGAATGACGGGAAGACGGGGAGAAGGAGCGGGAGTGGGGGGGAGCGGGACAGTGAGCGAGGGGCGACGAGGAGGAGGCTATGGAGGAGGAGGGTTTCGGGGGCTGGAGTATGGATTTGTGGGAGGAGGAGGAGAAGGAGGTGGATGAAGAGGAGGTCGATGAGAAGGAGGCCACCCGCCACATCTCAGCAAGGCAAACTTTCGATAGCAGTCATACTCAGCACTGCCTTGAAATAGCGCTTCCACCACATCCTCACACAACCAACCAGCATTCAGCACTGGAGACACTGGTGCTTAGACTGTGGCATCAGAGCTACCAAGATCTGCCAAACCATCACTACACCGTTGGGTATTCAGACATTGTCATTCGCGGCCTCCGCGTCATGATACGTATACGAAGCGCAATCGACTATCTGCTCGCCCACCCTCTAAATTGAATTGACGCGTGCGAAATCGTGGTTGGAGATTCAATTCTGGCTCGTCGCGCCGCCAACTCAGCTCTTGTTTCCCGATGTAACGGGGGCTGGCGCGGAAATTCTAGACGCTTCGCGTATCCCCACCAGGTGCGTGCGCTCCGTGCGCTCCCTTTCAGTGGAACCCGCTTCGTGCGCTCCGTGAGTGAGACTCGAACACGTGAGGTGTTCTGTGAATGAGGCCTGGTTTCCTCCCCCCCCTCCCCTCGTCGCCGCCCTCTCTCTCCCCCCCCTCGTCGTGTTTTGCTGGCGCCGTCTCGGCGACTCCTCTCATTCTCGACGCTAAGATGCGTCTCCCTGCAGACGACGACCCGTATTGGGGCTGGTCGGGTTTCGCTTTGTACCGGCCCATGAGTATTTTGTCGTGTTGAGCTGGCGCCGTCTCGGCGACTCCTCGCATTCTCGACGCAAGATGCGTCTCCCTGGATTTAATTCATTTTGTTCTGTGCATGTGCCGCTGCGAGCCTTCGCAACTTGCACTCCGGCGTTGGCTGTTGGCCCGCTGGCAATTATCTTGCGTGCTGCCCCATGCTCGATACGACCTGCTCTCTGGAATCGTCCTTGGAGCCGCAGATCAAAAAAATATCCCCGCCAGGATTTCGGACTCCGCGGCTGCATCGACGTCAGTGCATTGGTCAATGGCTCACGGCGACTCGCGCCCATGAGTTCAAGTGAGTGAGGCTTCCCCAGCCACCCTTCTTCTGCCCGCGCCTTCCCCGCCTTCTTGCCTCCTAGTGGTGAGCGGTGCGGCCCCACGCGCCCACTGTCCTGCCACTGGGCTTTTTGGCCCTAGCCTGCGCTCTCTGGACTGCACGGTTTGAGCTGGCGCCACTGTGCGTCTTCTCTCCGTCTACTCCAGTCTGGTGCGTGCGTCCTTCTCTCGGGTCGCTTGCATCGTAATGGGGGGCATTTTGCCTCTTGCAGGTGCACTTGTTGCGTCGGCCTAGGCGCCTTCGTAACCAATTATCTCGCCTGTGCCCCAGACGTGCTTGCCCCGCTTCTTGGACTCTTCGTTGGAGCCGCCAATCAAAAAGCGTATCCCCACCAAGGCGACGTACGGGTCCTCAGCGATGCGCTGGGCTTCGACGTCGACTGGACTCGGGCCTGGCAGCGGCGCCTGGGTCCGAACGGCGGTGTGAACAGTGGTCACCATGCGGTAAAGGGCCACCCGAGCAAACAGGCCCCCAGGAAGCACTGCTGACAGTGGTGGGCCGTCTCCCCACAGTAGCCTTGCTACCCCCTCGTGACACCCCTGCGAGTTGCTACCGTGGTAGTGTCTCGACACCTGCTTCTGTCAGAATTTCTACGTCCTTTTCTTGGCTGTTGTCTACGTGCTGCGTGTGTGGCTATACCGTCGGCCTCAGTTCATTTCTCCTCTGTCTGCGTGCTGCGCGTGTGGCTATACCGTGGACAGTTCGGTTTTCTGCTCTGTGATCCACCCTCTCTGTTGACTACGAGTTGCACACCGTACTCTGCAGCGCGATTGGGTGTCTCAGGCTTCCCCCCTCTTGGTTCTGACGGGCTGTTGTCGGACGTGCCGTGCTTCTCCATTGGAGGAAACACGCTGTGTGGGAGACGAACGACAGGCCCCCCCAGAACGGAATATACGCACATCGCGAGTACGTCGGAGGAAACGCGCTGTGTGGGTGACGGATTGACAGGTCCCCCTGGTGCGGTCGCAATAGACTAGCACATAAACACTGGTTTCTTTTCGCTTTGCGTTTCCCCCAGACGGGCGCCTGCGTCCTGTGTTTCTCCTGGCCTCCCGCCCCCCGGGGCTGGGCGACGCGCTGCCCGTTCGCCCCCTTGCGTGTCGCCGAGGCCGCCGCTTCGGCTCGCTGGCTGCCTTCTCGGTGCGTGGTTTCTCTGGTTGTCTGGGGCGTACGTGCATTAACCAGGAAGGCAGAGGCCTGTGGAGTGGGGATCCAGGGCACCACGAAGTGTCAGCACTGTCCTCCGCCAGTGGTCTGGCGTGTGGTTCCCCCCCGCGGTCGCTGAAGACCCTCCACTGGGATCGGTGGAGGAACCGCAGTGGTGCTTCCGACTTTGGACTGTCGTTCCCCCCCCTGTGGTCATTGACGGCCCTCCACAGGAAGCGGTGAAGGGACCACAGAAGTGACTTCGACCGGTGTTGTTCGCCCCGTGGTCACTGAAGACCCTCCACAGGGAGCGGTGGAGGGATCACACAGGTGACTCCGACCACACAGCATCGTCAGAGGTGCCGCCTCTTCCTTCTCTTTCGCTCTGCACCTCACGTGCTTCCCCCCGACGATGATGCCCTGGAGCAGGGACAGCGTTCCCCGGCAGTGGTCAGGCGCCCTGTTCCCCCCACGGTCGCCGTCCCACATCGCGTGGTGGAGAGATCACAGTGGCCAAGGTCTCGCAGTATAAGCATTGCCGTCGCCGTTCCTCTTCCTCCTCCATTTATTCACTGGATTGTGCGGCTATCGGCTGCGTCTCCTGCTCTCCCCCTCCTCCTCCTGTGGATTCGGCGTCACACGATTTCCCCCCGACCGAGGCTCCACTGGAGCACTCGGGCTCACTTGCCACCTGGAGGCTCCCTGGCGGAGCTCCGAGGTGCGGTCGGGCCGCGCTGCTGCCAGGTGTTGTTTCGGACAATTCGGGCCTGCTGCCAGCCCCGGCACCACTGGGGGCCGGACCTGGGGAGTGTGCGGACACGACAAGTGGTACACCCTTTGCTCGACTGCCGACGTTCCCCCTTCTAGTCCGCCCCTGCCCCCGGTCGACGCTCGCCGCTTGGTTCCCCCGTCCATCGCGATGGTTAATCTGCCTGCGTTGTTCGCCGATGACTTGGTCCACCTCTCTCGGCGGGAGCCACCTTCGTGCTTGGTACTGCACAAATGGTTCATCCTTTGGCAGTGCTCCAGCCCTCCTGCAGGGTGGTCCATGGCGCTCGGCCATGCCTGCTGCCGCGCCCCCCCGTTGCTGGGTCAGGCAGTCACAGGTTTCGGACTCCGCGACTGGGTCGACGTCTCCGTGCATTGGTCGGTTGATCATGCCTGATCGCGCCCAGGATTCCAAGTGAGTGAGGCGTTCCTCGGCTTCCCCTCTTCTGCCCGCGCGTGCTCTCGCCTCCGCCGCCTTTCCCTTTTCCTCGCCCCCCCCGCTTGTCCTTGCTCTCTCTCCTCCTCGTCGTGTTTGACGGTGCGGCCTCACGGGCCCACTGGGCTGCCACTGGGCACCTTGGCTCTAGCCAGTGCTCGCTGGATAGTACGGTTCGAGCTGGCGCCACTGTGCGACTTCTCCTCCGTCTACTTCTGTCTGGTGCTTGCGTCCCCGCTCCTGGGTCGCGCGCATCGTAATGAAGGGGCATTTTGCCTCTTGCAAGTGCACCTGTTGCGTCGGCCTATGCGCCGTCGTAACCAATTATCTCGCCCTGTGCCCCAGCCGCGCCCGCCCCGTTTCCTGGACTTTTCCTTGGAGCCGTCCATCAAAAAATATCCCCACCAGCCCATCCAGAAACGACGCCCAGGCGAGTAGAGGGCCGTCGTGAGGGATTCTTGGGCGTCCTGGGTGCCTCGGGGAGGCCTCGGGGGGCCGCTTGGGGTCCTCTTGGGGGCCTCTTGGAGGTCTCTTGGGGGCCATCATGGGGCCATCTTGGGGACTCTTGGGGCTTCCTGGGCGCTTTTTGGGGCCATCTTAGAGGAGATCGATCCAACAAGGGGGGAACTTTAATTAGGGTCCCCCCCCTCAGGAGGCCAACGTGGGGCCAAAACCTTGGTAAAACCAATGATCCGTAAGGGCTTCGCCCCCTGCCGCCGGCCCCCTCTCTCGGAGAATGGGCCATGGGAGAGCTAAGTCATGAGGCCTTGGCGCTGTCGTGAAGCAGTATCGGAACTTCATGCGAAGTCGATTCGCAATCAGCAAAACCAACTGATCACAAGAGGGGTTACCACACCTGGCGATTGGTAAAGCGTGTGTAGTTTACGGGCTTGGTTACCACACCTTGCGATTAAAGGGCCGAGGGAGTTCTCGCAGTTTGGGTTACCACGCCTTGCGATGGATGTGCGTGAAGGGTGGCACCGGATTTCAGAAATGTGCCGAATCCCTTGTGTTTTTGGACCCTGACCCCGCGGATCTGCGTAAGGGGTGGCGCCGAATTTCAGAAATGTGGCAAATCCCCTGTGTTTTTGGACCCTGACCCCGCGGATCTGCGTGAGGGGTGGCATCGAATCTCAGAAATGTTGCAAATCCCTTGTGTTTTTGTACCCTGACCCCGCGGATCTGCGTGAGGGGTGGCACTGGATTTTAGAAATGTGGCAAATCTCCTGTGTTTTTGGACCCTGACCCCGCGGATCTGCGTGAGGGGTGGCACCGAATTCAGAAATGTGGCAAATCCCATGTGTTTTTGGACCCTGACCCCGCGGATCTGCGTGAGGGGTGGCACTGGAATTCAGAAATGTGGCAAATCCCCTGTGTTTTTGGACCCTGACCCCGCGGATCTGCGTGAGGGGTGGCACCGAATTTCAGAAATGTGGCAAATCCCATGTGTTTTTGGACCCTGACCCCGCGGATCTGCGTGAGGGGTGGCACCGAATTTCAGAAATGTGGCAAATCCCATGTGTTTTTGGACCCTGACCCCGCGGATCTGCGTGAGGGGTGTCGATTTCGAGCCCCCCCAGCAATTCAGACAACGCGCCCAGGGGGTGCTAAAAAGTCCCGTTTGGGCCTCCCCCCCCCTCGCGCGGTCAATCAACTAGTTACAGTAACCAGCAAGAAGCATAACTGTAACATTTCAAACTACAAGCTACAACTGGTACAGGAAACTGCGAACCCGCGCCTACAGCCTGGTGGCCCCGCAAGGGGGCCGGCGGATTTTGGCTTCCTCGCCGAGGCCGTCTTAGACGCCCTGACACCTCGCGACACCCCTTGTCCAGGTCCAGGGGAGGGGGTAGGGGGAGGGGTAACCCCCTCCTCGAAGGGGAAGAAGGTGGGGTGGAAGAGGAAACTCCTAAAACACCGACGCCCAGAGGGCTGGTGGGATTCTTGGGCCGGGGGGGAGCTCACTAGGATCGTCTCCTCGTGGCTCCTCCCCCCGCGAGCTAAGTTACCGCGATCACCTCTTGATGCCAGGGTGAAGCTTCTACCTATTTAGGCCGTAAGTTTTTTCAGCGCAGTATGCTTTACCAGCCCGCAACCCTGCCATAACCCGCCTGGCGCTGAACAAGCACAACTTATGATGCTATGTTCGATTGCCCTTACTCCACTACTCGTGCTTGAACTCGAACCCAGCGAACCACGTACCTACACAGCTGGCTGTGAATGAAAGCGCGAGGGTTGAGCATGCTGAACATATAGTACAATGGAGAAGCGGGAAAGGGCAAACCAGAAAGTGGTGTGGAGTGGACTGAGTATGTGAGCTCAGGATGAGCGCAGTGGGTCGATGATGCAATCACGGGCGTTGGTAAAGCAATCTATGACAGGGTTGGGATGGCCACGGTGATGGCCACCCCCAGGAGCAGGCGTGCTTCAAGCCCAAAAGACGACAGAGGATAAGGAACACAAGAGAAGAAGTACCGATCTTCAACCCTCGGGAGGCGGGTGGTGGGCAGCTGGGAGGATGTGAGGGCGGCTGGGGAGGAGGATATTCATCTACGGTTTGGGGTTCACCAAGACCCTGGGTAGCAACCCTAGAACTGCACAGTGCCGTCGTCGTTCTGTACTTTTTCATCACTTGCTTTTTTGTCCAGCAGCATGTGCCTCATCTGATGCTATTCGTAGTTTCGGTTATGTGTTCATTATGCTATTGCACTCCAAGGTACATGCTGGCTGGGACCTTGCTTACCGAGACGGCAACACCGGCTCATCTTACGGGCCTTTATCTCAAATGATCAATTGTAGCCGTAAGTATAAAGGTGTTTGGTGACCTCGAGGACCTGGCGGGTGCCTACTCTCTTTTCTTGTCATTTCCCTTCTTTTTTTGGCTCATTTTTCCGCGGCGCCCGCCCAGGTTTTTTTCTGCGCCGAGTTGTTTCCCTGCAGTCGCAAGAACGCCACGTGTTCGTACACACAGAAGGTCTGGCCAACGCAAGAAAGGAGGAAGAAGAGGAGGATTAGGCAGGGGAGGAGGATGGGAAAGGGGGATAATGCGGAGAGTGACGAAGCACAGGAGGGATGAGGAATGGGGATGACGAGTGGGGAGGAGGAGTGGGGAGGTGTGGGGGGGGAGGAGGAGGAGGAGGAGGAGGAGGAGGAGGAGGAGGAGGAGGAGGAGGAGGAGGAGGAGGAGGAGGAGGAGGAGGAGGAGGAGGAGGAGGAGGAGGAGGAGGAGGAGGAGGAGGAGGAGGAGGAGGAGGAGGAGGAGGAGGGCGTTGAAGGGTGCGAGGCGGAGGGGCCATTCGCCGTCACTGCCCGCCCCCTCGCCCCACTTGCGCGGACAGGTGGACTCGCGGAGCGGCGAGATCATCAAGAGCGACATCATGATGTCCGACGGCTGGGTGCAGTACTGGCTCCAGGAGCAGAGACTCTTGCCAGCCTCGCGCACCGTGCGCGGCGTCCTTCTAGCACGGGCTGCAGCGTTGCTCCATGTGTGATTGTTTTGGCTGGGGTGATCGCAGGGGCTCGGTCGGATTCGCTGCGTGCCTCTTTGCACATTTTGGGATGCCCTCGAGTTCGAGGGAGCGTCCTTGGCAGCGCGCAGTGCTTCGGCAGGTGTGCCTGCTGGTCTGTGTGCATGGCGCTTCATTCTTCACGGGACGGTGATGACAAACGTTACCCCAGGAGCTGGACCACTATGCCATCAACATGACCCACCAGATCCACGCCCAGAGGCCACCACGAAGAAACGGGGGCCCCGGGGGAAGCCACGGGCCCTGGGCTGGTTCCTCGCCGTCTCCCCGGCCTCCCGCCGGGGTGCGGCTCGGGGTGAAGAGGCGGCCCCAGGGAAGGCCCCAGGGGCGGAGGGGGAGGAGGAGGGGGAGGAGGAGGAGGAGAGGAGGAGGAGGCGGAGGAGGACTTCCCGCGTGGACCCAGGGCCCCCCTTCCCCATCGTGCCCACACAGGGCGGCGGCTGCAGTGACGTCGGGGCTGGACGGTGAGGCCTGGGAGAGGGGCAGCGGCAGCAGCCGCCAGAGCCAGCGGCAGATTCTGCGCGCCGCGCACGCCTCGGTGCGAGAGGAGCAGACGCCCAAGAAGGGGGCCCGCGCCGAGGGCTTCTCGATGCTGTCCATCGGGGCCAAGCGGGGGATGACGCTCGAGGAGCAGGAAGACCTCCTCGGGCAGGGCGTCAAGGACGTGGTCATGCACGAGGTTGGCCACATCCTGGGGCTGCGGCACAACTTCAAGGGGAGCATGGGCGTAAGCTACGAGTGCGTCTTTGACTACGCGTGCTCCTCGGTGCACGGCACGACGGCCTCCGTGATGGACTACGTGCCCATGAACATCCCGCAGGAGGGTCAGGCGAAGATCCACGCGTTCACGCCGGTCATCGGGGGCTACGACAAGTTGGCCATCCAGTACGGCTACAAGGTTGTTCGGCCACGCGCAGAGGGGGGTTCTGGGGGAGGGGGAAGACCCCTGCTTCTCAGAAGGCGCGGGCCTTATCTATGAATGTAAGGCCAGCGACTTCTTAGAAGCAGCCTCCTTCTCAGAAGCCTTCCCCCCTCCCCGTACCCCCTTCTGCGCGCCGCCAGGTTGTGGAGGAGCTGCCGTGGCCGATGCTGGCGCAGGAGCTGGTGAGCATCCTGGAGGAGGGCTCGAAGTACGACACGTGCTACGACAACGACGAGGGCTACGAGGACCCCGCCTGCATGGCCTACGATTTCACCGGCGACCCTCTCAGGTACATGGACCACCAGCTCAAGACGTACGCGGAGGCCCAGAAGGTGATGCTGCAGATGGCCGTGCAGCCTGGCGGCTCCACCCTGTACTACGGCAACGCCGCCACGGCGGTGCTGTCGGGTGCCATGAGCGTCGCGTCCATTCTGCTTGACTGGATCGGCGGCATCAGTAACATGTACGCCCACCGGGCGATGGACGGCTCCCCCCCACTGGGAGGAAGCCGAAGGCCAGTGGCGTTGTCTCAGCAGAAGAAGGCGATCGACATGCTTGCCCAGCTCGTGCGGCCCGACAGAATGGGGCTCACCCCTCCAGGCAGCAGCTTGCCTTACTTTGTGTGGGGGGACCCGCAGTACGGCTACCTCCGCAGCGTCGACCTGGGCGAGAAGATCTGTGCGATACAGTCGTACGTGATCAGCAACATGCTGACCGCGGACAGGGTGCTCCAGGTGCTGGAGCAGGAGCGGCTCCTCGTCGACTACTCGGACTACCTGAGCCTGGACGAGTACTTCCGTCTCGTCGTCGACAGCCTCATCGGGGATGGGATCGAGGACACGGAGCACCGGGAGTGGAACATCCAGAGCTACACGATCAACGCCCTGAAGGGCCTGTGGAGCGACGGCTCCCTGCCCGCGAGCGTCTCCGCGTCTGCGGGCTACTGGCTCAACCACGCCAAGGTCCTCGTGGAGGCCGCCTACGCGAGGTCCTCCGCCGCCACCGCCGCCCCGGCCTGGCGCCAGGTCGCTTCCGAGGGCCAGGCTCGGCGACTACAAAGGGTATGGTTACGCCGGGGTGTGGTTTGCGATCGGCACCGTCGGGGCCTGGCGGGGGCGACACTGTCCTCGTCGGGCCTCCTCGGGGCGCGGCGGAGAGCTCTGTCGAGGTCCTCGCCCGCTCCCCAGGGTGCCTCTCAAGGTGCCGGTTGCAAACCACACTCTCTGCAAACCACACCCTTCGGAGTCGCCGACAGGCGGGCGCGTGCACGGGCTTCGTCCGGTTCGGCGCCGCGGACCAGTGGTCGAAGATGCACCGCGCTTCTGGCAACGTGTCCTGCGTGGCGGAGGCCTTCGGCGGAGTGCAGGCGGCCTCGGGGCGGGCGTGCCACTGCCTGTCGGAGGATCTAGGCCTCCCAGATGGGGTCCGAGTAGATGGGGTCGGTGGATCGCGCCGCATCGGCGATGCATCTGCGATGCGGCTCGATGTGGAGCCCGATCTGCTTCACGTCGACGCCGCCGATGCATCGCCCACGTCGGCGATGCATCGCCAGTGCATCGCCGATGCATCGCCCACACATCGCCGATGCATCGCCGATGCATCGGCGCTGCGGCGCGATCCTCCGACCCCATCTGCTCCGACCCCATCTAGGAGGCCTCTCGGAGGAGGCGCACGGCGAGGGCCTCTTCCGGGAGCACCTGGCCCTGCTGCGCCGGGACCTCGCCGGGGTGCCCTGAGGCGGCGTGGGCCGCGTGCGCGTGGGCGCCCTCGCAGCGAGAGCAGGCGTGCTGGCCTCCTCCTCCTCCTCCTCCTCCTCGTCCTCGTCCTCGTCCTCGTCTTCGTCCTCGTGTCAGGAGGGAAAGAAGCACACAGACACAATGAATCGTCGACTCCCAGGAAGATATGGGAAACTATGGGAAGTGGGCGGGAAGACAAAACCCAGAAAACATGAGAACATATGGGGAATCTTTTTATTTGTGTGTATTTATTTGTGTGTCCTAGGGCCCCTTCAGCGTGCGCGTGGGCGCCCTCGCAGCGAGAGTAGGCGTGATGCCCTGTGGCTCCTGCCCCTCTCGGCAGCTTCGTGCCGCGTCGACGCGGCGGCGACCCCGCCGCGGGCGTTCAGGGTTGAGTGCCGCCAGCGGCGCGGCGTCGGCTGACATCTCCGGCGATCTGCGTGGTCCGTCTGCTGCGGTCGCTCACGATCCACGCGGAGTCTGGCACCAGCGTTGACGTTCAGAGGCGACGATAGGGGCGAATTGGCCATGGCAGAGCAATACATGTATTCAGGTGCGCCGATGATTTATGCTTTCGAAAAGGCTCCCGGACGAACACGTGTGATGCCCGCCCCTGGGCTATTCGCCCCTATCGTCGCCGCCGAGACGTCGGCACGACGTGAGGTTGCTGTGCGCCCGCACCGGTCTCGCCCCAGGGCCGATGCTGGGCCTTGGGCCCCGGTGCTGCGGCCCTCGGAGCCAGGCCAGGGCTTTCGGCCCCTCCTCGAGCCTGTGGGAAAAAACACACACAGTGGGAAGAACACACACACAGAGACTGTGGAAATAAACACACACACAGACTGTGTGTTTTTTTCCGACTGTGTGTGTGTGCGTGTGTTTTGTTTTGTGTTGTGTTTTTTGTGTGTTTTTGTTTTTGTTTGGTGTTTTTTTCCGACAGTCTGTGTGTGTGTGCTTTTTCCCACAGACTGTGTGTGCTTTTTTTCCCACGTGTGTGTTTTTTCCCACAGGGTCGCTGCGCGGCAGGCCCCTGCCGCAGCGACGCGGCGGAGTCCCCGGCGTGGGTGTGCTCGAGGCCGGGCGCCGCCAGCAGCCCCGAGGCGCCCGGCGGCGAGCGAGCCTGGCCCTGCCGCGCGGCGTCGGAGGAGCCAAGGCCGACGTCGGCACGGGTCGCGAGCCTGCCGCAGGGGCACATTCCGCGGCGCCCTGCCTCGCGCCAGGCCGCCCGAAGGGGGTCGAAGTAGAGTCGAGTTTGATTCGCAGGTCGACCCTGCCCAAATAAGGGTACTCCAGATTTCGTAATAAAGGGAGGGGGGTCACATCTTTCGGGGGGGGTCTCTTCCAGGCTATCTTGGAGGGCCTGGGGGGTCTGGGGACGATGTTCTGGAGGGTTCTCCCACGGGGGAGGTCTGAAACGACTTGTCTTGGAGGGTCCAGACCCCCTCCCTTTTATTACGAAATCTGGAGTAGTAGGTCGACCCTGCCCAAACAAGGGTACCCTCGTGTCCTGTGTTTCGCGACCCATGCCCTCCAGGTTCCACTGGCAATGTGGCCACCAGAAGGGTCTTGTGTCCTCTCGCGTGTCCTCTCCAATCCACCCTGGCTGTAGACGGAGTCGTAGGATCGCGCCTCACCGCCGATGCATCGGCGATGCGGCTCGATGCGGAGCCCGATTTCCTCCACGCCGACGTCGCGGATGCGTCGCCGATGCGGCGTGATCCTCCGACCCCGCCTGCTCGGACCCCGTTGGGGCGGCCCGCACTGCTGCGAGCCTCTGGAAGTCCCGTTGGCTCGAGGGCTTGGGCGCGAGGGAAGGGGGGGCGCAAGAGGGGGGGCAGCGAGGAAGAGGGGGACATCAAGATTTCAGGAAGGTAAAACCTGGATTTAACCCTCCGTTCGGCGAGCGTCAAGACCTTCACCATGAGGAGGGTTGACTCCAAAGTAAACCTTTCTTGTGGACGCCGAGCGTCGAAGGGATTCACCCTGAGGAGGGTTGGCTCCAGATTGAGCCCTTCTCGTGGACACCCCCCTGTCTTCGCGGACTGCTCGCCACTGGCAGGGAAACGTTACATCTAGATTAAGCCTTCCCTAAAGAGCCGAGACAGAGAAGGCGGGGAGCGAACGGCACGAAGAGAGACAGAGAGAGAGAGAGAGAGCAAGAGAAAAAGAGAGAGAGAGATAATGAGAGAGAGAGAGAGAGAGAGAGACCGCGGCCTCGCGGGCCGGGCCTCTGGGCCGCGACCCCGCGGATGCGGAACGTTTCTGTTCGCGGGTGTCCCGCGCGGAACTGATCTGTGCGACCGCGTATCCGGTGGATCGCGCCCCGGAATGCAAGCCGCGATGGCGTGGCTGTGAATAGGTTCGAAGCTCGTGAGATGTTCTCCGCGACCGTGTCCAAGGTCCTGAGTGCCAGGGGACGGCCGTGCCTCCCGCGTCGTGGCCGCGGCTCGGAATTCGAAGCCCGCCTCCGCAGGGACGGTCCCCAACTCGCTTGCTTTTCGCCCTGGCGCGCGTGAGCGGCCGGCGGGCGGTCGGCGCTTGCCGCCGACCTCCGTGGCGGCGTAGCCAGCGAAGGAAGAAAAGACGCCCAGGCCGGCGCGCAAGAGGTTCTCCCAAGAGGTCCTTCGGAGCAGCCTCCCTCCCCACCATCAACACCAGCGGGTCACCTCCAGCGAGGAGGCCTGCGATGCCCCCCCGAGCTGGAGATCTTGGAGCTGTCTCCAGCGGGGACTGCCAAATTGGGGACGGGGAGGGCCACGCCACCAGGGGGGGGGGCCCTGCCTGGCTTTTCCCTCTGGTGGTGGTGGTGGTGTCGTCCTTCCTTCTCCCCTCCTCCTCCTCCTCCTCCTCCTCCTCCTCCTCCTCCTCGTCCTCCTCCTCCTCCCTCCTCCTCCTCCTCCTCCTCTCCTCCTCCCTCTCCCTCCTCCTCCTCCTCCTCGCCCTCCTCCCCCTCCTCCCTCCCGAGGGTGGTGGTGGTGGCCGGTCCTCCCGCGGGCCTCTCGTGCCACCGCGGACCGCGCCGCCACCAGGGGCGCGTGGTCCTCGGTCTGCGGCCTCGGCGGGGGGGCCGTCTTCGGGGCCCCGGGGGGCCATCCACGGGCGCGGCCCCGGGGCGAGGGGGCAGCCCAGAGGCAGGGAAGGGGTCGAGGGCGCCAGGAGGCCGACGCCTCCTCCTCCTCTTTCTCCTCCTGCTCCTCCTCGTCCTCCTCTCCTCCTCCTCCTCCTCCTCCTCCTCCTCCCCCCCTCCTCATCTGCGCTGGGCGTTTGCAGGAGCCACCGAGGGCGCTCGGTCCTCGGTCTTCGGCCTCGGCGGGGGCCGCTTCGGGGCCCCGGGGCCGTCCACGGGCGCGGCCCCGGGGCGAGGGGGCAGCCCAGAGGCAGGGACGGGGTCGAGGGCGCCAGGAGGCCGACGCCTCGAGTGAAGAATACGCAGAGTGCTCAGCATATCGATCTCGTTCTGAGGCTGCGCCCCCCTTTTCCTCCCCCATCTCAGGTTAATTCAAGCTTCGCGCGGCCCGCTTAGCTTCGACCGGAAGAGGTGCGCTCTCGACCCGCGAATCAAAAGCTCCGCATATCGACGGGGCATCGTTAATCTTGGGGTAAATCGGTTCTGCAGTTGATCCCGTGCTCGAGCGCCATGGAGCAGGCATGGGATGTCACGACGTCGGGGGTCTGCGGGGGAGGAACGCGCACCGATGCCGCTCCTCCCTCGCTTGTGTTTGCGCGCGCTCGAAGGCGCGCGCGAAGAGGGCGCATGCGCGGGAGTATGAGAAGGATGGTGAAGAGGAGGAGGAGCAGAGGATGAAGAGGAGGTGTGAGAACATGGCCACGCGATTCGGTGATGAGCACGATCGCACGTTTCGCAGTCAGTTGTTAGCGTTGCCGCTGGCATTTGGCTCAAGTGCCATCGTCCCTTCTCAGAAAAAAAAAACGCAGATTGTCATGTTTTCGGAACCCGTGCTTCGCCCCACGGGTTCCAGAGCAGAGATGGCAGCGGCGGGCGCTGCGGCGACCCTGGTGGACCCCAGCGACAACGACTTGGGTTACAATGTAGTTACCGTTGTGTGAAGTACGTGAAGCCTGGTGCAATCGAGGCACAGGCGATTCGCCGAGATGTGCAACGCCGGGTCTGAGAACGTAGGCTTCAGGTATGTTACCACCGCCCTCTACCGCGAAGGGATGAAGTTACTCTTCGAGCGCAGCGCCACGCTTGGTACCTGGACGGTTGGCGACGGTGATGTACCCACCAGGTTTCAGATAAGTTACAGTTTGGATACTCGTCTGATTTCGGCCATCAATAGCAGCATGTACTGCGAAAAACAGTTGAACACCTTGAAGGAACACGTCAGTATATAACTACGTCAAGCGACCGCCTCGGCACATGTTACCAATCTCGCCGAACCTATACGGGTCGCTGGAAGCACGATGGCTGGAGGATGTGGAAGCAAACCAGTTAGCGAATGCCCTGGGCTCGCTGTTAAAATTGCCCCCGGGTGACCAGACCGAACTCAGGGAGTGAAGCGAGAAGTTGTTGAGTGCGCTTGCCAAAGTGAAGCGCGCGTCTCGGAATATCTGCAATGTTTGAACGACAAATGTGAAGTCATGGGCTACCCGATCACGAAAAGCGCGACTTGATAAATCTCAGGAGCGAGAGGTTAATTTGGCAATAAACAACCAAAACGCCACTATCCAAATAATAGGTACGCTACATGATATAACGAAGTCGATCAACACGGCTACGCAAAGTTGGACGAGGACCTTTGGAATTTGCACAATGACAAGTTGGAAGTGGCGGATGCACGTGAAAACGCTCAAGGGTTTGCACGAGGAAAACGGCGTAATGCCTTGCCAGAAATTATGCAAGTCGTACTCGGCCGTTACAGGATGAAGCTGGCCTTGAATCCAGGAGCAAAAAACCCAAGAATGTGAGCGACGTGGCGACCCAGCTTGAGCAGTGGAGTGCATGGTTTCTTTCGTTGCCTTTGCCTTGCAGGGTTGCTGCTTTGAGGCCCGTCGTTGCCCGCGCAGGTGATATGTTTGGCGACTGGCAGCAGGACTGGTTCAAGGCGCCGTGCTCGTGAACTTTTGACCCTTGCCCGGAAATTTTCATCAAATGTGAGGATTGGGCCAGGGGGAAAAGCTGTGGCGCCGACTCGACAAAACATCATTCCATGGAGATCTGCCAAATCAGCGATGAAGACACTGGGGAATCAGGCACAAACGCGAACGAGCCTGGTTACTGCTGCGAAGGTTGAAGCTGATGGAGCTGGCATGGGGGGGGCGCGAGTGGGGGCGGCAGCGCAAACGGAGTTAGCAAAGGAACAAGTAAGGTTTAAGGGCCCACGCGTTGCGCGTGTGGCGGGCATGGGCGCGTTCCGCAGCGCCGAAGACTGCGCCGCGAGAGGAATCAATATGGGGCAAGTCGCTCGAAAAAAGGGGGGGCGCAAAAGTGCCGGCGTTTGCCGGGGGGCGCGGGCAGGAGGTCGCAAAAGGAGGGCGCCATGGCGCCGATGGTTGCCCAAGGGTTTGCGACAGAGGAAGTTGCAAAGGGGGCCCCTTCAGGAAGTTTCCAAGGTGGCCGAGCCCCAGGGTGGAAAGGGGGGGGCGAGGCAGGGCTTGCGTCGATCAGTGAGAGGGCAAGGCTCGCGTCGCAGCGCGCTGCCCCGGGAGCGCCCGCGCGGTCGCTCCGGGTGGGCGCTCCCGGGGCAGCGCGCTGCGACGGGGGGGGGCCGCGCAGATGTTGGGGCTGGCCCCTTCTTGGACAGGGGTGCCACAACGTCGTGATGGGCGAGTCCATGGGCGCGGGTGGAGTTGCCCGCCGCGTCGCAGCGCCAGGCCCGGGCAGTGGGGCGCAGGAGAGCAGGTTGCAGCGCCGGGCAAGAAAGTGGTCACGTAGGGGGGCGCAGTTAAGCTTTGCGGGGAAGTGCGCGTCGCAGGAGCGCGGCGTTCGTTGCCTCCGTGGCGCCAACTGGGGCAACCGCGTCACGGTGCGATTCAAAGGGGGGGCAGTTGTATCACACATGCGCCGAATTGCAGCTGGTGGAGATGGAGAGGCCCGACGAGGAAATGACTGACGTACCGGTGGGGGACCCGGGGGGCGGCGCGGAGACCATCGTTGTCACCGTGGGCTCAGGGGCCCACGTCGCGGTTGGGCTCCCGAACGCGGGGGCCCATTTCCCCGCCGACGCTTGGGGTCTCCTGGAGCGGCAAGCGCTGCTGCGTCGCTGCCAGTTGGTTTGTAATTTGGAACCGCGGGCAACGAGTTATTGCGGGTGCGATCGAGAAGGGGTTCTACGGTGAGAGTGCGCATCTGGGTAGCCGGCGTTAAAGGAGCTTTCAGGTCTGCGCGCGAAATGGTAGTGGCAGGGAATCGTGTGGTGTTAGAGCGGGGCGCTGATGGGCGCCCCTGCAGCTACCTCGGACATGGGGCGACGGGGCAGAGGGCGTTGTTTCTCGATGAAAAGTGTGATCTCCAGTTCGCCATGCAAGTCTCACAAGGCGTTGCAGGTAGGGGGGGGGGGGGGGGGCGGGGGAAGTCGAAGTCGTTGACGGTGGGAGATGCGCGAGATTTCCCAGGCAGGCAATTCTCATGGCGGACCTGTTCCACGGAGTCCGAGCGAGCCCGTGAGCTCCGGCCGAGATCTGGTCATCCTGGGTTCGGAAGTAGGCGGAGGGGGCGAGTATGTGGGCAGTGAGCTATGCGACGTGGAAGACGCCTGCGTCGCCGAGGCTGGGGCGCCTGGATGGATCGTGTGCTCTGAAACCATGTGACTTGCAAGTTGGTTTACAACGTCGAACTCACTTGCCCCGCCGAAGCTGGCGCTCCCGCCGCGCCGGAGGAGATGCCGGGAAGAGAGCCCGCAGGAGGAGAGAAACGTGCCCGGGCCTGGCAATTTGGCGATGACAGTCCATTGCATGCGGATAGACGGGAAGAGAGGATATGGCGAAACGCAAGGCAGGACACCCAGCTATCGTCATGCAGTGTCGGGACACAGAGCTAACTTGGAGCCGATGTTGACTCGGAAATGGCATCGGTCCGCACTCGGAGTGGAAGATAGGCCAGTAGGAGATGCCCGAACTCACGGCGAACGAGAAAGGCAATCAGGACGGTGAAAGGGCAACTTAGAACATTTCAACGGTGCCATGGGCGACATTGACGTCAGGGGGAACGTGCCCTCGCACCTTGGCCAGTGGCCGATGCGTCTTCCCTCGCCGGCGAATTCGCGATGGGCGCCGATGGCATGGCGGCCCGCCGAAGGCGCCCAGTGCCGACATTCAGCAGACGGTTGCCCGAGCTTGGAGAACCCAAGATTCCGCTTAGAAAAGGGGGCCTCGAAGCAAGCTGGGGGCGTGGTGGCGTGGTGGACTTTTTGGGATGCATGAAACCCACCGAGAGTTTATCATCGGCGCTCCAGCGAGTTTAGGCTGGAAGGGCGCGTTTTGGAGAAATGCGTTTCGATGTGGTTAGCAATGTGATGTGGTTTACCATTGCAAACAGACCCAAGCGCGCTTGGAGTGGAAGTGTGAGCCAGAGTGATCTGACCGACGGAGGTGCCCAGTCAAGGTCTAGCTGCAGGTGGCCGGCCGTTGGTAGCTCGAGGAAGAGCCGCGGAGAGTCGGATCGCGTGGCTTTGGGGTCTGCTCCAGGGCATCGCGAGTGCAAGCGTATTGCCAGAGGAGATGCAATTCGCGAGCCTCGCAGCGCAAACAGTCGAGAGCGTGTTGCCGCGTTGCTCAAAGGGCAAGACGACCCGATCATCCAGGAGAGTTTAGCAGCAGTTCAGATCGGCGGGGCCCGGCAAACCCTGGCAGGGCAAGAGGTGCAGGGTCCGTTGTTGGACTAGTGGGCTTCAAGGGCGGTTTAGGCCTCCCACGGCGCCGCGAACCCAGCGCCAACGGGCGTGCGTCTAGAGACGCTCGGGTTAGAGCGCCAAAGCGATTTAACAGTGAGAGACGACGCGCGTGCCATTCTTCAGGCAACGTGCGAAGGATGAGACCGACGATCGGGGCGTTGAAGTTGGCGGAGTTGCGAGGACCTTGGGCGGGATTGGCCGAGTGCCGCCTCATCCCTGGAGGTGACGGCGATGAGCGGCCAGCCAATGGTAACCTGCCAAGATTTGCAGCAGCAGCAGCGGCCAGACAGGCAGAAGTTCCTGGGGGCCATGAAAGGACCAGAGGAGTTAGACGGGCAGAATGTGATCGATGAGATACAAGGGGGAGCCAGGGGTCGGAGGAGGCGAGGAGCTCGGCGACGTGCACGGGGAAGAAACTAAGCCCGAGCCGCAGAGTGAGATAAAAGTGCAGCAGGAACATTCATGAGGTACGTGACGGCTTCACCATGATGGGCTTAGGTGCGGATGTGATGGAGTGGGTGTTCGGCGCCCACTTGGGCGTCACTATACAGGTGAAACAACTCGGAGGACAGTAAGGCACTCCGACAGGGGTCATCATGGTGTGCAGGTGCACGCTGCTGAGGCCTATTCGCCAGTCCGACTAATCGTATGGCGGCGCAATGGGACCCGTGCATGGGGTAGCCGTGGGCCTTGCGACTTGCGGCGCGCATGGGGAATCATGGGGCTCGGACCGCGCGGCGATGCGAGCACGATCGAGGAACAAATCAAGAGCAAGGCAGATTATTAGTTAATTGTGAGCCAAGCCTGCGCAGCCTTCAGCTGGTCGCAGGCACTCGGACAGATTGGGGCTGGGAGGACTGATTGGCGTGTTTGGTCGTGGGATTAAGCCCTTCGTGTTCGCGTAGGGGCTGCGTGAGGCTTAGAGGAATGACGGGTTATATCTTCCCTTCGAGCACCTTGCGGGGGCCTCGAGTAGGAGCGCGCCGCCAATGCAGAATGCGTTGCTGCGCGACGCCGCGCCGACGCATGATGGCGCGTTGTGCTGTTATGAGTTGATGGCAGGCGGTAAAGGAGAAGAGAGACTAATGCAGAAATTCACGCGGCCCATGACGAACCACCCCTACGTCGGAAGAGCCCCCAGCGTGAAATGCCCAGGCCTGCGCCGGCATGCTCGGCTGATTGGAGGCGGCGGGAAGAGGGGATTTGAAGTGTATCGGGGCCGATTCGGTCGAGTTGTACACAAGGCCTTAGTTCGCCGGGTGGCGGCCCATGACTAGTTGGGGCGTGCTGCAGGAATTTGTGATCTCGAGTTCAGTTTTCAATGAACCAGACGAAGGAAGGAATCGAAATTCAGGAGGTCGGGTGCGAATCGGATGAACGTGGGAATGGGCGTCCGTTAACCTGGCCTAGAGTGGATCGCGGCACGTCGCGTCTCGTGTTTCCAGGAATGTCAGGGCCGACGCGGCGTGCGCACCTGCGCGGGGCCACTCTCGAAGTGGTCGCCGCCCAGGTTTTCGATGACAGGGGGGCGCGATCGGCGGGGGGGAACGGGTGAGATAATCCAGGGAAGCGCGCAATATCGCCGCCGCGTGCACCTGCCGAGTTAATTGGGGCACCCGACCTCAATGATGGGCCGGCGGAGCGCGCCGACGCCAGGGGTGGTCAAGAACGCCGTGGGCGTGCGAGGCGCGTGGGGGCGTTGATCATGTGCGACCAGTAAGGAGCGACGCGCGCGCAGGTCATCGCGCATGTGGACAAATGCAGGCGTAGGTTGATCCGTCTGGATGTGAGCTCGGGGGAAGGGGTTGTTTTTTTTTGGATGCGTGAGGTTTTCGAATATGTAAAAGAGGGACTGCCGGGCGGTCGCTGGCAAGGCCCCCGCTGGCGCGAGGTGGATCGACGTCGCCGACGGGGCGAGACCGGTCCTGAGTGCAGATCCCCGCTCCTGGCTCTGCACGCTCATTGCAATTCCGAAAAGAAGCGCATCTTCGCAGCCTCGCCCCCCAGTGGAATCCCCAAGCTTGTGATCCTCGTATATTTCATCGAAGAGATGGCATGCTCGCGGGGAGCTCGAGAAAGGGCTAAAGTTGGCGCGCCCAGGCGAGACGGGCATATTTCTCCGCGGGGGCCAGAACAGACATCTTCATCAGTTTATCCGAGGGAGATCGCGAAGCAGGCTTGCGCGGGCAATTGTTGCAGTCTGTGTGCGGCGCTTGCGATGCAGCCGGCAAGTTCGGAGATTTGTTCAAATATTTTGCGCGCGGTATCGATTTTGTCAGCGGGAAAGCATCATCATGTGTTTTGACGCAGAATCAAGGCTGGACTCGCTCACTGCACATGGGAGCACTTGTGCTTCACTTTGCAATGACGTCGGATATGGCTGGCTCGAATAAGAGATTCAAAGGGAACTCCAAGTTCAGATTCCAGGCGTACTGGGACCAGGGCCAACATATTTGAAGCCAGCCATGCTTCTCAGCCGACTTGTAGGATGGGGCCGTGATGGATTATGGCATGAGTCGGATCAAAGGCACGTTGAGGTATTTGCCGGAGAATTTGGCTCGGACGCAGTGAGATGACGTACCGGGTGAAGAACCAGCCCTGCGAGGAAGAATCTGAGAGTTCCCTGGGAAGCCTCGAAGATAAGACATTCAGAGCTTGTTGGTGGCTCGGGCCACCTATCATGTGCAGGGCCTTTCGGACATGCTTTTTTCACTTCAGGTGCAATCGAGAGCAACGTCAGCCCCGACCCTCGGGGCATGGAGAGGTCATGCGCGTCGGGGCAAGTGTGGAGACCAGTACTTGCGCCAGGAGCGCCCTCGCGAGTCGACGGCGTGGGCCGACGTTGGCTATGCCAGATGCACAGCGTAAGTGAACGTGGGAGGAAATGTTCTGTGGGGATTGCATTCGATGGAGTCGTGGAGTTCGAGTCAGGGTGTAGTGGTGTTAACTGTTGGAGAAGCAGAGTATTACAGATTGGTCAAGGGTGGATCCGTAGGCAGTTCTCGAACATCCCGATTTTGATTGCAGTAGCATGTTAAAGAGTATCGTTCGTGCCGCCATTGGTATTGCGAGCCGGCGAGGACCAGGATACATCAGACACATCGAGGTGTGTTATTCTGGTTCCAGCAGATGCGCACGGCGTGGATATATCAAGGTGAGCAGGGTCGGAATTCAGGAACAACTTGCAGAGGCTGTAACCGAACATGCGAGCAGGGATGGTATGTCCAGGCGCAT
Source organism: Prorocentrum cordatum (assembly GCA_963575745.1). Classification (NCBI taxonomy): domain Eukaryota; class Dinophyceae; order Prorocentrales; family Prorocentraceae; genus Prorocentrum; species Prorocentrum cordatum. The sequence continues at coordinate 109,299 of CAUYUJ010014999.1, read as the reverse complement.
GCGAGGTACCAGTCAACACATGGCTAGCGGGGGGCATGAGCTAGCGCCCGCTACGTGATGTTAGCTTAATCCACTTCGGATTATCATCGAGTGCCCCTTCGGCGGAGACTCAAGGTCAGTTGAGATCCAAGTGCTCGTCTACACAAAATTCAGAATATGTGAATCATCCTGCGTGACTCGGTGTTTTGCGAAACCGGGAACGCCTAAAGCGTAGGCGCCCCATATTTGCACCGCCTGCGCTTCTATTCGTTCTAGTTTCACACAACGACAGGCTTGGAAGGGGCCCTGGCCTTGGCAAACTTGCTTTCGTATTTTCCGTCTCCAGTTCGATTTATATGAATTGCTCACCCGTCGCGTTCGTTGGCCGTTGTGGCTGAGGAGGTGTTAGAACGCGGCCATGCGATTGGGTGAAGGGACACAACCGCACGCCTCGCAGTTAGGTGGTATCGTTACAACTGAGCGTTGGTTCACATGCCATTTTGCCCTCCAAAAAAAGTGGCTTCTACCAAATGTCCAGGAGGAAGGCAAAAGGAAAAGGAGGCGGAGGAGGAGGAGGCGGAAGAGGAAGAGAAGGTGCCGACGCCGATCGTCGCCACTGTTGGATTCCCAAGGAATGAATCTTCGTCGTATCGTAACCCAGGATAGGCTTGGAGAGTATCGGTATCGGTATCTTTTGTTTCCCCAAGGTTCGGGTCGGGGGCTGCGGCGTTCTGTGGTTCGGATGCAATGAGAAAGTCGGGGAACTACCCCCAGACGGCGGCTATCCGGACGCACCCTACCGTGGAAACCCATGCCAAGAAACACCCTGCTTGCCTCCAGGGTGCTCTGGATTTCTTTAGTTTCGATGGTTCTGCCGAGGAAAACGTGACGTTCCCATACCAGAAACCAATGGGCGCCTTGAGGTCTCAGGGTTTTTTGTGGAAGGTTTCTTGTGGTTGAGCTCCTCGTGTGTTGAGGACAGCTCCCCCCCACTGATCCCCGAATTGGGCCTCAACTGCTTGGTCCAGCCAATCGTCCCAGAACAGTTTCAGAAAGCCGAGACATGCCCTGGGAATGGACGTCCGAGCGATGGCGAGTTCCAGGGACTTGGACGAGCCTGTGCAGGGACGGATGGTGGCGTGCAGGTGGTACTTGTTTGTTTGAACCTGGCTGGGCCGCCGGAGGGGGTACAGTTGGCACGGGCTTTAAGAAGAACCCCCAGGTTCTGAGGGGCAGCCTTGGTGATGTTCGTGCTTTCCGCTTTCCAGCTTGGACTGTTATTCGTGTTGGGTATCTCCGTTTGGCCAGAGTCCACTGGCGAAAGGGCTCATGTCCTTGATCAACCTGCTTGTGGCCATGTTTCGACGACATGCGAGCCCGAACCAAAATCCATTCGCTGCCCTTGCCCCCCAGATCCTTGGAAGACGTCGGCGCCCCATCGGGGGCGGAGGCGTTCTGTCGAGGTCTTTGGGGGCTGTTGCGCGTACATCGCCAGGCAGCTGGCAATGCTCGACCACGGGTGCGCGTGATGCCCTCCCGCCCTGGGCTGCTTACTCCAGATTTCGTAATACAAGGGAGGGGGTCTGGACCCTCCAAGACAAGCCATTTCAGACCTCCCCCGTGGGAGAACCCTCCAAAACATCGTCCCCAGACCCCCCCAGGCCCTCCAAGCTAGCCTGGAAGAGACCCCACCACGAAATGAGATCCCCCTCCCTTTATTACGAAATCTGGAGTAACCGTGTCCCGTGTCGCATTCCCCAGACTGCTGCTGCTCCTGTCCTCCCAGTCCTCGGCCTGCTACTCCCAGCATGCCTGCGCTCTTGCGCTCAGAGGGCGTCTCCGGTCCACGCGCGGCACTCCATCGGACCAGAGAGGTGATCTCGCCTCGTCCCTCGCCCTGCTTGCCGCCTCCGCCTCCACCGCCCCCGCCCTCCTCCACACCGCCCCTCCTCGTCTCCCATCCTCCCGTCCCTCGCCGCTCTCCTCCCTCCTCCCCTTCTCCCCGCCTCCTCCTTTTCCCAGCCTCTCCCCCTCCCTGCCGTTCTCTCTATTCTCCCTCCTCCCTCTCGCCCTACGCCTGGCAGAGCAGAATCGAAGAGAGCAAAGTGGACCAGCAGATGTGGACCTCGAAGGGCGAGTATGACGACTCTGGCCCCACCATCATCTACAGGAAGTGCCGGCACTGGCGTTGACTGGCACCGACAGCCGTTGATGGCGGCTGCACGGCGGTCGCCTGTCTTGGGCAGGGCTGGCCGAGGTAATTTGAGTGCATCGTAGAGTCCTTTCGTCGTCTCCTTCGTTGCTCTCTCCTCCCCTCCCCCGCTCTCTTCTTCCAATTGGTGCTGTGGCGCTGCCTGCGCGTGGGCCGAGGCCGCTCTCTCGCGCGGCACTGCCCGACTCTGCGGGACGCCCTGCTTCTCTTGGGTCCACCTCAGGCTTGCACAGTGTTTTCGGCGGGGCTTGGCCTCTCCTAGGGGGCCAGATGCGAGCCCTACCCCTACCCCCCATGATTTCCGAGGGGGAGGGTGGGGTTCACTTCGCTCGGGAGCTCCCGAGCAAAGTGAACCCCACCCTCCCCCTCAGAAATCCTGGGGGGTAGGGGTAGGGTTCGCATCTGGCCCCCTATCTCCTTGGCCGCCCAATCTCATCTCAATTCTGCCGCGTGCCTCGCGCCCGGACTGCTGGCAGTGCTGCGTGCCCTCCGTGCCCGCAGGCCCGCCGGGCGGGTCATTCCAGTGGTTGTGGCCTGCTGCTGAGAGTCAGCCACGCGCAGAGGAGGGAGGGCTTCTTATCTGGACGCCCGACATGGGTACCGAAAGAATGGGCACGCTGCCCAGTAGCAGTTCCTGTTCATTTTGAACAGGACTCGCTGTCCGCGCCGCCGCGGCCTGTGTCCATTTGAGACAGAAGGCCGCCTGCCCAACAGCGGCCGCTGTTGGTTCGGGACAACATTTGTTGTTGGGCATGTTGCCCATTCTTTCGGTACCCATTTCGGGTGTCCAAATCTTAAAAGCACCCCTGCTTCTTAGAAGGCGCGGGCCTTATCTGTAGATGTAAGGCCGGCGCCTTCTAAGAAGCAGCCTGCTTCTAGGAAGCCCTCCCCCCCTCCCCGCACCCACTTGTGCGCGCCGCCAAGAGAGTCTCTCAGTGGTTCTCTCCTGTCCTGGTCCCTTCGTCTCTGTTCCTCCCCGTTCCTGCCTCTCGCCAGCGTGGCTGGGATTGGGGAGATATCCCTTCACCCGCTGATTTCAATACCGATTGCCTCGTTTTGCTGCCCCCTGCGTGGGCTGCCGCTGCAGTTCAGCCTTTCAGTGCGCGTGCCTGCCAATTTGTCCGACCACGCTGCCCGCTCTTTGTCTTCCTCCTCCTCCTCCTCCACTCGTGTTCTCCTCCTCCGCTTTTCTGTACCCTTCACAAATAGCAACTTCATTTTGTTTTGAGATCGTTCTTCTAAGCAGTGGCGGAAATCGCCCGCGCACCGAGTCAGTGACACGTGTGTCAGGTCCTGCTGTCCACAAGGGGGGGCAGCATTTGTCCGCCTGTGGCGTTGCAGGCAGCTGACGGCGAGTCATCTGCATCGAGATCTCTTCTTACCTGGCGGCACGTGATGCGAACGGCAAGCGCGCGAGCTATCACCATTTTTTTGTGTTTGTGTGTGTGTTTGTGTATATATAGTATATGTATAACGAAACCAATGAATTCGTTCAGCACTATTTTTTTTTTGTTTTAAGTAATGGAATTAGTATTATGCACATTTTGGATTTTTCGTACTATACTTATTATCATTATTGATATCATTATTACCATTGTTATTACTATTATTATTCTTCTTGCTATTACTATTAGTAGGATTGTCATTATTATTATTAATATTATGAGTATTGTTATTATTATTTTTATTATTCTTTACGCTTCGCGTATCCCCACCAGCCCATCTCACAACAACAACTCTTGCGAAGCATGCCGACAGTTGTGTTTTTTCAGGCGTGTGTCCGCTTTGCCCCGCATATCTCCCCTGTTCCTCCTTCCTCCCGCCTCCTTGTACATCCTCCTTGTGGGGGCAGCGGGAGAAGGACGAGGCGGAGGAGGAGGGAGAGAAAACGCTCCTCGTGGTTTGAGTCGTTTGGGGTGTCTCGTCCTGGTGTGAGTCGTTCGGGCCCTTCTTCCTGGTGTGAGTCGTTCGGGCTCTTCGTGGTGTGAGTCGTTCGGGCTCTTCGTCCTGGTGTGAGTCGTTCGGGCTTCTCGTGGTGTGAGTTGTTCGGGCCCCTCGTCCTGGTGTGAGTCGTTCGGGCCCCTCCTCCTGGTGTGACTCGTTCGGGCTCCTCGTGGTGTGAGTCGTTCGGGGCCCTCGTCGTGGTGTGAGTCGTTCGGGCTCCTCGTGGTGTGAGTCGTTCGGGCGCCTCGTCCTGGTGTGAGTCGTTCGGGCCCCTCCTTCTGGTGTGTGAGTCGTTCGGGCTCTTCGTGGTGTGAGTCGTTCGGGCCCCTCGTCCTGGTGTGAGTCGTTCGGGCTCCTCGTGGGGCCTCTTGGGGGGCTCTTGGAGGCTCTTGGGGCCTCTTGGGGGCCTCTTGGGGGCCTCTTGGGGGCCTCTTGGGGGCCTCTTGGGGCCTCTTGGGGGCCTCTTGGGGGCCTCTTGGGGGACTCTTGGGGCCTCTTGGGGGCCCTCTGAAGCGCAAAGGAGCGCTGGCCCCTGAGAAGGAGAACATGAGCCCACAACCATTCGTAAAATCAAGGATTTTGCTATGAAGGAAGAGGAACGCGGCCCCCTCAGAAGGCCAAAATGGGGCCACCGCCGTAGTAACATCAATGTTTTTCACTTCAACGACGAGTTCAGGCGCCAAACTCCCTCCCCCCCTCGGGGCCATAATCCTCGTGAGGGTCGTCGTTTTTTGGCCCTCCCAGGAGTCGAAAACGACTTCCCTGACGACCCGCGGCCCGTCCTCTCCAGGCCCAGGGGGAGAGGGTAGGGGGAGGGGTAAACCCCTCCCCGAAGGGGAAGAAGGGGGGTTGAGGACAGAGAGAGCTCCCTAAACCACTCACGCCCAAAGGGCTGGTGGGATTATGATGATGCTGATACTGATGCTGATGCTGCTGCTGATGATGATGCTGATGAGAATGATGATGATGATGATGATGATGATGATGATGATGATGATGAAGATGATGATGATGATGATGATGATGATGATGATGATGATGATGATGATGATGATGATGATGCTGATGATGATGATGATGATGATGATGATGATGATGATGAGGATGATGATGATGCTGCTGCTGATGATGATGATGATGATGCTGATGCTGATGATGATGATGATGATGATGATGATGATGATGCTCATTTAGTTCTTTATTATTTATTCATTTTTTATTTGATTATCGATTTATTTTTTATTTATTTATTTATTTATTTATTTATTTATTTATTTATGTATTTATGTTTTTATTTATTTATTTGTTTAATTATTTTTATTATCAGATATAATGATAGAAAGGTAACGGAAGGCACAGCGATGAATGCATAGCAGGGTAGGGACGGAGTGGAACAGTGCAGAGCAGAGCAGACAGGACAGCAGAGGAGAGGCTGACACGCCAGAGCAGAACAGTCAAGGTCGGCGCATCGCAGAGTATGGTCGGAGGACCCTGGGGAGGAGGAGGAGGAGGAGGAGGAGGAGGAGGAGGAGGAGGAGGAGGAGGAGGAGGAGGAGCAGGGGGAGGAGAGGGCATCGGTTTTCGGATGACATTGCCACCAGCTCGAACTCTAGAGGAATATCAGGAGGAGAAGGAGGAGGAGCAGGAAAAGGAGAGGAGGAGGAGGAGGAGGAGGAAGGAGGAGGAGGGAAGGGCACAGCTCGTGGAGGACCCCCCCGAAGCGCGACGCGAGGGCGCCTCCCTGCGAGACCGCGCGCGCGAGCGCGCGCGCCCGCGCGAGGATCGCCACGCTGGAGCCCGGGGAGGTGGACGCCGTCAAGCGACACTGGTGCCCTGCCCTCTGGGTGTCCGCGCGTTCGCGGCGTCCTGCGTCCTGGGAGGAGGAGGAGGAGGAGGAGGAGGAGGAGGAGGAGGAGGAGGAGGAGGAGGAAGGAGGAGGGGGAGGAGGAGGAGGAGGAGGAGGAGGAGGGGGAGGAGGAGGAGGAGGGGGAGGAGGAGGGGGAGGAGGAGGAGGAGGAGGAGGAGGAGGAGGCGGAGGAGGAGGAGGAGGAGGAGGAGGAGGAGGGGGAGTTTCCGTCGGTTTTGCTTTCCCCGACCCTCTCGTGTGATGGGTCCTCGTCGTGATCTCTCGGCGCCGCGCGCCACCTCACCCTCAGCTCCTCCCCCGCCTCTCCTCATCCTCCTCGTCCTCCTCGTCTTTGCCATGCTCGAACGGTATCCTTGTACATGCTGATTGCCTTTTCGGTTCTTTTCCGCGGCCACGTGGGGCTCACAGGAGCTCCAGTGCCCGCGTTTGATTCGCTTTACTTTCATCCCGTACTCTGCGTACTGAAAAGTACCACATTCTATCCGGATTTTCCATTAAGTTCGCAGCAGAGTTCCAGTCCCCTTCCACACCCGCCATGACGTGTATGACACCTTAGGCGTTACAGCGCGTCGTTCGCCAAAGTCCGAGCAACGCAAAAATGGAGGAGGGATGAGGACGGGGAGGGATACCATGAACTTCATACATGTACCGATCTGATGGGCCTGGGCAGACACGGTCAGGGTTGTCCACGATTTCAACGGGTCTGAGTGCCGACCGCGCACCCTTCGAGGGTGGCTCCGCCCGACCACGGACGGGGCTCGGATTGATCGACCCGATCGGGCGAGCGGGTCAGATCGACCTCCTCGCAGGAGGGGCGGCCTTGTGTCTTTGGCGTGCAAGAGGGGGGCGAGGACTAGGGGTGTGAGCACGTCCCGACGGGGACGGCGATGCCTCCCGTGCGTCGTGGCCCCTCCTCCCTCCTCGTCCTCCTCCCCGTCCTCTTCCCCATCCTCTTCCCTTCGTCCTCTTCGTCTTCTTCCTCTTCTTCCTCTTCCTCTTCTTCTTCTTCTTCTTCTGTGCCTTCTGTGCCTTCTGCCTTCAACTCGCCCCCTCTGCCCCCCCCCCCCGCATCCGCGCACCGCGCCCCGGGCCACGGCGCGCCGACCCCCCTCCTCTCCTCCCCTGGCCCCCTCCCCTCGTCGGGGCCACCGACCTGCCGGGGGGCCTCGCCGGGCCGCCGGGCCGCGGGGCCCCGCGGGGCCCCGCGGGATGCCCGCGCCTCCGCGCGCGCTCCGTGGGAGCGATCGGCCCCGCCCCGCCCTGCACGGCGACTCCGCTGGACCGGTTGCTCGGTGGCAAGGGCTGCCTTAGTATCGCTCGGACGTGTCGGGGGCGGAAAAGAGGGGGGTGATGACTAGGGGGGGGTGGATTTCATGGCGCGGGCCATGATTTTTCCTCAGATTTCATGGCGCCTCTTCTTATTTCATTACGTCCCTGGCCCCCCCGCTGGGCCGCGCACATGCCGCCGGTCATGATTTGCACCCCCCCCTCTTGGACACCCCCCTCTTTGCCGCTCCCGAACGTGTGCATTTGTCCTTCGGCGTGGACCATCGAGGAGCATCCGTGCTCCTCTGGCCAAAAGTAGCCACGCACGAAGCCGAGCAAAAAGCACGGGGAGTGGACGTCCGAGCGATGGCCAGGGTCCCCGGGCCGCTGCTCCCTGGGCCCCGCGGGGACCCGCGCAGGCCCGCGCCCGCGCGCGCCTCGTGGGAGCGGTCGGCCCCGCACCGCCCTGCACGGCGACTCCACCGAGCCGATTGCTCGGTGGCAAGGGCCGGGATCAGGAGGGGCAAAAACACACAGACACAATTCATCGTCGCCTCCCAGGAGAATATGGGAAAATATGGGAAGGGGGGGGGAAGACAAGAACCCAGAACATATGGGAAAATATGGGGAATCTGGTTATTTGTGTCTATTTATTTGTGTGTCCCAGTTCCCCTTCATGGGAGCTTGGTGCACCCTCTTCATTCCGTCCTTAGCCTCGATGGGCGTCGATCAGCTTCCGAGAGTCGATGAGGTAGCGCCGATGTAGCGTTGGTTAGCGTCGACCAGCGTCGATTTAGCGTCGATCAGCGTCGACTAGCGTCGATCAGCGTCGATTCGCGAGGGCCGACAAGATGGTTTGGGAGGCTCCCATGACTTGCCACCGAGCCTACACACGGCGACTCGACCGAACCAATTGTAGCGTTGGCGTCAAGGAGACTATGCACTGGTGAGGCATCAGGGCGCGACAGTAGAGTGTGTTGTATACGCGCCCACCAAGCCGCCGTCTCATTCCTGCCGTTGCGCGTGTGTGTGGGGGGGGGCGTCCTTCGCGCGGCCCGCTTAGCTGCGACCGGAAGAGGTGCGCTCTCGACCCGCGCATCAAAAATGTGTGTGGGGGGCGTGCTCAACTAGGGTTACTCCAGATTTCGTAATACAAGGGAGGGGTTCTGAGCCCTCCAAGGCAAGCCCATTTCAGACCTCCCCGTGGGAGAACCCTCCAAAACATCGTCCCCAGACCCCCCAGGCCCTCCAAGATAGCCTGGACGAGACCCCCCCCCCGAAATGAGAGACCCCCCTCCCTTTATTACGAAATCTGGAGTACTGCTCCACCGTTATGCTGCGCGCGACCTGGCACGCTCGCCCACGACCCGCAAAAAGCTGGCACGCCTGATCACGGCACCCACGCACGACTGCCGTGCTATTCGCTTCCCCCCCCCCCCGAAATGAGACCCCCCTCCCTTTTATTACGAAATCTGGAGTGCCCCTTTGCACCACCGCCCCGCCGCCCCTGCTGGGAGGGGCCCCGCGAGACCCGACGGGAGCAGCCCGCATCCCCGCCCAGGGGGGGGGGCCACTCATCGGCCCGCGGGGCCCCCCAGCCGCGCCCGTGGGGACGGGGATCGGCCGAGCCGTGCTCGCGGGAAATCGACCGGCCCAAGGGCCTCTCCAGAGGCGCGTCCTGACCAGCGTCGGGAGCGGAAAAGAGGGGGGTGATGACTAGGGGGGGGGGGGATCTTCATGGCGTGGGCCATGATTTTTCCCCAGATTTCATGGCGCCCCCTCGTGTTTCATTACGTCCCAGGCCCCCCCGCTGGGCCGCGCACGTGCCGCCGGTCATGATCTGCACCCCCCCCTCTTGGACACCCCCCTCTTGGCCGCTCCCGACAACGCTCTCCAGGTGGGAGGGGGGGCCGTGGCGACGAGCGCCCCCCCCCCCCCCCGCGACGGAGTGCGGGCCCTGCCTCTGCGGGCCCGGTCGGCGCGGGCGCGTCGGGCACCCCCGCCTGGGGCTTCGCTCGGCCGCAGGCATCCCGTTCGCAATCGAGACGGGTTCAAAGACTGTGGCAGGCGGCCAGTGGAGAGCAGACCTGTTGCCGCATATTTTCAAGATGTCAGACACTCTCACAAGATGCAAGAGCATAACCCATGCGCTCGCAGTCGAAACGGGTTCAAAGACTTGCGGCAGGCGGCCAGCGGAGAGCAGACCTGTTGCCGCATATTTTCAAGATGTCTGACAATCTTACAGGATGCAAGAGCATAACCCATGCGTTCGCCACATGCTCAACACACTTTCCATATTCAGAACACATTTATAATTTCATGATCTGCCGGTTCCTGACCATTTTGAACAGGACTTGCTGTCGGCGTATCCGCGGACGTTCTCCATTCGAGACAGAAGACCGCCTACCCAACAGCGCTCGCTGTCGGGTTTCGATAACGTTTGCTGTTGGACATCTGACCCGGTGTACCCATCGTTTCCGTACCCATCTCGGGCGCTCAAGCACTTGGCCGTAGGCATTCGTTGGATCCTGAACACATAGACCTGCAGTGCTACCGCTCACGTGTGTTTGTCTACTCCCGTTGTTTCCGTACCCATCTCGGGTGCTCAAGCACTTGGCCGTAGGCATTCCTCGGATCCTGAACACAGGGACCTGCAGTGCTGCCGCTCACGCGTGTCTGCCTGCTCCCCCCCTCCTGCCCGAGGCCCGAAGCGGGCAACAGCATCCAAGCACGTGGGACGACGGCGACGACGACGACGACGACGGCGACGACGACGACGAAGACGGCGGAGACGACGACGACGACGACGACGACGACGACGACGACGACGACGACGACGACGACGACGACGACGACGACGACGACGACGACGACGACGACGACGACGACGACGACGACGACGACGACGACGACGACGACGACGACGACGACGACGACGACGACGACGACGACGACGACGACGACGACGACGGACGACGACGACGACGACGACGACGACGACGGACGACGACGACGACGACGACGACGACGACGACGACGACGACGACGACGACGACGACGACGACGACGACGACGACGACGACGACGACGACGACGACGACGACGACGACGACGACGACGACGACGACGACGACGACGACGACGACGACGACGACGACGACGACGACGACGACGACGACGACGACGACGACGACGACGACGACGACGACGACGACGACGACGACGTCCGCGCGCGCCAGCCGCGCGAGCGCGCGCGCGCAAGGCGCGGGCTCTCCGTGGAGGAGCGGCTGCGGACGCTGCGCTTCAGCGACAGGGACCTGGTGGACAAGACCTTCGGCATTCAGCAGGCGCCCTCCCGCCCGCGCTCTGTGTCGCGGCGGTCCCCGCGCGCGCCCTCGTCTCTCGGAGGGGAAGCAGCTGCCTGATCAGGTCTGCCTGTCGTAGGTCGACTCGCGGGCTGTTCCGGGCTCGCCCGGCGACCCTTTGGGTCGCACGGCGGTGGAGGACGGTTGTGAAGGAAGTAAGCGGTAGCTGCAGTATCATACACTTTCAAAGCTCCGCGCGGATGCCTCTCATTCCTGGCGCGAAGAACAAATGGCACACAGCACAACTTGCGCAAATGCCAGCCTTCAATGTGCACAAGAACGCGATGCACAGCACAGTTGTAACGAACAGAAGCACTGGCGTCGAAGAATAGCAAACGGCACAAATACAATCTTTTGGAGGCTCGCGAGGATTGGGCCAGCGTTTGCCTCCCTGTCTGCGCCTCCAGCGCCCCTGGCGACGCCCCCGGCGCCGCCCTCGGCGCCGCCACTGACGCCGCCCCTGACGCCAGCCCTCGCGCCGCCCCTGGCACCGCCCCTGGCGCCGCCTCTGGCGCCGCCCCTGGCGCCGCCCCTGGCGCCGCCCCTGGCGCGCTCCTCGCCAGGGAGTGGGGTCCAGCGCCGATCCAAGAGATCCGCGCGGGCCTTCGAAAGGTTCTTTCTGTGCAGATTCTCTTCCCCTGGCCCCGGCACCAGCAACCCGCAGACCTCCCCCCCGCGCTGCGCGAGACATCGCGCCCTGCGTAAGCAGCTTTGCACAGTCACACGGGGGTGTCGCTGGGGGTGTCGCTGGGGGGTGTCGCCGGTGCTTCTGCCTCTGCTGCTGCCGTTGCTCGACTCGAGGATGAAGGGCCGACGGCCGATGGTCAGCACCGTCTGACCGATCGGCTCTCGTCCCTCGATCCTCGATCCTCGAACCTCCTCGACGGGGGGGCCTACCGCCGATTCCAGGTCGATGTTTCCCTCGGGGGGGGGGGGGGGCACGATGGGCCACCTGCCTCGGGGGGCCCGACTTCCTCGCAGGGCGTTCGAGTAACTGTACAGAATCTTTACATGCCAGTCGTTGAAAGTAGGTATTTTCGGATGCCGTGATCCTAGGCGACTTTAGGCGCCTTGCTATTTCAAGTGTCGATTTTCTTTTGCTGAGTGTTGCTATTCTCTGGGAGGGCGTGTTTTGTTTTTCTCTGGGAGGGCCTGGAGCCGCTCTACTTTATCCGTCTCCCTACTTCATAGTTCTACCCACTTCTTCCAACCGACGGGTCTAGAAGCCTTACAGAGAAGCCGTTCAGGGAAGACGGATCAGGACGGGACAGGGCAGGAAGAAGCCGCGCCTAGACGGTGCATCGGCACACATTGGCATGAAAACGAAGACTGGAACATGTGCAGGAAATGATGCTGAATGCACGTGCGCCGGGTCACAGCCACTGTACATAGACCAGTGGTGGGCGGAGGGTACCTTTACACTCGCACATCGCACACTGAACATGCAAGAGGGCAGTGGGAGGGAGCGCGGGGCGGAAGGGAGGAAAGGGGGAAGAAAGTGATAAGAGAAACAAGATTACATAGAGTAGTCGTCAACGGCTATGTGCCATTGTGCTGGGGAGCCTTGCAGAAGGTCGTTCAGATGGTCAGTGTTGCCCCCTGCTGCCTCTAGGGCCCATGCTGGCATATATGTAGCTCATTGCAGGCGCGGGCGCCCACGAGGGCGTGGACAGTTCCATCATCTTGGCCGGCAACTGCCACTCTCGAACAGTATTGCTCTCGGCAGGCTTCTCGGGGATTCCCTGCCCAATTTACCATGTAATTGCAGCTGTCGTCTCGATAAGTCCGCTGATGAACGCTTGGCATTGACAGCTGCTCTGACTTCGACGTTGCTGACGCGAGAGGAGAAGGCAAGTTGGATTTTTCATATTCTTCCGAGGTCCTGGATTCGATTCTCGTCGAAGGTTCTGGCCAAAACGTACCCCAGGACGAGTGTGGGGGTCGACCAAATTATTCCCCACATCCTAAGTGTGGTTCTTGTTCTGGACACCCCGCGCAGCCCTCCTCCTCCTCACCCCCTCTGCGCGTGGCGCGCCCCAGACAGGCGAGATAGGGCAACCATGCCCTGCGACGGGAATCTTTCTAATGCAGTTCGCTCGCACACAATCCACAGACTCAAGCAATGTGGATCTTTCGTTTCCCCGAATTCGATGGATGAAGGAACATCATCATCATTATCATCATCATCATCATCATCATCATCATCATCATCATCATCATCATCATTATCATCATCATCATCATCCTCATCCTCATCCTCATCATCATCATTATCATTATCATCATCGTCATCGTCGTCGTCATGATCCTCATCGCAATCATCACAATCATCATCTGTCATCCCACTACACCCTCACTCATCACCATGCACTCACTCTCTCACTCATTCACGTTCTCCCATCACTCACTCATCATCATGTCATGGTCCCATCCTGACCATCGGGCATGAGCATCATCGTCGTCATCATCACCCGCGCACACCACCATCGATATCACCGTCACCATCCCATCATGATCATCGACCAAGAGGTGCCTCGTCTGTGAGTGATTCGCGAGGAAGTCTTAGGCGGGAGCCCCATCCCTGTGGGGTCCGCGCTTCATGTTGGTAATGCGAGCGGGTCATCGGGATCCTGTAACTGTCGTCACTTTTCGGCTCGAGCTTCGTCAATGAATGAATTGCGAGGAAATCTCAGGCGAGAGTCCCCTTCCTGTGGGGACCGCGGTTCATGCTGGTAATCCGGGCGGGTCATCGGGATTGTATCTGTCGTCACTGTTCGGCAGTTCTGGATTGAACATGGAGGAAATTTCAGGCGGGAGCTTCGTCCGTGAGTGATTGCGAGGATGTCTCAGGCGGGACTTGGCCCTGGCATCGGGGAGATGCGCCCGGTGTGAGAACATGGCATCGCCCGGATCTGAGGGTGCCGAGGCCGAGATTTATGAAGCACCTTCGGGGTGACTTCCTCTTTCGACCCTCCTCTCCCCCCCCCGCGCAGTGTTTCACCAGAGACGCTGCTGCACCGCCTCCAGTCCTCGGCCCTCCTCCCCCCCCCCCTCCTCCTCCCCTTCTCCTGCACCTGCCCTCAGATCTGACGTTGCAGAAAGTGCAACATCGCAAACATAATCACCACTGGAGCCCCAGACCCTATTTTTCTGCGTCATTTGTCGGTCGACGACGCGCGTTGCGAAGATGTTGCGACGCCACGACTTCAGGGTACTCGTCCTTCCCTCCCCCCCCTCCTCCTCTCCCCCCTCCCCGCCGCCAGCCTCCGCAGCTTTTTGTTGCTGGCCTGAAGGGTAGGCCTCTCCAGAGGCCGCGGCCTGCCCACCCTCACCGGGCGCCTTCCACTGCTTGCAAAGTGCCTACTCGCAAACGTCCGAAAACAGATGTTAGCCTCGATGTAACTTGTCGTAGATCCCCCCGCGGCGGATCCAGGCCATTTGCGAGTACAGTCAACCCGCATAGCAAGGATGGGCAACCTTCCCAAGGGTACCCTTGCATCCTTGCCTCCTTGCATCCTTGCATCCTTGCCACCTTCGCTGGCTGCGCCCCGCTCGGAAAGCTTCGAATTGGGCGTCCAGGGCCCTTGCATCCTTATCGCGCATCCTTACCATACTGGTTGACTGTAACTACTTTGCAGGTCGTGGAACGCGCTTGTCTGGACCCTCGGAGGGCACCTCCGCGCGGGCCCGGGCCGTACGCGGGCGTCCAGTGCTGGCCGTGGGCGGCCAGGAGCACGGCGGCGTCGGAGTTCTCGAGTGGTCTGGGTTTCTCAATAAGGGAGGAGGAGGAGGAGGAGGAGGAGGAGGAGGAGGAGGAGGAGGAGGAGGAGGAGGAGGAGGAGGAGGAGGAGGAGCAGGAGGGGAGGAGGAGGAGGAGGAGGAGGAGGAGGAAAAGGAGGAGGAGGAGGAGGAGGAGGAGAGGCGGAGGAGGAGGAGGAGGAGGAGGAGGAGGAGGAGGAGGAGGAGGAGGAGGAGGAGGAAAAGGAGGAGGAAAGGAGGAGGAGGAGGAGGGAGGAGGAGGAGGAGGAGGAGGAGAGGAGGAGGAGGGAGGAGGAGGAGGAGGAGGAGGAGGAGGAGGAGGAGGAGGAGGAGCAGAGGAGTGGCCCTCCGAGGCGCGGGTGCCCACTGCGCGGCCCGCCCCCGGCCGAGCTGCGCCCCCGTGCCCGACCATGGCCGTGCAGGCGGCCGCCAAGCGCGCCGCGGCGAGGCGCCGGGCCGAGCCCCCCGTGGCCGCCGGAGCCCGCCGACGCCTCCGTGGCCTGGCGGCTGCTCGATCGGCGTCTGAAGAGGGAGGGAGGGAGGGATAAAGGGAGGAGGAGGAGGAGGAGGAGGAGGAGGAGGAGGAGGAGGTGAGGAGGAGGAGGAGGAGGAGGAGGAGGAGGAGGAGGAGGAGGGGAGGAGGAGGAGGAGGAGGATGGGGAGGAGGATGGAGGATGGAGGATGGAGGATGGAGGATGGAGGATGGAGGATGGAGGATGGAGGATGGAGGATGGAGGATGGAGGATGGAGGATGGAGGATGGAGGGGAGGAGGAGGAGAGGAGGAGGAGGAGGAGGAGGAGGAGGAGGAGGAGGAGGAGGAGGAGGAGGAGGAGGAGGAGGAGGAGGAGGAGGAGGAGGAGGGGAGAGGAGAAAAAGTGGAGGAGAAGAGGAGGAGGAGAGGAAGAGTAAAGAAGGTGTAGAGGAGGAGGAGGAGGAGGAGGAGGAGGAGGAGGAGGAGGAGCAGGAGGATTAGTAATGGAGAAGTAGTGGAGGAGGGTGAGGAGGATTGGAGGAAGAGTAAAGGAGGTGTAGAGGAGGAGGAGGAGGAAGAGGAGGAGGAGGAGGTGGTGGTGGAGGAGGAGGAGGAGGAGCAGTAGCAGGAGGCTGAGTAGAGGAGAAGTAGAGGAGGAGTAGAGGAGTAGTAGAGGAATTGTAGAGGAGGTGTAGAGGAGGAGGAGGAGAAGGAGGAGGAGGACATCTTGGTCCCGGTTTGGGCGTGCGAAGGCCTGACAGCTAAACTAGGCGAGCACCTGAAGGTGTTTGACAGTTTCCGCCTCTCGGGGGCCTCTTGGAAGTCCTCTTTCGGTCATCTCGAGCCGATGTTGTATCATCTTGGATCGTCTAAGACCATCCTGGCTATCTTCGCGACCATGTTGGACCGTTTTTGTTTCGAGGTCACCTTGGCCGTTTTTGACGAGTCGTGGGACCATAGTCGAAGCATCCTGGAGGCCATCTGGGAGATGTCATGGAGCCATCCTGGACGGAAGAGACCACGGGACCCGCTTGTTGGGGTGGTGACGGGTCTGGCCGAGGCCTTACTGGCAACGTGTCTAGGAATGCCCAGCAAGAGCTGCAAGGCTTGGTGCGCCAACACCCCCTCCACAAGCCACGGATCTCGGCGGATCGGAGGCGGCTGCGGCGAATCACCCCCACGCAGCCAAACGGTGGGCCGAAGCCTGTCCAAGCTTTTGGACGATCTTTCCCCAGGCCGTCTGGAACCCCTTCGGGGAGCACTGATGAGAGGAAGAGGTAGGAGGAGGAGGAGGAGGAGGAGGAGGAGGAGGAGGAGGAGGAGATCTACTTGAACTATTTGATCGCGGACCCTGTCCTTCTTGCACTTGGCTGGGCGCGCTTCTTGCCGGCGCCCCTCCTGGGGCCCTGGGACCCCACGTCCTGGGCTCCCTGGGGCCGAACCTGGCCAGGCCTGGACGAGGGTCGGGACCGCGAGCCCTGGCTCCGCCCTCCCTGCTCATCCTACAGTGCCGTTTTC
Organism: Prorocentrum cordatum; assembly: GCA_963575745.1. Taxonomy (NCBI): domain Eukaryota; class Dinophyceae; order Prorocentrales; family Prorocentraceae; genus Prorocentrum; species Prorocentrum cordatum. The sequence continues at coordinate 92,916 of CAUYUJ010014999.1, read as the reverse complement.
AATGCATGCTCCGCGTGCGGACCATGTATTGGAAACGTTGCAGGGATTTGGTGCTGAAAACAGCGATGCGTTCATGCATAAATCTATTCATAAATTGTTCATGTATCAAACATCCTATATGCTCAAAAAAAACCAATGTATTAAAACCTGCCCTGTAAGGAGCAGCCTCCTGGTCAGGCAGGTCGGGGCCCGGGCTCGTGGAGCTCCCGGCGCCGTGCAGCTCCCGTGCCGCGGGCCCCTCGCCGGGCTCGGAGGGCCCCCCTGGGCAGCTTCGGGAGGCGCCCCTCTCGGGGGAGCGTAAGACCCGGGTTTGCCGGGACTCGGGTTCGCCATCGTTTTTTGACGACCGCGCCTCGGATTTTGACGAGGAGGAGTTTTGTGGGATGTCTGCGGCGGGAGGCCTCGTCAAAATGCAGGCTCGGCCTCGTCATTTTTTTGACGACCTCGTCGGGGATTTGCGAGTCCCCCGTAACCGGGTCTTACGTCTCCCCGACCCTGGGCAGCTTCGGGAGGCGCCCCCTCGCGACGCGGAGAGGGTCCCTCTGGAGGGGCGCGCAGGGCTCTCCGAGCCTTGGGGGGTACCTCTGGGCGCCCGTCGCCGACGTTGGCTCCGAGGCCCGAAGACCATCACTTCACCAGTTTTGGGCCCCAGGGCCCACTGAGGCCCCAGGGGCCCCAGATTAGTGAAGTGATGTTTTTCCCCCATGTAGGGACCCCGAAATTCGTCACTTCACTAAACCGAACCCAGGACGAAAGTCAGGGGCCGAGTTGCTGCTGTGATGCCACATCGGCCTCGTATTGGCCAGTGAGGATTCCTGGGGTCGATGGTGGCGTGCAGCCCAGAGTCAGCACACACGTGCAGGAGCCACGTGTAGACCCGCCCGTGGCGGTTGGCGCCGCGCGTCCCCCAGGCTCGATGTCGGCTGGGGGGCCAGAACATGGCGAGGCGGCAAGCTTCTGGACACTGCATCGGGGGTGAACCTGCAGGCAAGACTCAGGAGGGGAACAAACACACAGACACAATTCATCGTCGAGCCCCCAGAAAATGTAGGAAAATCTGGGAAGTGAGGGGGGAGACAAAAACCCAGAAAACATGGACAAATAGGGGGCATCCTTTTATCTGTGTGTATCTATCTGTGTGCCCCAGGGCCCCTTCAGAGACGTGCACCACCAGAGTCGAGAGCGCCGCACACCGGAAGGGAGAGGGTCGAGCTCTGGCGGGCCACTTCGGATTCACGGGGCCCGGGACCCGACGGGGCCTGTCCCTCGGCCCAACGCCTTGTCCTGAGCTTCTGCGGCACACGCCAGCGCTCTACGAGCGCGACGCCCCGTGGTAGCGGCGGTCGCGTCAACCAGATCTGTGTCTGGGCTCCGACCCAGCATCCCGTCCCAAGCCCGCTCCGACGCATCCCGCGCCCAGATGAAAACGACGCGAAGATCGGGACAAAGTCGGATCGGGATAGCTCGAAATCTCTGAGAATCGGCGGGTTTGGAGGATGTATTGGGCGCCGCGGCTGCTCCAGAGCGTTCCGGAACGCTCTGAGAGCGCTCCGAAACGCTCTGGAGCGATTTATCCCGATCCTAGCCCTGTTTTACAGATGTCAGCACAGGCGTTGCCAGACGCCGAAAAGTGTATGCTCCTTAGCATCGAGCTGGGCGACATGTGCATCCTGCTGCGACGGGATCAGCTGGACCAGGGACGGTTGCGTGCTCCTGTGCCAGGGCTCTCGGGCCCCAGTCCGGAGGCCCTTGTTGACCCCCGTCGGGTCAGGGCTCCGAAGCCTGGAGGTCCAGTTCCTGGCCAGGACCAGTGGGTCCATGAGCACTGTGAACTCCATCTCGGGGACGGGCTCCGGAGCAAGACTTATGTCGGGCCTGTCCCCCTACAGGGGGATGTTCGACGAAAAATAAGAAATGCCCCCAAAACAATCAAAACATAGCCCAAACATACCTAGTCTGGGGATTGTGTTTTGAGTACCTTTTGACCTCTTTGGGGTATTTTTGGGTAGGGCGAGGGCTTCGGCTCGGGGGGCGAGGGCTTCGGCTCGGGGGCCAGGCCGGAGTTCACCCACCGGGGGGGTGCCGAGCGCCGCTCCGGCCGCCCGGGCCCCCTTCCGAGGTGCTGGGCGAGGCCAGTCGTGGCTTCTCCGCAGCGTCGCCTCCTCGGGCCCTCCGAGCGCGGACCCCCCCGAGCCGTCCTCGGAGATGACGCCGACTGCCTCGGTGCATGCGGCGAAGCCGACTCGGTGACAGCTCCGAGCATTTTCCTTTTGGGTGGAGGGCAAAGGGTGACATCTGGCATGCCGTCTCGAGGGATGTTGTTCGAGGCTCGAGTCTGCAGAAGGCTCGATTTTTTTTTTTTTTTTTTTTTGTTTTTTTTTTTTGCATGGATCCTCGAGGCGCAAAGGCCCACATGGATTTCACCCGGAGCCCTCCGCCCCGAGAGGGTGCTCAGACACTGCGGGAGGCGGCGGCGGCGAGGCCCTCCTCCGACTCGGGCTGCGCGGGTGCCGCGAGCGGGAGGCCCCTCGGCCGGCACGAGGCTCCGAGGTCCAGCTGCGCCGAGGCCCGCGGGGCGCGAGCTCCCGGGGCTCTTGCCGGAGTCCTCGTGCTCGAGGCTCTGCGTGCGCTCCCCTTGGCATCGCTCGGACGTGTGCATGTTTCCTTCGGCGAGGGCCATCGAGGAGCATCCTTGATCATCTGGCGAAAAAACCACGCACGAAACCGGAAAAAGCACAGGAGATGGACGTCCGAGCGGTGGCCAGTCCCATGTCCTGTGACGTACTGTTTCCACAGCCTTCTCGCACCGTGGACAAGTCGCAGTGCTCACAAGGCATCCTTCATTCTTGCGTCCCGTGCGAGTCGACTGAGCTCCTGCAGCAATGACCAGGTTGACGACGCTTGCACTGGGGTCTGCATCTCGTTGAAATATTTGTTGCTCCCATCGTATACGCCAGATGTCAGTACCTTCCTGAAGTCCATACCCATGTTCGTGACTGGGTGCCTGCTTCCACTACAACCTCTGAATGTCCGAGATTCTGTCTACGAGGATGGCCACGCGCTCCCAGTCCTGCGTGTAGTGGTCGTCGCTGCTGCTGGGGATAAGCCACGCTTGAAGCTGTCCGTCTGGTATTGGTCGTGCCCATTCCGTCGCCTCCGTGGGGATCCAACCGATGTCCGCGAGTGCCACCTGAATAGTCGAGATGGGGCCTCTGGCATATGCACACCTGCGCTCGCCTCTCTTGACGAGCTGGGCCCTGATCTCGGCCCAGGCCGGCTTGACGCGCCGATGGACCTGAGGGTCCAATTGCCACAGCGAGAGCCATTCCATCACCATTCTGCTGCGCAGCTCCATGCCTGGCTCATTGTTCCAACCTTCAACCGCTAATGCCGTCGTCAGACATCTGCCCCCTTGGTTGCCGGCCGCTACCTGTCCCGCTCGTCGTAGAAGCTGGAGTTGATGAGGTGCCAGCCCGTAAGCTGGGTGTCCGTACGTAGTTTGTGGGAGATCTTTTGTGGTCTACAATGCTTTGATTATTTTGATAAAGGTGCTGAGCGTCTTAGCTTCTTTATCCGAACGAATCGTGCCTTGGCATTCTCGAGCCGATTCTTTAATCAATGTTTTGACAACCCTTGTACGTCCTGCACCCACGTCGATGCTCAGGTCCTTGCTATCATGGACTGCCTGCACCTTTACTCCGCGTCGTCGAATGGCCCTTGCAGTAGCTTTGACCATGTTAAGGTGCTTGAGAGGCTGCCCACGGATGTCTCGAGCCAAGTGCAGAGTCAGGCCTTCCATGTTTGTCGGAACTTGTTCGTGCCTTCACATTTGATGACCGAAACGTCCACGAATGTCCAGAGCCCGCGCCCTGGATCGCCTCCCCGAGTGCCGACTTCTGCTTGAGGTCCGGAGGTTCCGCGAATGTGCTCCTGTTCCATTCCCACAACTGCAGCCTGGAACCCTGTGGCCACCGCGACGTCCGTGAGGAGGACTAGACTCGCGCTGGCGTAGAACTTCTCTACGCCCTCGAGCAGTGTGAGGCTGGTGGTGCCGAGGCCATGCCCTGACTCGTCTGGGCAAGCCTTCATGATGGGCTTGTTTTCCACCACCACCACCACTAGAAGTAGGAGGGGGAGGGGGTCCTCTGTTCCTCCCCCTCCTCCTCCTCCCTCCTCCTCCTCTCCTCCTCCTCCGTCCTCCTCCTCCTCCTCCTCCTCCTCCTCCTCCTCCTTCCTCCTCTCCTCCTCCTCCTCCTCCTCCTCCCTCCTCCTCCTCCTCCCTCCTCCTCCTCCTCCTCCTCCTTCCTCCTCCCCCTCCTCCTCCTCCTCTCCTCCTCCTCCTCTCTCTCCTCCTCCTCCTCCTCCTCCTCCTCTTCCTCCTCCTCCTCCTCCTCCTCCTCTTCGTCCTCCTCCTCCTCCTCCACCTCCTTCCCCCCTCCAACTTTTGGTGGTGGGGGTGGTGGTGGTGGTAGAAAGCGAGCCCATCGCCTCACCAATCCCGCGAAGGGCGGAGCTGCCTCTGGTTCCTGTGCCACTATGCGCGCTGAGGGCCTCGCTCCAAGACGCACACGGGGGCGGCTCTAGCCTTCAGTCGCGCATGTCCCTCCACAGGAGGAAGATCCAAAAACAGTCAAACAGAAGTCCGGGGACGATTTTTTTAATATTATGTTTGTTTTGTTTTTTGTTTGGGTTTTTTGTTCTTCGCCCAAATCCCCCTGTAGGGGGGACAGGCCCGACCTAACTCCAGCCCTGGACCACGGCTTGACGTGGAGCGGACGCAGGCTGAGAGCGCGCTCGCCCCCCTGCCAGCTTTGGGGGCGACGGCACCCGGCGACGCGCACCGCTGCCCCGGCCATGCGCCCGCCTGCTCTCCGGCTCGGTAGTTGGTGACCTTGAGTGACTCCTCCTCCTCCTCCTCCTCCTCCTCCTCCTCCTGCTGTACCTCCTGAGTCAGGGGAAGAAAAGATACCCATGCCGCTACCCCTCGCCCGTTCTCCCCTCTTCGGGCCTCCTCGGAGGCCCCCGTCGCCACCGCTGGATTCGCCCCGAACTTCTGGTCAGAGCGCACCCCGGGAGGTCCGGGGAGTAGCGGCATCGGTACCTTTTGGTTTTCCCACTGAGGGAGGCGCCTGACGTCGTGCAGCTTGAGGCCGTCGACTCCACCAGCTTTGTCGGGTCTGGTGCCTGCGATGGCGCCCTCGGGCTCCCTGGACGGCGCTGGGCTCGAGGTCCTCCTCTCTCGAGATCGAAGGTGTAGCAGGAGGAGAAAAAACACACGGACACAAGAAATTGTCGACTCCCAGGAAAATATGGAAAACATGAGAAGTGGGAGGGGGAAGACGAAAACCGAGAAAATAGTGGGACATCTGGGGAATCTTCTTATTTGTGTCTATTTGGTAGTGTGTCCCTGGGCCCCTTTATCCATCCTTGACGTGTTTGTGCAATGGGCCAGGCTTGCTGACCCACACCTGTTTCACTCACTTGGCAACTGCCGCCTTCGAGTAACGAGTTCACGCGCCACTGCGTTGGCAAAGTAGTGCTCGATTCTCTTCTGACCCTCCTGCAGCTCCTGGAGCGGGCAGCCGCTGACCTCCACCAGCTGCAGCATGTAGTCGTCCGCGCCATCGTGATCTGTCTTTCTGCTATCTATGGTCTTAAGCCTCGTCCGCATGATAATATGGTGCTCTGTGCCGAGCTTGTTCTCTATAGGTTTCTGCTGTTCGAGGTTCGTTTGGTTGGTGCGGAGAGCTACGTACCGAATGAAGAGACAGGCGACGATGGACCAATGCTCCGCTGGCTGATTGGTCATGCGCGTGCGTCCAGGGGTCGCCGTAGCTCCCTGCCACCTTATCGAGGAGCCACTCCTCCTCGTTGATGGCCGTGATCACGCCCTCCAGTGGTGGCCACCCAGGCCGCAAACTCTCCCGTGATCGCCGCCTCTAGGAGGAATTGCTTGAGAGCGCTCACGAGAAGATGATACCTGAGTGATTGCAGTTCGCTGGACAGCTGCGGTGGTGCCGCCCTATGTCTGGCCTTGCTTCGGCTGCTGCATTCTATCAGGTACTGTGGTGGGCGTGTGCAATGGTTTCTGTTCCTCCTCCATGGCATCGAGCTCCTCCTGAGGATGCTCGGTCAGCGCTTGTCGGCGTCGCTCCTTTGCGATTGCCTCCCGCTCGCTGCTCTTGGATCCGGGGTGTGGCTGCTTCTTTGGAGGTTCGAGCTGGGGAAGGGGGCGTGGGATGCCAGGCTTCCTGCGCCTCCCGGCCTCCGAGCCTCCAGGCATCTTGCGGATGAGGCCCAGGTGCGTTCGCCAAGGAATGTGTCTTTCGCGGCAGGCTCTCCCTTTTTGTGAGGTCGTGCCGCGCCATCGCGTAATCGATCGGATTGCCTTTGCCTGTCTCACGTGTGACACCTTGCATCTGGCTCGGTCATTTTGCCGCCTCGCCTCTGAGGGAGGCCTGGGGCTTCTGCCACACCAAGAGACACATTCCAACATGCAAGAATGACCCGTGGGCCTGTGACGCCGCCACTGATGACTGCGAGGGCTTTCACTTGTCGAAGTTCGAACCCTTCGTTCCTTCTTTCGGAGGTAGATATAGAGAGAGGGAGAGAGAGGGAGAGAGATAGAGATAAGGCGATGAGGTTCCCCAACGCGATGTTCAAGTTCATCGCCGAGAAGCCTCTGAGCGGGTCCGTCGCGCCCGTCGCCATGATAGTTTGTCTCATCTTGTCGTAGGTGGTGGTCGCGAGGCGGGCCCTCGCGGCGACGGCCTCGTCCCCGCTGATGCCCTCCTGCGACCGTCCTGTAGATGTTGCCGCCGTCGCGGCCACCTTCCAGCCATCTTTGGCTAACGGCTGCTTGAACTTGCTTTCTCCCTGTTGCGACACGTGGGTCCCCGCGACGGCGAAGACGTCCGCGAGGGTGTGGTTCTCATGGATGAGCTCGTGGGGCTTGTCACTCCAGGTGGTGAAACCGCTGTAGAACATCTTCGTGAAGCCCCTGCTGGAGGTGGGGCCAGCTCTGCTATCGGAGGGGGTGGCCGACGCGGCCCCTGGCTGCTGCGCCAGCACGGGGTTGTCGGCTACCCCGCTAGGAGGGTTTTTTGGGGACCCACAGGCAACGCCACGCCATTCCCACAGTCGTGCAGGCCTGGGGTCCCTCCCCAGCTGGACTAGCAGGCACCGTGCCAGACCCGCCCGACCAGGCACGACGCCACGCCGTCTCTGCACACTGCCCAGGAGTTTGCCAGACCCGAGGGTGCTGCCAAGTCTGCCCGACCGCGTGCATTGTTAGGCTGTCTCTGCGCAACTGCTTGCGCCAGCGCCCGGGGGATGAGCGCCTCGCCGTACTTGGCACGACCTCTGGAAATAGAGCCTGACCGTGTGTGTACTGTTAGGCTGTCTCTACGCAGTCGCTTGCGTCAGCGCCCGGGGGATGAGTGCCGCACCGTCCTTGGCACGACCTTGGACATAGAGCCTCCCCCCTTTGGAAGTTCGGGGAAAGCCTCTGCCACCCCACCCGCCAGCGTGGAGCACGCGACCGTCCATGGTGCCAATGTCTCTGTTGTTGGCCTCGTCGCAAATCGTGTCGGAATGGTCCCTTCGCGATTGTGTCGAAATGGCCCCTCCTCCTCCTCCTCCTCCTCCTTTCCGACCTTCTCCTCCTCCTCCTCGTCCTCCTCCTCCCCTCCTCCTTCTCCTCCTCCACCTCCTCCTCCTCCTCCTGGCGTCTCTTTGCTGTCGCCGCCGGGTGTGTGTGTGTGTGTGTGTGTGTGTGTCCGCTCTCCGATGGCGCGTCGTGCTTGATGGCGGAAAGTATAAGCACGAGGAACAACTAACCAAGCATTGCCCCTCTTGGTCATCTTCGCAATCGTGTCGTAGCTCGGGGAGTCTGGCGCAGTGCTAAAAGCTGAGGCTCGGGAGGGTCCCCAGCTCCGCCAGCCGCCGCACCAGCCTTCCGCCCTCCCTTCTAGTGGTTCGCCCGTTGCCGCTGCCCTTCTGCGGGGGTGGTGGCCTCGCGCTTGACCTGATCCAGGGACTCTTGTCGGCGACGAGCGAGGCCTTCTTAGAAGATCAGCATATGCCGTCTTGGAGGTCGTCGTGATTGAGATCATCGGCAGTCTTGATTGAGGTCATCGTATGCCGTCTTGGAGGTCGTCGTGTCCGACTCCGTGGCAATTTGTCGGCGGCCAGCCCGGGGGGGAAGTGAAAAGGGGTGGGCCTTAGGAGGCTCGGAAGGCTCGGAAGTCCCCCCTCCTCCTGGGGAGCTTTCTGAGCTTTCCCCGAAGACACGGAAAACTACTGAGAGAGCGCGAGGGCTTTTGAGAAGTCCCGCCTCCTGAGAAGGCCCCCTCTAGGGGGCTACATGTGAACCCTACCCCTACCCCCCACGATTTCTGAGGGGGAGGGTGGGGTTCACCTCGCTCGGGAGCTCCCGAATGAAATCAGCCCCACCCTACCCCTCAGAAATCGTGGGGGGTAGGGGTAGGGTTCGCATTTGGCCCCCTCGCTCGTCGCCAATCCTGGATAAGAGCCTGCTCCTGCGGGCTCCTGGTGCGGGTTCGGCACTGGGCTCTGGCACCGGAGGTGCTTGCGGTTCGTGGTCCTAGGCTGGCGGTTGTGCTGACTCTTCATTGCCGGACCTGCGTTTCTTCTTCGTCTTCTTGTTTTTATCCTTCTTCTTCGTCTTCGTCTTCTTATCATTACTATTAACATCAATTTTTGTGTTGTTATTGTTCTGCTTGCCGTTTTTGGCATTCAGTATGTATTGATATATGTATGTATCAATGTATTTATGTGGTTATTATCAGTAGTACTAGTAGGTACAACTATGTTCTTCAACCAGTATTCGTATGGCCCGCCAAGTTGCTTTTGACCTTTTCCACCGTGTGCAGCATGTCCTTCTCCATGTTGCGGGCCTGCCGCGTGAGCTCCTGCATGGCCTGCGCGTCGGCTCGGAACTTAGCGAGCTGCTGCTTTTGCTCCTCCAGATCTTCGATGTCTTCGAAGAGGCCATCGTTGAACGTGAAGTCTTCCACGTCCTTGTCCTTGCCGTTGACTGCGTGCTCCAACGTGTAGTCAGCCAACGGCCGGGTTTGCTCCGATTGCACCTCCTGGATCTCCACCGCCGCGTTGTCCATGTCCTTTTGGAGCTTCTGCGAGACACTCTGCGCCTCAAGGAGTTTCGTCGTGATGCTGTTGTGCTGACCCTTCGCCCTGTTGATCTTGTCGATCGCCTGCTTGAGGACCTTCTCTTTCGGGATGCCCTGAGGCTTAGGCGTGTGGTGCCTTTGAGCGAGGAGAGCTGCTCCGCGAGGATGGGGTTGCTGCCCAGCTTCTTGAGCGCCGTGCCAAGCTGGCTGCAGACCACCTCCTCGTAGGTGGCTGTGGACTGCCTCCTCCGCGGTGGGGAGACGCCCGAGTTGTGTTTGCCGTAGGTCTCGTTGCAGAGCACAACCGCTGGTCTGCTTGAGCTTCCAGTCGTAGGCCCAGCTGTTGCACTGCTGACAGTAGGTCCATTGGTCAGTCTGCTTCCTCGGCCACCCCACCTGTGACTGCGCTGGATGGGTAAACGAGGGAAAGTGTTGCCCCAGGTCGCTGATACACTTTGGTCTGGCCGCGGACTAGCGGTATCCATGTGACCCTGCGGGGATCGATCAGTTTTAGCCAACATAGTTACGGAGATGGAGGAGGAGGAGGACGAGGAGGAGGAGAAGGATGAGGAGGAGGAGGAGGCCTCTTGAGGCCCCCTGGCTTCCTGGGAGCTTCTTTGTGGCCTCTAAGGGGCCTCTTGGGGGCCTCCTGGAGCCACTTGGGGGCCTCCTGGAGCCTCCTGGGGCCGCTTGGTGGACTCTTGGGGGTTTCGGGGCTCTTTTTGAGTAGTCGCGTGTCCCTCTTCGGGCGCGTTAATCTGTCCTGGAGGTCCACGGGGCTGTCTTCGGGGCCGTCTTGGGCAACTTCTTCGGCCGTTTTGGGGCCCTCGTGGGCTGTCTTGCGGGCTTCTTGGGGCCCCCTTGAGCCCGAGCAGGAGGCAGTTTGGGCCGTCTTGGGGCCCTTACTGAGCCGCCTTGGGGCCATGTTGGGCCGTCGTCGAGGCATCTTGGACAATCTTGGTGTCCTTGGTTGCCTGCATGGGCCGTCTTGGAAGCCCGCGGCGCGGACCCATCGTTTTCAAAAGAGGGATCATGTTCTCGGGAACGCGCACCCATGTTTTGTACGACGGGCCGTTGCCTCGGGGGGGGGGCGATACATGCAGATAACAAGAGTGATCCATGCAGATAACAACGGTGGGGTGGTCCTTGATCAGAACACCGAAACTCCACCAGGCAGCCCTTGGTGTTCTTCCATGCCTCAACGTGCACAAGACGCGGTGGCGGATGCCCCGCGCCACGCTCCCAGGGCCTCCGGAAACATGTCGCGTGAGACGCCCTGGGAGTCGGCGCGACCAGTCCCAAGAAGCTCGGCGGTCGGCGCGACTGGGTCCCTCAGAGTGTTCCGTGCTCAATGTCGAGGGCTGGAAGGCGCAGATGGGGGGGGCAGGCTTGGCACGGCCCGTCATATTCGACACTGGGTGTCGCCATCCTGATTGGCGGGGGGTACGTGCTTCTCTCGAAAGGATCTCAGCACACTCCTCTGAGTGCGTCGCGGCAGAGTGGTGGACACGGTAGCGTTTGGCACTTTCTGGGTCGATGCACGGCCCAGCACGACACCGCGAGACGAGTTCGGTTCTCGATGCGCAGCGCGGCACGGCAGTGCGCCACAACATCGGCTCTCACGCGCCAACAGTACGGCACCATCCATCATCATCAGCAACATCATCATCACCGTCGTCGCCACCCATCGACCATCTTCTGTCGACCATAAACTTGGCACCATCCATTTGCTGCTTGTTTTCAAGTAGTCTTGACTCACGCATTCTGACATTATGCGTCACCCACTCGATCTACGAGGAGGGGCGGAGGAGGGGGAAGGGAAAAAGGAACATGTGAGCGACGGGAGAGAACGGGGTCGACTGCGCCGACCTTCGCGCGTGAGCTGCTCGCGCACGGCCAATGGTCGCGCGCAATCATTCGTCTCCAGTGTGGCGTGCCACGCTGGCGGTCCGCGCACGCCGCGGCGTAAAGTCGTTGTGGCCTCGCGCGTAAGGCCAGTTTTTTCGTCACCCATGTGGCAGGAGGAGGAGGAGGAGGAGGGCGACGAGGAGGAGGAGGAGGAGGAGGAGGAGGAGGAGGAGGAGGAGGAGGAGGAGGAGGAGGGAGTTGCACCTCCCCCCTTCGGTCGTTCTCGCGCCTCTTCTAGCATTCGGAGCGTGTGCCCCCAGCCTGCTGGCAGACCACCAGGCCGCGCGTCGTGAAGCGCAAGCCGGTCCTATCCAAGTTTGTCGCGAAGGCGATCCTCGCCAGGACGCGGACGGTGTTGAGTGAGGGGTGGGTGGGATGAGTGGGAGGCGCAGGAGGAGGAGGAGGAACAGGAGGAACAGGAGGAACAGGAGGAGGAGAAGAAGAGGAGGGTGATATGGAATGGCAGTGATGGTGATGTTGGTGGTGATGGCGATGGTGAGGATAATGATGACGCTGACGAAGCGGAAGTGGAAGATGAGGCGGAGGAGGAATATGAGGGTGGCGATGACAAGGATGATGATGATGATGATGATGATGATGATGATGATGATGAGGATGATGATGATGATGATGCTGATGCTGATGCTGATGCTGATGCTGATGATGATGATGCTGATGCTGATGATGATGATGATGATGATGATGATGATGATGATGATGATGATGCTGCTGCTGCTGATGCTGATGCTGATGCTGATGCTGATGCTGATGATGATGATGATGATGATGATGATGATGATGATGACGGCGGTGATGGTCATGGTGGCGATGTTGATGCGGAGGACGAGGAGGATGAGAAGGCGGATGATACTGAGTACGGCGACGATGATGAGGATGAGGATGAGGATTTGGATGAGGACGAGGATGGGGAGGATGTGGTGGTCGTGATGGTGGTGGTGAAGGTGCTGACGAGGAGGACGGTGATCTTCGAGAGTCGGTGATCGTGCGTATTTGTGCCAACCATCCTGTGGTGTTGGGTCCTCGTTTTGAAGAGAGAGCGCCCCGCGTTCTCACTCATTCTCCCGCTCCTCCCTCATCATCATCATCATCATCATCATCATCATCATCATCATCATCATCATCATCATCATCATCATCATCATCATCATCATCAGTATCATCATCATCGTCATCATCATCATCATCATCGTCATCATCATCATCATCATCATCATCATCATCATCATCGTTATTGCCATCAACGCTTCGTGTCCCAACAGGGAGCTCCACCGAAGCCCCCCGTGGCAAAGTTCGCATGGCGGCCCCGCCCCGTTTCGCCGCACTCCTCACCCGCTTCTTGGCCCCACACGGGAGCTCCGCCGAGGGCAGGGGCGCGTGCGCGGCCGCGCGCGCGGACGTGCCCCATGGGCTGGGTCAGCGCGGCTGACTGTACCCCTTGGCATCGCTCGGACGTGTGCATTTTTCCTTCGGCGAGGATCATCGAGGAGCATCCTTGATCATTTGGCCATTTGGCGAAACGACCACGCACGAAACCGAAAAAAACACAGGAAATGGACGTCCGAGCGATGCCCAGGTATCCAGGAGGCTCACGAGGACCTGGTTGCCGGGAAGCTGCCGCACGGGGCTGGCATCCCGCAGGACCTCGTGCTTCGGATGGGGCATCCGGCTCCCGACAGCGCCGAAGTGCCCTGGAGCTGGTTCTCCTGTGGCGTCGACGTTTGGCACCAGGGGAAGGTCGTCCCAGCGACGGAGGCGGAGCAGTACGTTTTCAAGCCGACCGGGGAGCAGATGAGCGCCGGGGCGGCGCGCGCTTGCTTCAGCGGGCGCGCGGCGTGCTCCGGAGAAGTCCGCCGAGGGGCTTCTCAATAGGGAGACTTCGGGAGCTCAGTCTCGCGGCGCCGGTGGCCTCGTGGGGGCGTCCCCGACTCGGCGCGCGTTTTGCGTCTCCCGCGCCAGGGGCCACTTGACAGCCGAGCGCGTCGACGGCGAGGATCTCCTGTCGGGTTTGGGCCGCATCGGCTTTGCCTTGCAGATCAGCCGCGGGTGTTTCTCGTTTCGCAGCCTTCTATTCGCGAACTTTCGCTTCGGCGGCTGCCGGGCCCCCTGAGCCGCGATGCGGCCGACGAGCTCCTCGCCGCAACGGTCGCCACGCCGGTGCTCTGGACAGACCTCGCGGCGCAGATCTCAGAGGAAGTTGTCGCGACGGACGCCTCCGAGTCGGGCGGGGGTGCCTGCGTGACTGCAAGGCCTCGGCCTTACGCGCTGGGGCGCCCGCCAATGCGTCGAACCTCCTCATCGTCGCCATGTTTGGCGGGCGCGGGGGATCATCCCGCGTGGCGCGGGGGATCATCGAGACCGCTTGACCGCGGACATTCTGGTGCTCAGGCGTGCCCGGCATCTCGTCCGAGGAGGCGGCGACATGGGGAAGCTGGTACCCTCGGGCACGGCAGATCCGCTGCTTGGGCGGGTCGTGCGGGACTCCTGGGCACGGCGCTGTAAGCTTGGAGCAGCTCTTGCAGGTTCTGGAGCTGGCACGGCAAAGCGCGCCTCGTGGAGCCTCTCCACCCTTTCCGCACGAGCGGCACCCACTCCAGGAGGAGCAGAGCACCAGCCGGAACAGCGGGTGCCTGCTAGTGTGTGTCGACGCCGGTCGTGCGCTGCGCTGCGCGGGCGGCCTCTTCGCCTGGTTGCGGAGCGTGCGGCTGGTCGAGGGGCCGTATTTCTCATGTGCGTAGGCTCGAGAGACGGTCGGGACGTTTGTCTGGACGCCCGAAATGGGTACAGAAAGAACGGGTACAATGCCCAACAGCAGTTCCTGTTCATTTTGAACAGGACTCGCTGTCCGCGCCGCCGCGGCCTGTGTCCATTCGAGACAGAAGGCCGCCTGCCCAACAGCGGCCGCTGTTGGTTTGGGACAGCATTTGTTGTTGGGCACTGTGCCCATTCTTTCCGTACCCATTTCGGGCGTCCAAAGTTCGGGTGGCACGGGCCACGTTTGCGCCAGGCGTGGACGTCTGCCTGGAGGCTGGGGTTCGGAGGCTCGTCAACACACAGAGGAGCCCTTCGTGGGCTTCGACCGCTCTGTTCGGCAAGCAACCTCTCCTGGTGGCACCGCGGGCCTCGGAGGCGTGACGCCGAGGGCTCATCGGCGCTGGGCCCGCGACTCATGCCGGCTCCATCCAGCCCATTACGAAGACGAGAATTTGGTGCTTGATCGCCATGGGCCGCGACGCCTCCGAGGAGATGAACATGGGCATCGTTTCACCAGTCCCCATCCCGATTCCCATCCCCACCAACTGACCACCCCAGTTTGGGATACACCCCTCGAAACTCGAAGGGAACGACCTCTATCCCCATCCAGGGGGATAAATCGGCCCGTGGGGCCCAGGCCACGCCGCTGGGCATGAGGATCGGTTAAACTCAGAGCGTGAATTACCTACCCCGCTTTCGCTTCCAGGCAAAGCCAAGTCATGCCACGTTCCTCCTCGTCGAGCGGCCTGACCAGCACAGGCCGTCGTTTGGCATCGCTTGGTATCTCTTGGAAGCGAGGGTGGTCAAAAGCGAGGTAGGTTTGTTTGCCCCTATAAACGGTACTCAGAACAGGCGCGCATGCTCGGCCACCGCTGGGGTCACCTCCGCCCGGCCGATCGTCGGGAGGTGGATAGACTCCTACCCTGACACGTCGAGGAAGGAATTGGCCGTCTTCGGTGCGCGGGCGGGCGTCGCGGCCGTCAGTTCTGCGGGCCCAGGTCCGGCGGTTTCGGTCCTCGGCCGTTTTCATGAAGGGGAGGTTTATTGAAGGGAGGTTTGTCCACCGCCGAGTCCTGGGTGGCGCGATTCTGTTTTACAGTGCCGTTTATAATACATGCTCCGCGTGCGGATCATGGATTAAACATGCAGGGATTGAACATTCAAAACAGCGATGAGTTCGTGCATAACTTTAACACGATGAGGATTCAAACACATGAAACAACGATCTAACATTAGAAACAACATTTGTTCACCGCCGAGATCGCTCGGGCCAGACAGCCTCGGTGGAGGACATCAGAGGCGACCTCGTCAGCACGGGCGCTCCCTCCGGTTCTGGTTTACTAAAGGGAGGTTTGTCCACCGCCGAGATCGCTCGGGCCGGAGAGCCTCGGCGGAGGACATCGAGACGATTTTTCTATCATTTTTGCAGCATTTTGATATATATATATATATATGTATATATATCTATGTATATATATATATATATATATATATATATGTGTGTGTCTTTTCCACCATTTTTTATATCAAAATCCCCCTGTAGGGGGACACGCCCGACCTACCACTGGCCCGTCGGGCCATTGTCCGTCCGGTAAAGGTGTGTGGCTCCTCATCTGGGCCGCGTGGCGCATTCTAGATTTGGAGGCGCAGGAGAAGTCGGAAAGCACTTGGACCCAGCTTCCTGGAGGACCTGCCGCCGTCACGCCTGCAGCTCCTACGTCTTCGGCCACCGACGCCAGGTTCGGACCCGGCGCTGAATTAGTTCAGAAGTTCTCCGGCTCGCGGATCACGGAGGTTCCGACATTTACCTGGATGCTGGTCTTCCTTATCGTCTTGCTGCATGGTCCTGGGCCCCTTTAGATGCAGGCCTCTGGACGTGGCTTGCGGCCTTCTCGCATTCTTTCAGGAACCAGTAGCACATCAACGTGCTCGATGCCTCTGCAGTTTTGGACTTCATACGGTCGCACCTTGAGCACGTCAAGCATCGCGGGAAGCGGAACCTCCTCCTCCTGGGACAGCCAGGAGGCGATCGGTGCCCTCACCAAGGGGCGCTCTTCCTCCACCAGATCTGGACCACGTCGTCATCCGGATCGCGGCCTTCCGTGGCTCTGCTGGCCTCCGTGGCGCAGAAGGTGGTAGGGGGAGGGGGGAAGGTTTCTTAGAAGCACCCCTGCTGCTTAGAAGGCGCGGGCCTCCTTTGTAGATGTAAGGCCGACGCCTTCTAAGAAGCAGCCTGCTTCTGAGAAGCCCTCCCCCCTCCCCCCACCCCCTTGTGCGCGCCGCCAACTCTGCTACCCTCCGGGCGTCCCATTGGCCGGGCCCCGAGCTTACCAGCCTCGAACGCATCCCTATCCCTAAGATTGACACGCCAAAAGGCGATGCCAATCTTAGGGATCCGCCCTCAAAAAAATAGGGGAACCCCTAAGATTGGCATCGTGCTGAGGAGGTGCCCAGCATACAGTGGGGGCGCGTGCCAAGAAACCAGTTGGATTTTGCCAGGGTGCCCTGGGTTTCTGGGACTTCGATGGGTCCCCAATAAGACCTGGATGATTTTCGATCGACAAATTTGGGTTTTCATCAAACAAATTGCGGATTTCAGGGTTGGGTTTCTTGCGGAGGTTTCTTGCGGCCGAGGCCCTACTGTAGGCATAGGGATAGGGATATGTCCCATTGGCCGGGCCCCGAGCGGAGGCCCGCCCGGCAGACGCAGCGCGTCGGTGGCGGCCGGCCTCGCGCTGCAGCGCCCCCGAGCCGGCCGCGCCGCCGCGGGCGCGCACGGCTGCTGGCCTGGCCGCCGGCGGCGGCAGGGCAGCGCAGCGCCGCTTCCCTCGGCACTTGGCATCGCTCGGACGTGTGCGTTCTTCCTTCGGCGAGGACCATCGATAAAACGACGCGAAGATCGGGACAACATCGGATCGGGATAACTCGAAATCTCCGAGGATCGGCGGGTTTGGAGGATGTATTGGGCGCCACGGCCGCTCCAGAGCGTTCCGGAACGCTCTGAGAGCGCTCCGGAACGCTCTGGAGCGATTTATCCCGATCCTAGCCCTGTTTTAATCGAGGAGCATTTTTCCTCAGGCCAGCCACAACTGGGGGAGCTGTGGTCCTTACCCCCCTGGGGGACCCGTCGATTTCGACACCCCTCTCGAGAGATCGTCGATGCGATGGGTTCCCCCAGGGGGGTAAGGACCACAGCTCCCCCAGTTATGGCTGGTCGGTTCCTTCGGCGAGGACCATCGAGGAGCATGCTTGATCATTGGGCGAAAAGACCGCGCACGAAACCAAACAAAAACACAGGAAATGGACGTCCGAGCGATGGCCAGCGGCCGGCCCCGCGGCCTCGTTGTGCAGCCGGCCACCCCGAGATGGCTCGGAGGCTGGCAGACCTCCTGCCCTGACACTTTTCCCAACCCTCCTGCGTTGGGTTCTCGTTTTGAATAGAGCACTGCTCGCGCATCTCCTTCCTTCCCTTCTTCCTTCCCTCCTTCCTTCTCTCCTTTCCTTTTACCTCGCTCGTCGCTGAGTGCCAGCCTGCCTCCTCCCTGGTCATCCCTGTGCCACTTTCGAGGGCTGCTGGGGGCTGCGATCTGTGGAACTGTCGCCACTTTCGAGGGCTGCTGAGGGGCACAGCACAGTGGGTACCCACCGCAGACTCAAATTAGACCTCGCCATCCCTGGGGGGCTGCGATCTGTGGAACTGTCGCCACTTTCGAGGGCTGCTGAGGGGCACAGCACAGTGGGTACCCACCGCAGACTCAAATTAGACGCCGCTTTCGTCCTTGTTCTCCTCCTGCAGTCACCTTCCCTCTGCTGCTGCCGTGCTGATGGTTCGGCTTCCCGCACGTTTTTCTCCTGCTCTGCGTTCCCGACTCCCCATGTCCTTTTCGAGCCTGTAGCTGTCGCCCCTCGTTCTTGTATGGTTCTCCTGCGCATCATGCCATAGGCGCGTGTCCCAAGTAGCTTACACATCAAGTTGATTGTCCATGCAAGTTTCGGCCAACTCCTCGTTTCCATTGATACAAATGGGTTGGGTACGTCACAGGGTAATTTTTTGGGGGGGGTCGGCGGGGCGAGAGCGAACCTCCACCGCTAAAAGCTGGGCGGGCTACGCACAGCTTTAGTTAGGGAGACGGGGCACAGGAAGGCGGGGCCTCAGGCGCGAACCTCCGGCCCCGACACGTGGAGTAAGGAACTTGGCCGTCTTCGGTGCGCGGGAGAGCGTCGCGGCCGTCCTCTTTGCGGGTCCAGGTCCGGCGGTTTCGGTCCCAGGCCGTTTTCACTAAGGGGAGGTTTACCAAAGGGAGGCTTGTCCACCGCCGACTTACATCGGGGCCGGGAGGCAGTCCGATAGTTACTTGCCCGTGCTGTGACGTGGAGCCGCTGGCCGTCCACACTTAGCGCTGTAGACAGACGGCTGTCAGACTTCTTCGAGGAGCCGTGGGAAGCCGGGGAGGCGCGTGCAGCAGCAGCAGCCGACGCTCTTTCTGGCCTTACGTACCTGCCTTTTCTCTCTCGAGGAAAAAACGCCATAAACATAAACTTTTGGCGTTCTGCGCGACTTTCTTGGATCTGCGCTGGGGCCCCACGGCGGCGCCTCCTGCGCCGCCTCTGGCGCGCTCCGCGCGCCAGGGAGGGGGGTCCACCCCGGATCCAAGAAGTCTGCGCGGAGCGCCAACAGTTTATGTTTATGGCGTTTTTTTCTGCTTCTTCTTCTACTGTCAGCTTAGAGGACGTCTTCGGGCCTCCTGGAGGCTCTTCGCGGCATGACAGCGCTCGGTTGCCTGCGAGAGCGCCGCCGCTCCACCGGCATGTGGGCGTGCGCTCTTGCGCAGTTCTGTTTTTCCCAGTTGTCGTAGTTATAGTTGTCGTCGTCGTAGTAGTAGTAGTAGTAGTAGTAGTAGTAGTCGTAGTAGTAGTAGTAGTAGTAGTAGTAGTAGTAGTAGTAGTAGTAGTAGTAGTAGTAGTAGTAGTAGTAGTAGTAGTAGTAGTAGTAGTAGTAGTAGTAGTAGTAGTAGTAGTAGTAGTAGTAGTAGTAGTAGTAGTAGTAGTAGTAGTAGTAGTAGTAGTAGTAGTAGTAGTAGTAGTAGTAGTAGTAGTAGTAGTAGTAGTAGTAGTAGTAGTAGTAGTAGTAGTAGTAGTAGTAGTAGTAGTAGTAGTAGTAGTAGTAGTAGTAGTAGTAGTAGTAGTAGTTAGTAGTAGTAGTAGTAGTAGTAGTAGTAGTAGTAGTAGTATGTAGTAGTAGTCGTTAGTAGTAGTAGTAGTGGTGGTGGTGGTGGTGGTGGTGGTTTTGGTGTTGTGGTTAGTAGTAGTAGTAGTAGTGTAGTCGTAGTTGTAGTAGTAGTAGTAGTAGTAGTAGTAGTAGTAGTAGTAGTAGTAGTAGTAGTAGTAGTAGTAGTAGTAGTAGTAGTAGTAGTAGTAGTAGTAGTAGTAGTAGTAGTAGCCGTAGTAGTAGTATTGGTTGAAGTAGTAGTAGAAACCGGAGTAGTAGTGGTAGTGGTAGTAGTCGTAGTAGTAGTAGTAGTAGTAATAATAGTAGTAGTAGTAGTAGTAGTAGTAGTACTAGCAGTAGCAGTAGCAATAGTAGTAGTAGTA
>CAUYUJ010014999.1:7500-60000 GCA_963575745.1 Prorocentrum cordatum | reverse complement strand
GGATCCGTCTTTGGCGATCTTGGGGGTTATAACGCCTCGCGCTCCCCCTCTCCAGGCACAGGGGAGGGGGTTGAGGGAGGGGTAAGCCTCTTCCCCCGAGCAGGGGAAGGAGGGATTTTTTGCAGAGAAAAGACGCAACTGATTAAACAACCTACGCCCAGAGGGCTGGTGGGATTTCCCGTCTTGGCGCCCCCGGCGCCGTCCCTGGTGCGTCCCGCTGAGCAGGGAGAATGGTCAGCTCCAATCCAGGAAATCCTCGCGGACCGTTGAAACGTTTTCGTTTGCATCGTTTTCTTCTTCTTCTTCTTTCTTCTGATGGGGGGCCCACGCAACTAGTGGACAGTTGGGGGTGGACAGAACCCCCACCCTGACACGTCAATTGGTAAGTTGTCCGTTTTCCGTTCTCGAGAGGGCGCCGCGGCCGTCATTTTCCAGTTTTCTGCCCGCCAGGCTTGGGCCCGTGGTCGTTTTCACTAAACCACGTTTTACTAAAGGGGGGTCTGTCTATCCCCGAGACAGGTCGCGACGGAGTTCTGGGGCCTCCTCGGGACGCGATTCGGACACCGCGCCAGAAGGTCTTCAGTGTTTCCCACGCGCGCGCAGTTCGGCGCGCGCGCGCGGGCTCGACAGACGAAGGCCAGGTTTTTGCGAGCATGAAGGTGTTGTCGAGGGTCAGCCTGCGAGTCCAAGGGGCGCGCCCGATCCTCATCCTCTTTGCCATTCTGCTCCCTTGCCCCTTCCTTCCCACCCCCTCCCCTCGGCCTTCCTCTTCCCCCTTCCCTTTTTGTTGAAGAAGCACTCCCAGTCCTGTCCCCTCCTCCCGCCTCTCCCTCCTCTCGTCCCCACCTCTTCACCCCCCCTTTCCCATCCCTCTCCCTGCCGCGACCGCCTCCATACCACATCTCCTCATCTCCCCCCCCAGGCGGCCGCATGGAACGTTGGCTCGGACGTGCCTCACTCCGACGACGTGGCACTGTGGAACCACCCCAGCAACAAGAACAAACCGCAGCTCTGCTGAATCTTCGGGGGACACTCGCACGTCCTTCTGGCCATTCTGCTTCCTTCTTGCCCCCTTCTGTGTATTTGTGCTTCATCAGTGGTTCTGCTGTCGAAAGGAGGCGCTGGAGCGATCAGCAGCATGATGGCGAGCGTGTTGTCACATCGGCATTCGGCTAAAATCACCCCAAACGAATCGACAATTCACCAATCGCTTTGGCAGTGTCGCGATGTGACCTGCTAGTATTCGCCATGCCAGCGGCTTGCGAACAGAGTCTCCTCTATTTCAACCCCTGCCGATCGACCTCCCAACTTAGAATCCAGAAGAGTGGCGCTTCGGGCTCGAGTTCGGGTTCGATGCGCAGACTATGTGCGTTCCTCCTGTGTGAACGTCGGGCACTCGTGTGTGTATGCAGGCCTGACGCATACAGTCGTGCTTGCGGGGAGTTCGAAAGGGACTGGAGTTCAGCAGGAGATATGTTTGCCCCCTCTCAGGGACGGAGCCACAACAAACTCTGTGCTCGAGTGGTTGGACCGTTGCCAGCTCGGGTGTGTTCCTCGCTTGCAGGTTTGTGGTGTTGTATCGTAGCACTCGTGCGTGCAAGTATGTATATGTTTCCACATGCGCGTGTGTATGAAGTGTGCCTGTGACAAGGCGTATGTGCAATAATCTGCAAGCGCGTGCAGAACTCCACATGTGGACACACATGTGGGTAATTATGGGTTTTGTATGCGCACGTTTGAATTGTGTAGATTGAGGTGTGTGCACATGCATACCAGCAGGCGCAATCGCATGCGCATATGCACACACGTATGCATATCTATGCGTCCCGTTCGGTTACTCGAACTTGTTGTTCGACCGAATTGTGTAGTTGCCTTCGGCCCTTCCCCGTCACCGTGCCTCGGTTGTAGATCGGAGGCCTCGTGGATGCCTGCGGGGGTCCGTTGGGTGGCCTCTCGGGAACTTCTTGAAGGCGGTTTTCTGGGGGCCCGTCAGGGGGCCTCTTGGGGGCCTCCTGGAGCTTCCAGGGTGCTCCTTGACGGCCTGCTTGAAGTCTCGGAGGTCGTCGGGCGGAGAGCTCGGGATGCCGGTTCGTGTTCCCCCTTTGGGGCCTCTCTTGGGCCTCTGTTGGGGCCCTCTTGGGCCGTCATGGGGTCTCTTGGGCCGTCTTTGTTCCCTATTGGGCCGTCTCGGGGACTGCCTTGGGAACCCCTCGGGCCGTCTTGGAGCGATCTTGTGTGTCTCTTGGGCCGTCCTGGACTGGAAGGCAAAAAAGGCAGTATAACCCTGGCAAAGCACCCTAATGACGAGGCGGGTCGAGGAGTCGGAGGTCGGCTACAGTGGGGGCGCGGCCACAAGAAACCATCGCAAGAAACCGAACACTGAAAAGCCGCATAGTTTCTTGTCCAGGGCTTGGGTTTCTCAGCCGACGGCGTCACACGGATAAACCCAGGAGGCCCTGGCCCGAGCAGTTTCTTAGCAGACCGCGCTCATATAATACGCCAGCACGGCTTGGGAAGAGACTCGTGGCGATCTGGGGTGTGAGCTACATGGGATTGCGACAGCGTTCCCGGCCCGTAACATACTTTCTTGTCGCCGCTAACGCCCGACGGCCAGTCCCAAGGTTCCAAGAAACCGAAGGCGCATTGGCGGGCCGCGAAGTGTCCCCGCACCCCCCGCTGCGCCACATCCTGTCTGGGGTTGCGTCGCCAAAGAAACCCAGGGGGCCTTGGCCGCATGTAATCTCACAGTGTCGTCGCCGAGCGGCTTGCCGACCGAAGTGCATGATTCCCCGAGAGAGTCGCGCGGCGCGCCCTTTGCGGCGCGTTGTTCGGCCAGGGGCCGCGCTGCCCCAAAAACGCAAGGGGCGCTGTAGCGGTTAGACCCTGCCTGGCCCCCGTCGGAAACGCAATGGTCGTGCGTCGAAATCTGCGCGCCCACGCGTGCAACGCATGGGCGGGCCTAACGGCCGCGCCCCAGATCCCGCGCGCCTTCGCAAGAAGGGCGTCGGCGGAAGCAAAGGCGAAACCTTGGCCACGGCCAGGAATCGGCATGCCCTCGTGCGCGACGCACGGGCAGGGCCCTATTGTCGCGACCGAAGATCTGCGCAACCGCGCGCGCAATGCACGGGCGCGCTGGCGAGGCCCAGTGGCCGCGCCCAATACAGAACCTATGTATGCTGACGGTGCAAACCTCATCAGGCAAGGGCACACGGCGCGTACGCGCGCATGCGCGCGCGCCCGCGTGCGCGGAGAGTGCTGCATTGCCCACAATCAAACACATCCACAAGAGGTGGCCAGGCCAACATGGCGACTTCTGTATTCTGGACAATACAGAATCAATGCTGACAATGCAAGCCTTATCCGACCAGGGCACACGGCGCGTGCGCGCGCATACGCGCGCGTACGCGCGTACGCCCACGTGCGCGGGGAGTGCTGCATTGCCCACATTAGAAAACATTCACAAGAGCCCATGTTAACTTCAAAATCCGGTTGGGCACCGTCAAGGTTTGATTTTCGTGTCCAAGCGAACATGGCGACTTCTTGTATACTGGAAATACAGAACCTACTTACGCTGGCAATGCAAACCCTAGTATTATAGGGCACACGGCGCATACGCGCGGATACGCGCGCGCTGTGTGCGCGGGGAGTGCTCTATTGTCCACAACAGATAACGTTCACAAGAGCCCATTTTAACTTCAAAAGCCAATCGGTCACCGTTAGATGTGGACTTTAGTGTCCAGGCCAACATGGCGACTTATCGATTATGGACAATACAGAACCTGTTCTGACAATACAAACCTTCTTCAGGCCAGGGCACACGCCGAGTACGCGCGCATACGCACGCGTACGGAATGCCGTTTTGTCCACAATATAAAACATGAACAAGAACCCATATTCACTTCAAAATTCAATCGGTCACCGTTCAGGGTTGATTCTAGTTTCCAGGCCAACATAGCGACTTTTGTATTCAGGGCAATACACAGCTAATGCCAGGGCGCACGCGCGCTCGCCCGCGTGCGCGGGGAGTGCTGTATTGTCGCAAGGGTGCAAGAAACTCAAGGAGCCTTTGGCGCCTGGGGGTTTCTTCGGTAGCGGGCCGTTTGATTGCCCGAAGTGCAACTGGGAAGAAACCCAGGGGATCCTGGACGCGAGAATTTTTTGGCAACCGCGAGAAACCATCGCGCAACACGCGGCGCGAAGAAACCAAAGGCACCCAGATGAACGACATCCGGTTTCTTGATGCGCGCCCCCATTGTAGTGAAAACGTGCATTCCGAGGCATTCTTCAGTGTGTTTTTTTACATCAGACAGGGGCAACACCATCCAGACCGGACCAAGGGAGGAAACACCATCCAGACGGGACAATTTGCGTTTATTAAAAGGCCTTGTGCGTTTATTAAACAGCCCTGCCCTCTTCGCGATTCCTTGTTTGGGCGCGTTTATACTAGAGGCCTCGCGTGTCGGGGTGGCTATTGTCGGGGTGGGTTTTTCTGCCTTCGACATGTAGCTGGCAATCAAGCGAGAGAGCACCATGCCCGAATCAATGTCAGGAGGTCTCAGGCGAAGCGGTTGCTGGACTGGACGGTCTGGTACTCCCCGTTCCCCCCTCCGTGGAACGATTCTCGAGCCTTTTGGCGGGGCGCTATGCTTAAGTCGGGCGTTTCCCTCCACAGGGGGAATATTAAATCATGGTGAAACTAGTCTGGGGACGTTTTTTTGTATTTTTGTATAGTTTTGGATTATTTTTTGGGCTATTTTGAAGTTCTCGTTCAGAATCCGCCTGTAGGGGGACATGACCGACCTAACGCTATTCGAGACATGCTGGGATCAGTCCCGAACCAAAATGAGGTCGTCGAGTTTGGTATCTCTGGGCCCTCTTGGGGTGCCTCAGAGCCCTCGTGGGCATCTCGGGGGCCTGGACCGTTCAGAGACCGTCTTGGGCGTCTTGGAGCGCTCTTCGGTCGACTCAGAGGCCTCTTGGTCAGTCTTGCCGGGCTATCGGGGCCCTGCTGGCTCCGAGATTCATACGGCACGTGCTGGAACAGCCCAGAAGCGCCAGGACCTCCAGGCTGTGGGCCCCTGCGGGAGTCCTCAGGACCGAGGGCGGAGAATTCGAAGGAATTGAGGACACTCCAGCTCGTGCCTCAGAGCACGGTGCTGGATTATCCAGCGTTTTTCGATATGATAGATGATCCACTTTTCAACACTATCTGAGATCGCGGTCGTTTTGCTCTGATCTTGCCTGACTTGCCATTGATTGCCTTCTAGAGCGTGCTTTTTGCTGTTATTCGCATGTGTAGGCCTTCAAGTGCGCTCTGCCCGTGTGCCCTCCCCCCGCCCAAAGGACGGCTGGACTGGAGGCACGTCTGGGGCAGGGGCTCATAAGTCGGAGGGATAAGCGACACCACCACCATCGAGGAAACACAAGCGGCATACACATACGCTTTCGGAGCTCCGCGCAGATTTCTTGGATCGGCGTTGGGACCCCCTGGCGGCGCCTCCAGCGCAGCCCCTGGCGCGCTCAGCGCACCAGGGAGGGAGGTCCAGCAGAGATCCAAGAAATCCGCGCGAAGCTCAGACAGTCTACGTTTGTGCAGCTTTTCCTTTTTCTTCTCCGGTTAGGATGTTCACGATGCCTTTCTGAATTGGCGATCGGACATGTTTCGAGCGGGACGCCACGATAAAGGGAGGCCACACAATCAGGAGGACCCTCTCTGGCCCCTCGTGATAGCGGTTGGGGTGGTGCTCATTTTCTCTGCGCCTAGCATGGGACAGGGCGCAATTTCGCAGGAGGCTGAGAGCGTCGGGCGACCCGCTCTCTGGGGTGCCGGCACCTGCAACGTGTATTCTTCTTGGGGTTATCCGCGACGTGCGCGTCTTCGAGAAAAGTTGCTGCGCCTCCTGTCTCCGCGAAGGGGAGGAATAGGCTCCCTCATTCCTCCTCCTCCTCCTCCTCCTCCTCCTCCTCCTCCTCCTCCTCCTCTCTGTTGACCTGCCTGACGGCATGTTTATCCAGGCTGCACGGCGCGCGTTACCCGCGATCTCGTGCATACAGGCCGAGTCGAGTCCTCCTCCTGCCCGGGAACCATGCGGAACTCAGGCATCACA
Source organism: Prorocentrum cordatum (assembly GCA_963575745.1). NCBI lineage: Eukaryota > Dinophyceae > Prorocentrales > Prorocentraceae > Prorocentrum > Prorocentrum cordatum. Next base: position 53,893 of record CAUYUJ010014999.1, on the reverse strand, counting down.
GCCATCACAGCAAACCATGCGCATTGGAGACCACGGGGGGAACGCAAGCGGGGGCAGGTTGGGAGAACGGCCTTTCAGCTGGGCCATACGGCTTACATGCGTGGGGTATTGTGCGCAGGGCGTGAAACACCTGGGTTAACTACAGGCTTTGCCACGGGGTGCTTCCCCAGGAAACCTCCAGCAGGGTTCCCACTTGCCCAACTTCGTTCGGAATGATGATATTATTCCCCTGCACCTGAAGCACACTTGGAGCCTGAGTGTTCAAGATTAGCTCAACTTTCAGTTCCAGAGGTAAGCAAAACTCCCAGCCCCGACTTCAAATGGAGGGGAGGTGAGTAGGATACTCCGAGTAGCAATAGTGACACATGAAGGAAGATGTGGTTCTTCCTCCTCCTCTCCTCTTTGTCCTCCTCCTACTCCCCCTGCCTCGTCATCCCGGGCCCCCCTCTCCCTCACCCCTCTCTTGGTGGTCCCCAAACGTGGTGGTGACAACACCTGGCGGTGAGTCTCGGGCGATTTGGTGTCACCACCCGGTTTGGGGCCTCGTGCGGTTTTCCGAGGATGTCCCGGACACTGGTGGGTCCAGGAGTCACAAAACCCGGTGGTGACCCCGCGTCCCCAAACCCAGCGGTGACCTTTTTGGGGATTCCAGTTCGCCACCTGGTATCTCACCACCCGGTTTGGGGGGTCCCAACTCTCTCATCCTTCCTCTGTCATGAGGTTTTTTGTGCAGAACGTCTTGGCATGGAATGTCTTCACCTTCTTCTCCGAGCCCGACTACTGCATCGGTGGGGTCGGACTCTTCAGAGGGGGGGTTCGGCGTTTGGACCAGAATCTGTTGCCGCAAGCCGCTGCCCGAAAACGCTTTGCGCCAGTGGTGTCTCGTACAGAGTCACTCGTGTTGGTTTCGCCGTCTCCGAACCGTGCAACCAATGTTGTTCCAGGGGATGCCGCGGGGACAAAACATCTGTTCGTCTTCCGCATGGCATCCCTCGCGCATGATGTCGGAGTATGCGTGCGGGAGGGTCGGGCAGAAGAGGGGAGGGGGTCCCCGCTGTATCTTCATCGTCACCTTCGCCGTCTTTGGCGTATCTCCCACGCTTTTCTTCTATTGACCCAGTCGTGTTTCCAAGTAGGTCGATCTTCTCCAGACGGGATACTGGCTGCTACTTTTCCCCTGCGGAAGGTGGAACAACATGCAAGACAACATACTACTGTTCTTGAGAAGAAGGGGAAGACATACGCCATCTGATGGCAGCCTACCAATACAAACGATACTTCGTGTGATGCTGATCATTACGCAATACTTGAATACCAGACAGAGAGGACGAGAGCAAGGCGACGAACCTGGTTTAACATTCTCTCTCCTTCTGGCGCTCCGATTTCTACTGTCTGCTATCGGTGTTGTATCGTACTTCTCTACTCTCTTCTCTGTACCTTCCCTCTCTGCCGCCAAATCCTTACAATGCTGGGGACGCAGGACACGGAAGCCGCAAGCTGGGAATCCTGGAATGTATATTCTTCTCTCTATTCATTTTTTTCTCTACCCTCTTTCTTTCGCCAAACAATCAAACTACTGGGAAGCTACGACCTGGAGCCAGCAACCCGCAGAATATTAGGAACCGAAGACCTGGAACCCGCCCTCCGAAACATCGGCGGTTCTCCCGCGGGAGTCTGGAAATTCGGGAACCTGGCCGCAGACCGAAATCGGCCGGGAGTGTTGCGGAACCTTTGCCGGCCCCCCGGCGGAACCCGCCAGGAATTTATATGAGATCGTTGGAGCGTTTGTGAAGACCTTTTGGATATGAAGCGGCGGCGTGCTGAGTAATACGCTCAGTGTTCCGCCTGCGCATGCTGGCGCCCTGCCACAGCAGGTCACCCCACATATCCCGCACTCTCTGCTGCAGAGCCGCAGACGCCTTGATGGCCCGATGCAGCGCCCTGCTTCCAGACTTGACAGCCCCTGAACTTCTCCCCTCCCCCTCTCCTCCTTCCCCTCCTCCTCTTCCTCCCCCTTGTCCTCCCGGGGATGGAGAATTGAGAGGATAGAGGAAGAGGAGAAAGAGAGGGTGAACGTGATGATGAGGTGGAGAAGGAAGAAGAGAATGCGGTTGAGGAGGGGAGGAGGAGGTTGAGGAGGAGGAGGAGGAGGAGGAGGAATGTGTGAGGATAAGGAGGAGGAGGACGTGGAGGATGTGCAAGAAGAGGATGAGCCTCCCCGGCGCCGCCGTAGCTGGCGGCCCGCCTGCGCGAGCGCAGGCACTCTACCATAATGAGCTAGTGTGCTACCACAGCGGGATCCACTTCCTGGACAAGGCGCCCCTCTGTCGCCCCCCCTCCTCCTCCTCCTCCTCCTCCTCCTCCTCCTCCTCCTCCTCCTCCTCCTCCTCCTCCTCCTCCTCCTCCTCCTCCTCCCTCGTATTTCTCCTGCTACTCCTTCCCCGCTCCTTTCGAACATCCACCCCTGGACCCATCCAGAGGTGTGGTCTGGTCAGAATTGCGGGGCGGACCAGGCCAGCGGTGGGAGGAGTGGGCGGGTCATGCCTGGAAGGCTCATCATTCCACAATTGCTCGCCTTCGATCGTTGACCCGTCTCGGGTTGCAGCACGGTGCCTGCAAAACATGGGGGGGGCGGGCTGGTTCCAGGCCCGAGGCTCTTGGACGGTTTCGTCGGTGCACCGCGAGTCTCCAGCAGCCTCGGGATGCTTTGCAGCAGCCTTGTAATGCTTTTGTTGTTGTTCTGTTCCCAACCATCCTGTGGTGTTGGGTCTTCGTTCTGAAGAGACAGCGCCCCGCGTCACCTCCTCCTTCTCACTCCTCCTCCCCTTCCTCCTCCTCCGCGAGGTACTGGTGATGTGCCAGGACTGGTGTCGGGGGAAACCTGAGTTGTTTTGGCACGGCCGCATGCGGGGACCGCCACCCATTTTGGCACACCCCTCACACGGTTCGTGCCCCCACAGGGAGCTCCACCGACGGCCCCAGTGGCACAGACCGTATGCGGGGACCGCCACCCACTTTGGCACACCCCTCACACGGTTCGTGGCCCCACGGGGGGCTCCACGGACGGCTCCAGTGGCACAGGCCGCATGCGGGGACCGCCACCCTTTTTGGCACACCCCTCACACGGTTCGTGACCCCACGGGGAGCTCCACCGAAGGCCCCAGTGGCACAGGCCGCATGCGGGAACCGCCATCCATTTTGGCACACCCTTCACGCGGTTCGTGGCCCCACAGGGAGCTCCACCGAAGGCCCCAGTGGCACAGGCCGCATGCGGGGACCGCCACCCATTTTGGCACACCTCTCACACGGTTCGTGGCCCCACAGGGAGCTCTACCGAAGGCCCCAGTGGCACAGGCCGCCACCCATGACGGTTCGTGGTCCCACAGGGAGCTCTACCGAAGGCCCCAGTGGCACAGGTTGCATGCGGGGACCGCCACTCATTTTGGCACACCCTTCACGCGGTTCGTGGCCCCACAGGGAGCTCCACCGAAGGCCCCAGTGGCACAGGCCGCATGCCGGGACCGCCACCCATTTTGGCGCACCCCTCACACGGTTCGTGGCCCCACAGGGAGCTCTACCCAAGGCACCACCGGCACAGGCCGCATGCGGGGACCGCCATCCATTTTGGCACACCCTTCACACGGTTCGTGGCCTCTTTGGGAGCTCCACCGAAGGCCCCAGTGGCCGCACGCGGGGGCCGCCACACATTTTGGCACACCCCTCACACGGCTCGTGACCGTCACAGGGAGCTCCACCGCAGGCCTTGTTGGGGCCTCCACCTGTTAGGTGCTTCCAGCGCGGCGTCTTGAGCGGCGAGTTCACTTGGATGGCCGGGGGGATCTTGGCCAGGGGGGTGAGACCTTAGATTTTTGATTTTTTTGTTTGGCGTCGCGAAGCCCACGGACCTCTCGACCCCATCCTGGTGGTCAGACCCGGGTAGTTTTGTTTAGGGCCCCAGGGCCCAGAAGCGGCCTGCAGATGCTACGTTGTGTTCATAGCATCGGGGCTCAACAACGGAGGCCTCGATCGAAGCTGAACCGCCGGGATCGAGTGATGGCCCACCAGGGGCCTGCGGGGGCTTCGGGGGTGCGTCCAGAGACCTGCGGATACCTCCGTCGGAGGCCGTCGGCGTTCGGAGGAGGACGAACGGAGGAGGCTGAGGAGGAACGGGGGAGGAGGAGGAGGAGGAGGAGGAGGAGGAGGAGGAGGAGGAGGAGGAGGAGGAGGAGGAGGAAGAGGTGGAGGAAGACGACGTGCACTGGTGGACTCAAACCTTCCGCAACGATGGCGGCAATTACGCGGACGGCGATGACGATGACGATGATGCTGCTGATGATGATGGTGATGATGATGATGATGATGATGATGGTGATGATGATGCGGATGATCATGATGATGCGGCTGATGATGATCCTGCTGCTGATGCTGCTGATGATGCTATTGATGACGATGGTGACGATGACGATGCTTTCGATGATGACGATGACGATGATGACAGTGATGACGATGACGACGATGATGGTGATTGTGATGATACTTGTGATGTGCATCAACACCATCATCATCATCGTCATGATGACGGTGTTGATGACGACGTTGCTCATGATGACGATGTGGCCTTTGTTGATGATGATGACGACCCTGACGCTGATGACGACGATGATGAGGAGGATGAGGAGGACGGGGAGGTGGAGGATGACGGCTTGAGGCTGAATGACCCGAAGCTCCGGGACCTCATGGCGTTCCTGCGCAAGTCGGGAAGCAGGTGCCTCTGGCCATCTGGGCCACGTGGGATGCCATGCAGCTGAAGCCCGACGATCGTCGGCTCTGGGAGGACATGTTCCAGAATGGCCACCTGATCGGCACCTACTTGGACACTGTGGCGCGTTGGATAAACATGCGCGCCCAGCGGGACGCGGACGTCCTGAAGAAACGCCTCTTCCTTGTGCAGGCAGCAGGCAGGTGTGCCCCGAAGATGAGCGTGAAGGGCGCCGATGATGAACTGCGCCCACCCGAAAAACACTGGCGGCATGCATGGACTCCTCCCCTTGCACGTGGGCATGCGAATCCGGTCTTTTGGAGGCGCTCGAGCTCAAAAGCGGCCTCGTCAAGGATGCCGAGGGGCAGATCGTGCGCGTCGTCGTGGACCCGCGGGACAGGGCAATGGTCGAGCAAGCGGAGAGAGTCGGGGAGAAGAGGATCTGTCTGAAGCACTTGCCGCTGGGGTTTTGGGTGCGCATGGAGAAGTTCGCGGGCGTTCCCCTCGTGGGCGACCTCGGGCGTCGCGACGACAGCCTCGCGGGAGAACTCACGGGCCCGCTGGTGTTCATCGAGCCTCGCGCGTCGGAGCCGTTCACCTTCCGCGCCTCCAAGGCCGCCCGCGCCGGCATCCCGTTCTCGCGCGGCAGGGCCATCACCGCGGCGGCGTGCCAGGGGCGCGCCGCGCGAGAAGGCGACCGGGCGAGGGAATGGCGTTTACCGGCAGTCTGCGGCCGCGCCGCCTGGGCGCGAGCAGTCTACGCTCCGCGCCCCCGTCGGCGATGTGGACTTTTGCCCTGGGCGGCGAGCTGCCCGGCGCGCTGCTCCCTCGGCCGACGTCGCCCAGCCGTGATCCTGGACCGCGGCTGCCATTAGGTCGGGAACGGCGAGAAGGAGGACGACGACTGGTGGCTGGAGCTCTACGCGCTGCTCTCGCGCGCCGCGCGCCACGAGGACCTCCCGCGCACGCGGGCGCCGCGCGTTGACTTTTCCCTCGCTGGGCCGCCGGGGGGCTTGCGGAAGCAGCAGGGGCAGTTCGCGGCGCGCGCGAAGCGCTGAGGGTGGTGACGGCCCTTGCGAAGGAGTTGGGCTTTGCGAGTGTGTCCGCGAGGCCTGACTTCAGGAGCGACCAGCCCGAGCCTCGCCTTCTTTCGGCCATTTTCCTGTTTGCTTCGCGCCGAGGACGATCCGCGCGCGTCGCTGGGGCCGTCTCGGGGCGACCGGAGCGCGTCGCGGGGGCTTCGCGACGCGATGCCTCCAGGCTTTGCCCCGCTCCCCGGCGCGCTCTGTCGAGCGCGCTGCACTTTGTGAGCCGACCGTTGAGCTTTCCTCAGCGCCGCGGACATCCCGCGCGCCTCCCCGGCCCCTCCCCCGTGGCGACTGGCGCGCGTCGCGGGGATTTCGCGCCGCGCTCGGCCCGCGGCCGCGGCCGCCAGGGCGCGAGGGCAGAAGGGGGGCGAACAATGCGAGTTGGGAAGGAAGTGGAGATAATGCGGCCGCGCAAAGGGCTTGGCCCCAGCGCAGCGTTTCGTTGCCCCATAGGGGGCTCCGCCGACAGCTCCAGCGGTTGCGGCCGCGCGTGTCTCCCCAACCCAGCGCAGCGTTTCGTGGCCCCGTTAGGAGCTCCCTTTTTTCGTCCCAGCTGACCTGCAGCGCTCGCGCCTGCATATTGTTGGGTCCTTCGCCTGGATACATATATATATATATATATGTATATTATCATACGTTTTCCCCCTATCCCTTTTTTTGTTCTCTCTCTCTCTCTCTCTTTCTCTCCTATCTCTATCTAGCTCTCTCTTTCTTGCACCCTTTCTCTCTGTCTCTCTCTTCCAAATGTTTGTTGTTCTCTCTCTCTCTCTGTCTCTCCTCTGCACCTTCCTTTTTCCTGGGGGGTCTCGTCGGCCAGGCGGCTTTCCTACTCCCGGGGAGGTGCGCGCCCTCCCTCTCTCTTTTCTGTCTTCGGACCGCAGCAGGCCCAGACTGTTGGCGTCGGGGGTTGCGTCGAGGAGACGGAGGCAGGGCAGGGGTCGGCATCGGGAGGACGACAAAGAGAAGGGGGCTCCAAAGCGGCGCGAAACCGGAGGGCCACAACCAGGAAAACAGGAGTTCGAGGAGGAGGAGACGGAGGTAGAGGTGGAAGAGGAGGAGGAGGACGGCGACAAGCAAGGAAGGAGGGGAAGGGCGGCGAAGGCGATGAGTTTTCAGGGGAGGGTGAGGAGGGCGAGAGCGAAGAGATTATGGATAATATGGAAACGGGGTTCGACTTCAGGTGGCGCGCTCGTCCAAGTTGACCTGTGTCTTGATGGTTTGGTCATTTCAATTCGCACACTTACCTATACGACCGCCCTGCTTGCGATAAGGAAGTTGGAGGGAATTGAGATCAAATGCCCACCCTGACTGACCTCCAGCCTGTCACCTTGATCTCATATATCTCTTTTTCTCTGTCTCTTTCTCTCTCTGTCGCTCTCTCTTTCTCTCGCCCTCTCTCTCTCTATCTCTCGCCCATTCCGGATTTGACAAGATGGTTTGAATAAGATAGGCTGGATTGGATAAGAAAGCCCGCCGCAGGCGCCGACAAACATGAATTGATGGGCTGGGTTGGGTGGATTGGATTGGATGGGATCAGATGGATTGGGTAAAATCAGACGGATCGGATTGGCCCGCCGCAGACGCAGAAGCAAATGAATTGATGGATTGGGTTGGGCGGGTTGGATTTGGTTGGATATGATAAGATGGGTAAGCTGGATAGGATAAGAAAACCCGCCGCAGGCGCCGAACAAAAAATGAAATTAGCGACATGCGTTCGCGCCGGGACGCCCGGGACACCCTGGACAACGCCCGGCTGGGACACCTCTCGGCCACCGGCGGACGGGAAACGGACTTTCGCTCCTACTGGCACCCGGGACACCCGGGACACCGCCCAGCCCAAACTGGGACCCCTCCCAGCCACCGGCGAACGGGAACGCACTTTCGCTCCTACTTCGGCCTAGCTACAGGAAGATCACGCGCAGCTTCGCCTCGCCCGCACGCACGACACGAACACGAAACGAAACCAACCTCCGACATGTACATAACAGTGTGGTCGGGGGCGGCGCAGAGGGGGGGTGATGACTAGGGGGGCGTGGACATCATGGCGTGGGCCATGACACTTCCTCAGATTTCGTGGCGCCTCTTCTTTTTTCATTACGTCCCTGGCCCCCCCTCCTGGGCCGCGCACGCGCCGCCGGCCACGACTTGCGCCCTCTCTTGGACGCCCCCCTCCTGGCCGCCCCCGATGTGGGGGACCGCAGCGTTTGGCGAGCCGCTGGGATCCGGGGGGCACGCTCTTCGGGGCCTCGGGCCGACCTCCGAGGACGTCTCGGGCGGCCGGGGCAGCCGGGGCCCCCCAGGCGGTGCGGTGACGGGCCGTGCGCCGAGTTCCGCTGGGCGTGTCGGGGTCGCCGCACGTCAGGAGAAAAAGAAGCACACCGACACAATGAGTCGTCGATTTCCCAGGAAATATGGGAAAATATAGAAAGTGGGGGGGAATACAAAACCCGAGAAAATATAGGAAAATATAGGGGATCGTTTTATTTGTGTGTATTTCTTTGTGTGTCCCAGGGCCCCTTCAGCGCGGTCGGTCCCCGCACCGCCCTGGGGGCTCCACGGGTGTTCGGGCAGGCGCTCTCGGCAGGCTGCGGGCCCGAAGTCTCCCAGGGCCCGAGCGTGCTGCCGGCCTGCGCCGCCGAGGACTCCGCCGCGCGCTGAGGTTTGCGGGGCGTGTCGGGGTCACCGCGCGGTCTGTCCCCGCACGGCGCGGGACGCCCAAGAGAGAGAGGAGGTCCACAGGCGGTGTCGCGCCCCAGGTCCGCGAGATCCCGCCCCCTGGAGGGCGGGTCTTTTTCAGAATGCGGCTCTGGCCTCAGCGCCGCGCGCATTCGTGAACAAAAAGATCTTCACGAACGGATGGCGGGTGGTTTCCAAAATGCGGTTCTCGCTTAGGTGCCGCGCACATGTGTTTTGAACGTCTGCACGATTTTGGCGGGCAGAGGGCGGTACCTTTTCAAATGCAGCTCTCGCGCTAGCGCCGCGCACATTCGTCTTCAGATATCCCATCAGTCTCATTGACTTTATGGCCGGCGTCCCAGAAGTAGTGCTCTGGCACGATGTAAGACTGTCAGGGCGCAACCGTTACATTGATTCGCGGTGTCGAAGTCCCAGGACCAGTGTTCTGGCACGATTCAGGATCCTGAGGACTCGTGGCGTTGAAGTCCCAGGAATGGTGCTCTTGCGTGGTTCAGGATTTTCAGACCGTTGTTTTCCAACGGGGCTCTTCCCTCAGTGAGAACGAGTCCTTGTAGGGACCTGTGAAGAGGGAACCTGGGGGGAGGGTTCACTGCAGCATCGTTGATAAGTCTTGGGTCTGCACTGGACCTCTCCCTTCTCCTCCCCCTCCCCCCCCTCTCCGCCAGCCTCTCTTACGGGGCCACCTCGGAGCTCGTCCCTTGAAGCTTCGGGTATGCCCCCTGCTGGCCCCCATGAGAAGTCTGGGTCTGCGGCATACTCCAATCGCGGGGGATTTTGCCAGTGTGCTCGCAGCCCCTCTGTGGGTGTCGACGTGGACCCCCTCACGCGGATGTCCTGTCCTGTCCTGTCTCCGCCACCGGCGCCACCCTCCGCGCGCCCAGGCGGGCACGGCCGTGATCTCCATGGGCCTCCGCATGTTCAGGCGCCGCCGCCCGCGCGCCTGCGCCGAGCGGCGGCTGGCGCCCGGCGGGCGTGCGGGCCCCCTTTTCGACTGGGCGTAGGAGCGACCTTTCGCCGCAGTGGCCCTTGGCGCGGGCTCCAGGTGGGGGGCTTGTCTTCCACCCCCACCACCACCATAATTGGGAGGTGGGGGGGGTCCTCCTCCTCTTTCCTCCTCCTCCTCCTCCTCCTCCTCCTCCTCTTCATCCTCCACCTCCTTCCCCCCTCCAACTTGTGGCGGTGGTGGTGGAAAACAGGCCTTGCGCGTCCAGGTCTGGCCACCCGGCGCCACCCCCCAACAAAAAAAGCCGCGCGCCAGAGGCCATGCGTGTGGCCGATCCTCCTCCGCGGGTCTCCTGCCATTCTCTCCGGGGTTCTCCGAGACACGGCGGGCTCCCAGGGCGGTGGCGCCCCGGCGACGCTGGGTCGAAGGCGTCCGGAGTGTCATGGCGCCAACATTGCAGAGCGGGCTTCGTTCGGAAAACGATAGGGTGGGCCCAGAGTGTCCTGGAGAGTTTCGTTCGGATTTCGGGGTGAATTTCGCGCGGATGTGTTTCGGCCAGGAACGAAGGCCGAACAAACATCCACGCGAAACTCACTTCGTTTTTCGCTCGCCACTTCGGGAAAACATCCACGCAGAAATCCTCGCAACAATCCGCTGCAGCACGTATGCAAGGCCGGCGCAATGAAGAGTGGAGCTCCACACGACAGAACGGCGCGGAAGCACCGAGGGGCACGGCCGTGGAAGTCTTCGAGGCGGCGACCGCTGGGGGCGGAAGGGAAGGAGAGGCCTCCTCTTCCTCCCTCTTCGCTCCTCCTCCGCCTCCCTCCTCGCTCCTCCTCCTCCGCCTCCTCGCTCCTCCTCCGCCCCTCTCCTCACTCCTCCTGGCGCCTCCTCGCTCCTCCTCGCTCCTCGCTCCTCCTCTTCACTCCTCCCTCGCTCCTCCTCGCTCCTCGCCCCCCCGCGCCGTGCCCGCGGCCCCTGCCTCCCGCCCGCCCTATAGGCCCGCCCGCGGCCCTCTCCCTGGGGGCCGCCCCCCGTGGCCCTGGGGCCGCGCCCCCCGAGCACGCGCGCGGCATGCCGCCCCGCGGCCCCCGCGGCAGGTTCCGGTGGCCCGGCGAGGAGGGCGGCGGCGCACACGCCGAGAAGGCCCTGGCGCCCGCCCCCCGAAGGTGGGATCGGTCGGGGGTGGACAGACCTCCTCCTCCTCCCAGGCTCGATGCCGCACCTCCCCCCGTTCTGGCCGCGAGCCTTCTCTGGGCCCCCTCCTCCCTCCTCTTGCCCCGAAGCAGGGGCGCTCCCCCTCAGAGCGGCTCGCTGCGCGGGGTCCCCTGCCCCATCCTCGTCGGGGAGGACATGCCCAGCCTGCTTCGGGGCGAGAGGCAGGCGAGCGCAGCTCGCACACGCTGAGAAGGTGGGATCGGTCGGGGGTGGACAGACCTCCTACCCTGACACGTCGAGTAAGGAATGGGCCGTCTTCGGCTCGCGAGGGGGCGTGGCGACCGTCACCTTTGCGGGTCCAGCTCCGTCGGTTTCGTTCCCGGGCTGTTTTCACTAAGGAGAGGTCTACGAAAGGGAGGTTTGTCCACCGCCGAATCGGGAGCCTTGAGACGGGGGCCAATGCAAACGGGGGTCAGCCAGGGCGCCAGATCTTGCAGGATCCTGTGAAGGCCCCCTCTGGCTGGCCCAGGTTAGCGAGCCGCTCGTGGCCGCGAGGCGGCCGCGCCTATTGGCTGACCCGGGTTTGCGAAGACCTGCGTTGCAGTTTTTTCCTGCATTGCAGTTTTTGGTTTCCTGCTGACCCGGGTCTGGATTGACCCGGGTCAGAAGATCCCCGATGGGACCCTGAGATCCTCTGGGGCGGCAAAGAGGGGGGTGATGACCAGGGGGGGTGGATCTCATGTCGCGAGAGCCATGATACCTCCCCAGATTTCATGGCGCCCCTTCTTCTTCTTCTTCTTCTTCTTCTTCCACTGCGTCCCTGGCCCCCCCCCTGGGCTGCGCACGTGCCGCCAGCCATGGTTTGCGCCCCCCCCTCTTGGACGCCCCCGAGGTCCTGGCGTTGCAGCTTTTTCGCGAGGGCGTTTTCGCTCAACTTCGGGCCCTGGGACCCTTACAGATCGATCGTGCCGCATCGCCGATGCATCTGCCAAACGGCGCAATGTGGAGCCCTTTCTCCTGCATTTCGCCGTCGCCGATGCATCGGCGATGCGGCGCGATCCTCCCACCCCGTCTGCTCCGACCCCATCTGGGAGGCCTCCATCGACCGGGGCTAGGATGATGATAAAGCCGTCCCAGAGCATTCCGGAACGCTTTCAGAGCGTTCAGGAACGCTCTGAGAAGGCCGCCATGCCCGAGACAACTTCCAGAGCCGCAGGATCTCCGAGATTCCCAGTTCATCATCTCGATCTTATCCTCGTCTTTGCTTTGTCTTGAGGATGCGGGGGATCGGTGCGATCGGCGTGGGGACGGACTTTGTCGTCGCTTCCCAGAGGTTATCGGACTTATCTTCGTCGGTTCCCGGAGGTTTTCCAGCCTCGTGGTGCTCTCCAGCAGCCGCGCCTCGCCGAGAGCTCTCTGGGGGGGCCCGCGTCGCCCCGAGCGGCCGCCGGGAGGTCCGAGCTGTGGCCCAGAAGCCACCGGTGGCCCAGACGATCGCTCCAAGGGTCGGAGGGGGTGATGGGCTTGTTTTCCACCACCACCACCACCACCACGACGACCACCACCACCACCACCACCACCACCACCACCACCACCACCACCACCACCACCACCACCACCATAGGTTGGAGGGGGGAAGGAGGAGGAGGAGGACTAGGAGGAGGAGGAGGATGAAGAGGAGGAGGAGGAGGATGAGGAGGAGGAGGAGGTGGAAACTGAGGAGGAGGAGGAGGAGGTGGAGGAGGAGGACCCCCTCCCCCTCCAACTTACGGTGGTGGTGGTGGTGGTGGAAAGCAGGCCCATCATAGGGTGCGGACGGCATGGGCACGAAGACCGACAGCGGTTCCTGCGCACGTTGAGCAGAGCTCGCTGCAGAGGTGTCGCCGCGGGCGTGGCCCATCTGAGACCGGAGGCGGCCTGCCCAGCAGCGGCCGCCGTCGGCTTTGGGGGGCTGGAGCGGGTGTTGTGCACTGCGAGCCCCTTTTTCTCTGGGTGGCCCAGAAGGGGGTCCATCGGAGGTTGATGGACCTCCTCCCCTGACACGTCGATTGGCGAATCGGCCGTTCTCGGTTCGCGAGAGGGCGTCGCGGCCGTCATTTTTTGGGGTCCAGGTCCGTCGGTTTCGGTCGTAGGCCGTTTTCACTGAATGGAATTTCACTGAAGGGAGGTTTGTGCACCGCCGAGTTCAGCTGTAAGGGGGTGGTGCAATAGATTTGGGGCAAGTGTATTGCACATTCCTTGCGCCGTAGAATTGCATTGAATTGTATTGCAAGTAAGGTGCTGCACGCGAAGCTCCAGCAATAGATTTGCGCCCCGACATGTGTTGCACGCCCTACATGTATTGCAACCCCACATGTCTATTGCACCAGATCTGTGGCACCACCCCCTTGTCGCTGGACCCCCTTTTGGGTCAACCAGATTTTTCTGCACCCCTTTCGGTCGTTCAGAGAGGAGGAGCGAGGGCGCGGCAGACGGCACTGCTGCGAGCGTCGGCCGCCGCCGCCGCCTCGTGACGTGGGCATGGTATGGGGCGGGGGCACTTGGGCGGCTGGGGGGTGGGCGAGGCTCCTCTACCCGTAAGTCGGGCCTGTCCCTGCACAGGAGGAGTATTCAAACATAGTCAAATCATAGTATGGGAATTCTTGGTTTAGTATGGTTTGGTTCAGTATGGCTTGAGTATGGTTTAGTATGGTTTGGTATGGTTTAGTATGGTTTGAATTATTGGTTTAGTATGGTTTTAGGTTGGGTCTACAAAACTATGTTAAATGGTTTCTCGAAGATGGGCCTGTAGGGGGACAGGCTCGATCTAACTCATCGGTTCAATATCTTAATGCTGCGTCGACCTCACTCTCCCCCTCGCACGCTGGGCCGATCAAGGCTTCGCCCAACTTCCTCTACCGCCGTGGCTGGGAGGTCTGCGTTGAGACATCACGTCGGGGCGCGCGTCTCCAGGCCTTCGGGGTGGGGTCCGGCCCCCACCTCGGAGGCCCCTGCTGCCAATCCTCGATTCATCGACAAAATTGGACCCCCCTCCAGATGCTACCTAATATCCTAGACCCCCCTCTTCGACGGGGCGCCTTACTAGAATGGACCCCCGAAGCTCCAATCCAGAGAAAGCGCCCTCCTAAACCGAACCACCCCCCCCATGACCAATAAAGGCGCCTTAAGAACCAGACCCGGGGATTTGGAGTACTGGGAGGTCTGCGTCGAACATCGAGTGAGGGCACGCGTCGGGGGCGTTCCAGGGCCCAGACCTCCCAGCTGGGCTCCGAGCAGGTGCGGGGAGGGGGACGGCGCGGCGCCGCCGATGCCTCGGGCTCGGCGTTCCGATGTGGAGCCCGCCTTCCTCCGCGCTGGCGTCGCCGATGCATCGGCGATGCGGCGCGATCCTCCGACCCCAGCTACAGTCAAAAACCTTAATAAGGACGCGCGACTTTGCTCAGGGTACCCTTGCGTCCTTGCTCTTCTTTGCTCTTGCGTCCTTGAGGTTTTCGTCGTCCGCCGCCCCAAAAATCCCAAGTTCGGCTTCCAAGGGTCTTGCGTCCTTACCGCGCGTCCTTATTAGGGTTTTTGACTGCACTCTCAGGCGATCGCAGACATGGGTCAAGGGGGCCGTGGATGAGCGACGGGTCCCGTTTCCAGGGGGAATCGCGGAGTTCGGCCGCCGAACGAGGCGGCACCGGCCGCATTTTGGGGAGGTCACCTCCCCCGATACATGGATTAGGCGACCGCGCGCCAAATCCATGGATCGCTAATCCATGTTTGCGCGCCCCCGATAATCGAGCCTCATGTGTGCGGCAACCCCCGGAGACCCTGGCGCTGCATTCATTCTCAGCGGGCGTTTCCGCCCGGTTCCAGGACCCGGGACCATCGCAGGTCGATCCGAGCTGGGAAAAACGGCGCAGAAGAAAGATGTTGTCTGGGGCTCGAGTCCGGATTTTTCACGATGCTGCCTTTCTTGCAGCCTCGGAGCCTGGGGTCGGCGGCCCTCCCGGCGCGTGTTCGTCCATGTGCGAGCCGCCCCGGTGGGCCTTTCGTCTCCACGGGCGGGTCTGCGGCGAGAGAGAGGGCCGGGACGGATGGCGGGGAGTTTGGACGGTGTTACAGTTTTTGTGCAACGCGGGATCCCAGGTTTTCCATTCGAGCAGGGGATCGGCTACAGAGTGGATTTACCCCAAGATTGATTATCCTCGTCGAACGGGCAACACAACGCACAACGAGTTGGATCTACGAGCAGTCTGCGCATTTTTTGACAGATTCGACGCGCAAATTAAGTCTGGGTCAAGTCCATTCTGTAATCGATCCCCTGCTGGACACATGGGGGGTGAGGTGTCGTCGCATCGGGGTGCTCTCCAGCAGCGGTGCCTTGTCCTCACTGGTTTGATCCTCTTCCTGGCTTTGTCTTACGGATGATCGGTGCGATCGGCGTGGCCCCCTAGGTACGGACTTTGCCGTCGGCTCCCGCACGGTTTTCCTCCTCCTCCTCCCTCCTCCTCCTCCCTCCTCCTCCTCCTCCTCCTCCTCCTCCTCAGCCTCCTCCTCCTCAGCCTCCTCCTCCTCCTCCTCCTCCTCCTCCTCCTCCTCCTCCTCCTCCCTCCTCCTCCTCCTCCTCCTCCTCCTCCTCCTCCTCCTCCTCCTCCTCCTCCTCCTCCTCCTCCTCCTCCTCCGGAGGTTTTCGGGCTTCTCTTCGTCGGCTCCCGGCGGTTGTCCAGCCTCGCGCCTGGCTGCCCCCCGAGAGCGGCCGGCGGAGGCCCGAGGCGCGGCTCCACGGTTGGCGCCCGCCGTCGTCGGCGGAGCGTCGGGCTGTGTTTTCCCGCCGGCAGCTCACGCGCCGCTCGACGGTCCCACGAGTCGAAAGTTCTTCGTGTGGGGGGCGGGGTTCTTTTTTCAAGGCGCTCAGATTTGTGTGTGTGTGTGTGGATATCAGGCCCGGCGTCACGAGATCTCCCAGATTCCATGCCCCCGTCTTCCTGTTCCTTCTCTTTTCCGCTGGCAGCTCACGCGCCGCCTGACGGTCCCACGAGTCGAAAGTTCTTCGTGTGGGTGTGTGCGTGTGCTGGCGGCGCGCACAAGGTTACCAGCCTGGAACATATCCCTATCCCTATGCTGGGCACCTCCTCATCACGATGCCGATCTTAGGGATTCCCTCATTTTTTGAGGGCGAGTCCCTAAGATTTTCATCGCCTTTTGGCGTGTCAATCTTAGGGATAGGGATACGTTCGAGGCTGGTAACAAGGGGGTAGGGGGAGGGGGAAGGCTTCTTAGAAGGAGGCTGCTTCTCAGAAGGCGCGGGCCTTGCATCTACAGAGAAGGCCCGCGCCTTCTAAGAAGCAGGGTTGCTTCTAAGAAGCCTTCCCCCCTGCCCCTACCCCCTTGTGCGCGCGGTCGAGTATGTGTGTGTGTGTGTGTGTGGATATCAGGTCCCGTGTCACGAGATCTCCCAGATTCCATGCCCCCGTCTTCCTCTTCCTTCTCTTCTTCCTCTTCCTGCCAGTGCGGTCGGACCGAGGTCTAGGATCGAGGGGTGTTCGGGGAGGGTGCCCTGGTGTTCTTCGTGTCTGTTGGCTGTTCGCGTGCATCCTGGGGAGGGTACCCTCGGATGTTCTGTCTGCTTTTTGCCGACCGAGGGTCCCATGCTCTGATGAGATGTTCTTTTGGCATGGGCCCGACTGCGTGCCCCCCGCCCCGCCTCGCCCGCGCTGCGCCCGCGGCGCCCCCTCTTCCTGGCCCCTCCCTCCGGCGCACCCGCGTGCGGCGGGCCCGTGCCGCGTCGATGCGGAGGGCGGCCCCGGCGCGGTCGTGCCAGGTGGAGCGCCGGCGGTGGCCTGGAAACCGGCCGCCCACTCCGCCGACGCTCCCGAAGCAGTGTGCGAGCAGCTGGGCTCGGAAGAGCACTCCTCCCTCCTCCCTCCCTCCTCCTCCCTCCTCCCTCTCCTCCTCCTCCTCCTCCTCCTCCTCCTGCTCCTGCTCCTGCTCCTCCTCCTCCTCCTCCTCCTCCTCCTCCTCCTCCTCCTCCTCCTCCTACCCCGCCGCAGCTGCACTGGCGATGCAGCTCGATGTGGAGTTCGACGTTCTCCACGCCCACGTCGCCTGCGCATCGCCGACGTTTGCGCTGCGCCGTCGACGCATCGGCGGTGCGGCGCGATCCTCAGGACCCCCATCTGTTCGGGCCGCATCTGACTTGGCATCGCTCGGACGTGTGCATTTTTCCTTCGGCGAGGACCATCGAGGAGCATCCTTGATCATTTCGCGAAAAAAAGCACGCACGACACCGAAAAAAGCTCAGGAAATGGACGTCGGAGCGATGGCCAGCTGAGCGACGCAGCAAAGCGGGGTCGACTGTGCCGACAGTCGCGCGTGGAGGCCCCCGTGTTCAGCACCGCGCTGGCCGCCTGCGCAAGCCACCGCGTGAGGCCGCCGTGTGATCTCGCGTCGGGCCCGTGTCTTTTCGTCGCTCACCTTATCGGACCCCATCAGGGAGGCCTGCACCTCTGAGGCCTGGACGTTGGCACCGGCACCAATTTCAGCAGTGTGCCTCCACCAGGGGGAGATGACCCCGATCTCGGCGATGGTGGACACAGTTGGCCACCGACAACACAAGCAAGGACCATCTCGTCCTGGTGGAGGCAACCCCCTGGGTTGGTGTTTGTGCCCATTTCCAGGCCTCCAATACAGTCAACGCGCATAGCACAGACGCGCGCCTTCTCGAGGGCACCCTTACATGATTTCTGTCCTTGCCGTTGCGGCCCGCCCTTTCCCGTTGCCACTGGGGGCTTGGTCGCCCGCCGCCCCAAAAATCTCACCTTCGGCCTCCAAGGGCCCTGCCTCCTCCTCCTCCTCCTCCTCCTCCTCCTCCTCCTCCGCCTCCGCCTCCTCCTCCTCCGCGTACTTACCACCCGCCTTGACTGTACCCCCGCCTGACGCGCAGGCCGCCGCCGCGAAGCAGCAGGGGGCGCCGCCGGAGGCCCTTGCGGCCACCCGCGACTTCGTGCGCCCGGCCGTAGCGTCTCGGGCGGCCCTCGGCGCCTTGGCGCCTCGGTGGCGGGAGGGCGCGGCCTCGGCGGCGACGGCGCGGCAGCACCTCCCAGGGCCCATGTCGACTCGATCGATCCGACTGCCCTCTCGCCGAAGGAAAATAGCTGGCATAAACATCCACGTCGGTCGTTGGAAGTGGGTGTGTTTCTGGACTCCCAAATACCCATATACTTAAATGGCGCCTTCCTACTTCAAGGATCGAGTGGTTGTCCCTCTTGCTTCCTCTTCAGGGGGCGGGCGGAAGCCCAATCTACTCCCAACGACTTCCTACTTCATGCATCTACCCACTTCTTTCAACCGGCGTGTAGCCATAGACTGTTTGAGCTCCGTGCGGATGTTTTGGATCTGCGCTGGGCGCCCCTGGTGGCGCCTACAGCCTGGCGCGCTCCTCGCGCCATGGAGGGGAGACACCGCGGCGGCGTGGCCGCAGGCGGCGGCGGCGGCCGTTGCGTCGGGGTCTCGGGCGGCGACGGTGGCGGCGGCGTGGCGTCGGCGACGCCCATCTCGGGCCGCAGGTGAGTCACGCAGAAAAACGCGGTCGACTACAGCGACTGCGCCGAAAATGGCGGGCAAGCTGCCCGCGTGAGGTCGCGCGTGAGCGCTTTCGTTTCCAGCACGGCGTGCCGTGCTGGCGGCCCGCTGAAGAAGCCACCGAGTGAGGTCGCTATGTCATCTCGGGTAAGACCCGCTTCTTGTCGTTGCTCAGGTGGCAGCCGCGGCCAGTGTCGGGCGCGGCGGCGCTGGCCTGCCGTCAGGCGAAGCAGGGATGGCGCAGTTCTTGGGCAGGCTTCCAGAGTCTTGAAGCAGTCGGAGCCGTAGGCTTTTTCGATCTGTTTCGTCGTCTGGAGGCCGCTGTCGTGCCCCAGGACATTCAGAGGATGACTCGGGATACAAAGCCAGTCCTGGGATGGGGTCGAGAGGTCATGGGGCAACGCATAGAAGCAATCGCTGACCTCGGAGTTCTGCTTCATCAGGGGTGCCCCTTGCATTCCAGCCCGTTCGGCCATGTGCTCAGGCCCTTCGCCGCTGCACTTGTTGCCGCATGGGCGTCCAGCGGGTCTTGCACCTTGCATCTCTACTTCCATGCTTGAGTGTAATATCTCCGATGCCATCTCGGACATCATGGCAGCAGCAGTCGGGCCGCAGAATACAGTAGTCCTCGTGGTGGCTTGGCAGGGGTTTCGATCGTATCTTTGCGTTCTAGCATCCGCTCATCCCCGTGTTTGGTTCATGTTCGCTTGGCAATAATGATGCTGATGACGTTGGTGGTTATGGTGGTGGTGGTGGTGGTGCGGTGATGATGATGACGATGCTGATTATGCTGATTATGCTGATGATGCTGATGATGATGATGGTGGTCGTGGTGATGATGATGATGATGCTCATGATGATGATGCTGATGATGATGATGCTGATGATGATGATGATGCTGATGAGGATGCTGACGATGATGATGCTGATGATGATGATGATGCTGATGATGATGATGATGATGATGCTGATGATGGTGATGATGATGATGCTGATGATGATGCTGATGCTGATGATGATGATGATGCTGATGATGATGATGATGCTGATGCTGATGATGATGATGATGATGATAATAATTATTATGATGCTGATGATCATGATGATGATGATGATGATGATGATGATGATGCTGATGATGATGATGATGATGATGATGCTGATGATGATGCTGATGATGATGATGATGATGATGATGATGATGATGATGATGATGATGATGATTCGATTCGATTCGATTCGATTTGATTCGATCCGAGTCGAGGCGGTTTGAGGCGAATCGGTAGCGCAGATGCTGATGATGCTGATGCTGATGCTGATGCTGGTGCTGATGATGATGATGAGGAGGAGCATAACTAAGCAAGGAGCTTGGAAGGGAGGGAGACGAAGGATGAGGATGATCATGTCCAGACGGAAGAAAGAGGAAGCAAGAGGACGAAGAGACGAACATCGAGGCAGGCGAAGGAATAAGTTGCAGGAGAAAGGACAGGGTTGGAACAAGACGAGTTCCGCATACGCCAAACACGCATTTGCCGCATGGTCCAGCTATTCTCCGGTGTATTGCCCACGAACTTATGTTTTTCCCATTGCCAGCCTTACTCCTGCGGCCGGGGACATCTGGGGACCTCGTGGGGACCTCTGGAGTCCTCGATGGGTTTCCGCGCGCGCCGCGTGTTGAAGCGACGCGCCGTGGTGGTGGACGTTGTCGTCCGCTGTGCGCGAAGAGGTGGAAGGCATCCTGAGTGTGCCGATCCGTCAGCGCCGGGGCTGACGGGGTGCCTGCACCCCCAGTTCGAGCGATCAGGGCATCGTCTGGCGCGCTCTCTGCTGCGGCAGAGGATCGGAGGAGAGCGCCGTGCGGAGGCAGCGGCGGCTTCCCCTCCCGCCCAGCCAAACCTGCTCAGAGTCTGTCCCTGATCCTTCCTGGGGTGCCTGGCCCGCTTCTCGCCGCGACTCCAAGCGGTGCGCCGAGGAGCTCCTCCCAGGAGGGCCCAGCGGGGACGAACCGAAGCGCAGGGGAGGTCGGCCGCTGTCTCCACTGGCCCTCCTCTGAGAGTTCGGCGACTCTGGGCCCTCTTCGGACCCCTCCTGGAGCATCCTGGACCTGATCTGCCGGCGGATGAACGGGGGACCACATCTGATCGAAGGTGGCCCGAAAAGGGACGGGGAGGGACGTATTCTGACCTGGTCCCCCCCCGCCCCCAGGGCCCCCCTTCGGAACCCGCCCACAGGGACCCTTCCCTCCCCGAGTGGTGCCCTACGAACTCAGTTGCAGCTTCCATATCGACCTGGCTCGGTTCGTTTCGGGTTGACGAGCTCGGCGCGCCAAAGAGGGTGATGTGCTGGGCGCGCCCAGGAGAACGCCCCTCGCACACGCCTACCGGGTCGGCGGATTCCCTGGGGCCCCAACCAGCTCAGTCCCCCCAGCCGCCTCCAACTCTCGGGCTCTCTATATATCTTCGGGGGTGGACAGAACCCCCCTCCCGGACACGTCGATTAGCGAAGTGTTCGTTTTCGGTTCTCGAGAGGGCGCCGCGGCCGTCATTTTCCAGGCTTGCGCCCGCCAGGTTTGGGCCCGAGGTCGTGTTCACTAAACCACGTTTTGCTAAAGGGGGCTTTGTCCATCCCCGATATCTGGCGTCCGGGGCCTGGCGGGGCTCGGCGCTGAGGTGGAGAGCCAGGACCCGCCCCCGCGTGGGCAGCCTGTGTGCCGCGTTTCTTTCCCTTCGCCCTCCGCCTCCCTGTCCATCCACCGCTCCCCTCTGCGACGCCATGATTTGCCAACTGTGTGTGTGTGTGTGTGTCTGTGTGCGCGTGTGCGTTCGATTGCAATCAGCACTTCCATCTGCTGCTCGCGCTTGAGGACCTTGTGCGCCGCTCAATTAAAAGTGCGTGTGTGCGTGTGCCTTCTACGCCTCGACGCTGCGCGCGAGGCCACGGGCCATCGAGTGCGGGCATGTCTTTGCAAGAGTGCGTGTGCGGGCGTTTCATGAGTCCACGGCGCCGCCCTCCCTCTCCTTCCGTCCTGCTACTCGTCTTCCTACTCGTCTTCTCTGGTCCACCCCCTGCCGTGCTCGTTTGTCGACCTGACGGCCTTTGAACCGTCCTTCTCTCGCTTGGCTTTTCTGCCCAACGGAAAAACACGTCTTGCCCGCCATGGTGTGTGTGTGTGTGTGTGTGTGTGCGTGCGTGCGTGCGTGTGTGTGTGTGTGTGTGTATGTCTGCCTGTCTGCCTGCCTGTCTGTCTGTATGTATGTATGTCTGTCTGTCTGTCTGCCTGTCTGTCTGTCTGTCTGTCTCTGTGTGTGCGCGTGTGTGTGTGTGTGTGTGTGTGGGTGGGTGGGGGTGGGGGGGGGGCGCGCGCGCGCGCGCGCGCGCGCGCGTGTGTGTGGTGTGTGTGTGTGTGTGTGTGTGTGTGTGTGCGTACGCGGGTGTGTACGTGCGTGTGTGTGTGTGGTGTGTGTGTGTGTGTGTGTGTGTGTGTGTGTGAGTGTGTGTGTGAGTGTGAGTGTGTGAGTGTGTGAGTGTGTGAGTGTGTGAGTATGCGCGTGTGTGCGTGCGTGCGTGTGCGTGTGGGTCTGAGTGTGAGTCTGAGTGGGAGTGCGTGCGTGCGTGCGTGCGAGCGCGCGCGCGCGTGTGTGTGTGTGTGTTTGTGTGTGTGTGCGTGCGTGTGTGTGTGTGTGTGTGTGTGTGTTGCATGCGTGGTCTGGTACGTGCGTACACAATCACACCGACGTTCCAATTCAAGCCGTCAGGATATGTCATAGCATGCGTCGATATGTAGCTCTTCCTCCTGGCCTTAACTCCTTCGCCATGCCAGCACGAACAACCAGTCTCTCGAACTCCTGCGCACCACCACCTTGCTTCTCTATTGCTTCTGCTGCTCCCCGTGCCAAGGCACCACCAAGCTTTTGTAGGCCTCGTTCTCTCTGCCCTTCTCTTGTACCTCCCGCTCCCCCTCGTTTCCTTCTGCCCTTGCCCTTCCTAACTCCTCATCTCCTTCCTCCCTTCCCCCCTCCCCCCCCCCCCTCTCCCCCCCTCCCTCTCCCCCCTTTCCCCCTCCTCTCCCCCCTCCCCCCGCCCCTCCCCCCTCCCCTCCCCCCTCCCCTTCCGCCTCCCCCTTCCCCCCCTCCTCCTGCCCCGTCCCCTTCTCCCCCCTCCTCCCATCTCCTCGTCTCCCTGCACTCCTCCGACTTCCCCCTCTTCCCCCCATTCGCGGGCGATCTGTCGCCCCCAGTCCCGGAAGCTCCCTCCTCGCCCACCAATGAAAAAAGGTGTAAGTGAAGGAAAGAATCGGGAGTGGACAGAACCCCCACCCCGACACGTCGATTCGCGAAGTGGCTCGGTTCGTTTCGGGTTGACGAGCTCGGCGCGCCAAAGAGGGTGATGTGCTGGGCGCGCCCAGGAGAACGCCCCTCGCACACGCCTACCGGGTCGGCGGATTCCCTGGGGCCCCAACCAGCTCAGTCCCCCCAGCCGCCTCCAACTCTCGGGTTCTTTGTATATCCTCGGGGGTGGGCAGAACCCCCTCCCAGACACGTCGATTCGCGAAGTGTCCGTCTTCGGCTCTCGAGAGGGCGCCGCGGCCGTCATAGCATTTTTTGCAGGCGTGCGCCCGCCAGGTGTGGGCCCGAGGTCGTTTCCACTAGACCACGTTTTGCTACAAGGGGGCTTTGTCCATCCACGAAGGGAGGGCCGGAGATGCCTCCCCGAGGGGTGCTGTCTGGACGCGCCCCCACTGGGGTTGGGCGCCCCGGCGTTCCGCGTCGCACCATCACGGGGCTGGGCCCCCAACACTGTTTGGCCAATGGAAAGTCGCAGTCAGTCTGGGAATGTCGGAGGCTGATAGACCTCCTACGGTAGGTTTGCGTCGTGTTGACCAGCGGCGACCCCAGCGCGGGCGTTCAAGGTTGAACGCCGCCGGCGACCCGGAATCGATCGATGTTGAACGATCGGACGTTGCGGCAGCGGCCGATCGTTCAAGGTTGAACGATCCCTGCGGTGTCAAAAACCAACGCTGGGGTCGGCACGCCACGAACCTGCCGTACCCAGACACGTCGATGAGCGAATTGGCCGTTTTCGGTTCGCGAGAGGGCGCCGCGGCCGTCATTTTTGTAGGTCCAGGTCCGTGGGTTTCGGTCCCAGGACCTTTTCCTGAAAGGGAGGTTTGCTGAAGGGAGGTTTGCTAAAGGGAGGTTTGTCCACCGCCGAGATTGGGGCTGCCATACTTTTGCTACCCTTTCTCACCCACCATCCCCGTCCTCCGGCCTTCCCGCCCCCTTCCATAATTTTCCGTCAGGGGCTCGCCCTCCTCTGCCGCCGGCTCCGTCCCTGCCAGAGTTTGGGCATGCGAGAGCTATGTTGGGGTGCATGGACACCGTCGTGAGGCGATGCCGAAACCTCATGCGAGGACGATGGGTAATCCGTAATGGTTTTGCCCCCTGCCGCCGGCCCCCTCTCTATCATAATGTGACTTGTCAGAGTCGCGTCGGTTCGTCTCGGCGCTGCCTTGGTGCATCTGGGAACATGGTGCGGGGGCGGATAGGAATCATCAGTGCATATTAAGACGTTGGCGTTATCCTAGTGGCCCTTGCCCCTCCCGCCACCGTGCCCGGGTTGTGGGCCTGAGGCCTCTTGTGTGTATGCGTGCTGGGGTGTCGTGGGGAGCCTCTCGGGGGCTTCTTGGAGGCCTGGGGCCTCGTGGAGTATCTTTTTGGCCTCCTGGAGGCTTCTTGGGCGCGTCTTTGGCGCGGACGCCTCATTGGGGCCTCTCGACGACCTCTGGGGGGCACCTGGAGGGCACAGCTATCGAATGTTCGGTGCGTGGTCCCCTGTCTGGGCCCCTCTTGGGGCTGTCTTGGGGCCCTCCTGGGCCGTCTTGAGCGCTTCTGGGGCCATCTTGGAGCCCTCTTGGGCGTTCTTGGGGTCCTCTTTTGGGGAACAGAAAGAGACATGAACATAAAAACTCGGAGGTCCGCGCGGAGTTCTCGGATCGGCGCTGGACCCCCCTGGCGGCGCCTCCGGCGCCGCCCCTGGCGCGCTCCGCGCGCCAGGGAGGGGGGGTCCAGCGCGGATCCGAGAAATCCGCGCGGACTTCCGAGTTTTTATGTTTATGTCAGTTTTTGTTCCCCTGCTCTTGGAGGCGTCTTGGGCTGTCTTGGGGCGTTTTGGGGAGCTTTTTGAGCCGTCTGGGAGCGCCGGAAGGCCGAACATGCAAGAAGGCCCAAATCCTTCAAGCATCCATGATCTTGGCCTCTTGGGGCCCTCTCGGGAGGACTCTTGGAGAGCGCTTGGGGCCTTTCTCCGCTCTTTTGGGCCGTCTTGGAACCATCTTCGGGCGCCTTGGAATACTCTTGGCTTCGGCAATGCGACTACTGCGTATTTTGCACGGGTTTATGGCTTCGGTTTCGCGAATATAATGTACGAGGGCTTGTTGCCTCGGGGACGCAACAACTGTGTAATGTACGAGGGTTTGTGGCCTCGGGGACGCGAACAATGTGTAATTTACAAAGGAATATGGCCCGGGACGCTATTTTATGTACAAGTGGCACGTGTGTGCCCAGGCTCATACAAAAAACTGAATGGGCGTTTGAAGCAGGAGTGAAATGCAACATCGAAGTCGCACTCGAGCGCAAGTGGGGTTGCCACACCTTGCGATGTGTGTACCAGGGCCCCCAGGAAACCTTAGGAGGCCCGACTTGGATACCAGAAGAGGCTCCAGGAGGCCCCAGGATTGTGAGTGTTGTGCGTGTGTGTGTGTGTGTGTGTGTGTGTGTGTGTGTGTGTGTGTGATGTATGCTTCGTGTGGTGCGTGCTTTTTGTGTGTTGTAGGTGTTGTGTGTGTGTGTGTGTGTGTGTTATGTTTGTCTAGCGTGTGATGTGTTGGGCGTGATTTGTGTCTCTGTGTGCATGTAGTTCTGAAGCCCCAGGAGGCCCCAGGAGGCCCCAGGCGGCCTCAGGAGGCCCCAGGAGACCCCAGGAGGCTTCAGGAGGCCCCAAGAGGCTCCAGGAGGCCGCAGGAGGCCCCAGGAGGCCCCAGGAGGTTTCAGGACACCCCCAGGAGGCTCCGAGGCGGGGTCTGGGGTGCCAGAAGGTTCAGAAGGCCCAGGAGGCCCCAGGAGGTTCCAGGAGGCCCCCAGGAGGCTCCGAGGCGGGGTCTGGGGCTCGATTTTGGAAGGATTTTTCAAGCGAAACCGCCATTCACTGAGAATCGGGGTCACAATTATTGAAATTACCATGTGTTTTTGAAGGTTTTATGTTAAAATGTTGAATTTCCCATGTGTTTTTGGACCCTGACGTCGCGATCTGCGTGAGGGGTGCCACCGATTTTCAGAATTTCGAGGATGTCCCGAGCGAAACGCCCAGAAAAATCGCGGACGCGTGCGCATTAATCGCCTCTGAGCTCTACTCCCTCGGAGAGGTGCGTATGAGAATTTTTACACGTCCAACGCCCCCCCAGGAATTCAGACAACGCGACTCGAGCGTGGTAGCCAGGCCGCTTTTCGGCACCCGCCCTCGCTCGGACTTCAACAATTTACAGTCGGAAGCAGAACGTAAAACTATCACAATGGACAGTGGAACGGGAGCAGGGAGCAGGGAGCAGCAAGCCTAAGCCTCGCAGCCTGATGGTCCCGCAAGGGGGCCGGCGGGTCTTCAAGACAATTCGAGATCCAGTTGATATTGTTGAGCTTTGTGCTGCCTTTTTGAACTTCCCCTTCATGCTGTGTATTGGAGGCCCTTTCGAGACGACTGGGAGCTGCTTGAGGCTACGTGGGGCAAAATCGCGCGGCATCGACGGTCTTTGGGTTCCTCGGCGTACTTTGCAATGGACCGTGGCTGCCGGGACAGGAGCCGAACACAGCGTAATTTGCACGGGATCGTGGCATCGGGGACGCGAATACGATTCGATTCGCCAGAGATCGTGGCTTCGGCGCGTCCTTGCCCGACGCGGCCTCGCTTCGGGGGGCTCGTAGCCTCGGTGCCGCCTGGGGGGTGTGGGGGGGGGGGGGCAGGCAGGGAGTGCGAGGCCCAGGGGCGGTAAGCAGGGAGGACAGGGAAGGGAGGGCATTCGTGACAGGGGAGGAAGGGCGCAGGTGTAGGATGAGGACAGGGAGGCAGTTCACTGTTGGAAGTCGCTGCCCTGGCTTTATGAGCGATGGCCCGGAAGTTTTGCATCGCGCCCGCGCGGGCGCCAACCCTTCGCTCGACCTGCAGGGGGGGGGACGTTGCGCGGGACCCGAAGCAGAACAAAACACATAAGCATAAACTTTTGGCGCTCCGCGCGGATTTTTCAAATCCGCGCCTGGGCTCCCCGGCGGCGCCTCCGGCGCCGCCCCTGGCGCGCTCCGCGCGCCAGGGAGGGGGGTCCAGCGCGGATCCAAGAAATCCGCGCGGAGCGCAACAAGCTTGTGTTCGTGGCGTTTTCCTGCTGCTTCTGAACCCTTCGCTCGACCCGCAGAGGGGGCGACCTTGCGCGTGCCCTCGTCCAGGAGGAGGAGGAGGTGGAGGAGGAAGGGGAGGAGGAGGAGGAGTAACAATACTACTACTACTACTACTACTACTACTACTACTACTACTACTACTACTACTACTACTACTACTACTACTACTACTAATAATAATAATACTGATAATAATAATAGTAGTAATAATAATAATACTAATACTAATACTACTAATAATAATACTACTAATACTAATACTACTAATAATGATAATAATAATACTCATACGAAGAAGAATAAGAACAGAGGAGGAGGAGGAGGAGGAGGAGGAGGAGGAGGAGGAGGAGGAGGAGGAGAGGAGAGGAGGAGGAGGAGGAGGAGGAGGAGGAGGAGGAGGAGGAGGAGGAGGAGGAGAGGAGGAGGAGGAGGAGGAGGAGGAGGAGGAGGAGGAGGAGGAGGAGGAGGAGGAGGAGGGAGGAGGAGGAGGAGGAGGAGGAGGAGGAGGAGGAGGAGGAGGAGAGGAGGAGGAGGAGGAGGAGGGAGGAGGAGGAAGGGAGGAGGAGGAGGAGGAGGAGGAGGACGAGGAGGACGAGGAGGACGAGGAGGACGAGGAGGAGAGGAGGAGGAGGAGGAGGAGGAGGAGGAGGAGGAGGAGGAGGAGGAGGAGGAGGAGGAGGAGGAGGGGGAGGGGGAGGGGGAGGAGGAGGGGGAGGAGGAGGAGGAGGAGGAGGAGGAGGAGGGGGAGGAGGAGGGGGAGGAGGAGGAGGAGGGCACACAGACACGATCGGTCGTCGATCCACAGGGGAAAACATGGGCAGCACGGGGGGAAGACGACCGCCCAGAACGGATGGGAAGACGTGGGGAGGGGAGAGAAAGCACACGCAGCCCAGGCCTGCTCTCGGGAGGGGAGAAGGCACACGACGAGTGGTCGTCGATTCCCTGGGAAACAGGGGAAAATATGGGCAGCATGGGGGGGAAGACGAACGCCCAGAACAGATGGGAAGACGTGGGGAGGGGAGAAAGCACACACAGCCCAGGCCTGCTTTCGGGAGGGGAGAGAGCACACGACGAGTGGTCGTCGATTCCCTGGGAAACAGGGGAAACTATGGGCAGCATGGGGGGAAGACGAACGCCCAGAACAGATGGGAAGACGTGGGGAGGGGAGACAGCACACACAGCCCAGGCCTGCTTTCGGGAGGGGAGAAAGCACACAGACACGATCGGTCGTCGATCCCCTAGGAAGCAGGGGAAAGTATGGGCAGCAGGGGGGGAAGACGACCGCCCAGAACAGATGGGAAGACGTGGGGGGGGGGAGAAAACACACGCAGCCCAGGCCTTCTTTCGGGAGGGGAGAAGGCACACGACGAGTGGTCGTCGATTCCCTGGGATACAGGTGAAGATATGGGCAGCGGGGGGGAAGACGAACACCCAGAACATATGGGAAGATGTGGGGAGTCCTGGGATTTGTGTGTGTGTGTGTGTGTTTTTATCCGTGTGTCCTGGGGCCCCTTCGTTCTTCGGCCAGCAGACAGCGAGGCGAGGCACAGCGGTGCCGCGTCTTCCTAGATCCAAGCCGCGGACGCGCCTCCCACATCCGATAAGGAGAGCTGGATGAGCAGGAGCGAAGATGGTTGTCCCACCGCACTCGGAAGACTGGAAACATCCTGTCCTTGTTGCCGGCGTGTATGGATATGCCCGACCGCGTGACGTACAGCAGCGGGATCCAGTTCAAAGAGTGTAGCATCCACGACGGCGAGAAGTGCATCCTGAAAGGGTGGGAACTTTCGGACGGACCTCGCGCGATTGAAGGTCAGAACGGGTTCCAATATCGCATTGATTGATATTCTGGCAGCGTTGTACATGGATATGGCGACGCAACGTGCGAAGCAGTATAACAGGTTGCCGCCGAACTGATTTCCGGCGACGCCAGTGACGCAGCATTGGCTACACAGATTCTGCGGCGCGGCTATCCGCTCGCCCCGCACTTTCTCACAATCATTGACGTTGTCACGGGCCAAACGATGCGCGCCGAGATCCCCGACTTGGGCCACGACAGCTGTCCGCCGCCGTAGTTTTTCTGCAAGTATGAAGAGATGCGTCGCGTTGCCCTGCGTCACGGAGGCAAGCGTGTTGCTCGTGGCACATCCCTTCGAACCGATCTTCTTTCTAGGCGGATGAGTCTGTCCTGGCGAGCTGCCAGAGCGGTTCTTGCAAGCAGCCAGAGAGCGCAAAGCCACGAATAGGTTGAAAGCCGAGTCACGGCAAAATGCCCGAAGGGCGACAAGCAGTTCTGGGCGGGATTCCCGCTGCTCCGTGCGACCGGCAAAATGGCTCCGAATTCGAACTCAAAGTTCAGCAATTTTATTCTTCGCCCTGGGCGATTACGACGTTGTGTGCGGCGCAATCCCGCTTGCGCGGAGGACGCTGTCGATGCCAACGCGGAAGGAGTTCGCTCCCTCGTGGAGTGCGCGGGCGCGCTCCCGAAGGCTGAACTGTCGAGGCCCGCGCGGCAGACTCGTGGACAAGAGCAAGCCGCCGTCTTCCGCCCTGCGATGCTCGGGAGTAAATGTGGCAGTGAGGGCGCCGCTCCCGGAAGCCGAAGATGTGCGGCACGTTTCCGAGTCGGTGCAGCTCCACCGGCGACGTCGGGCACCGTTTCGTTCTGACTGCGAAGGAGCGCTGCAGCAGCCAGTCTGGGCCCTGAGCAGCGCGACAGGGGCAAAGGCAGAGTTTCCGCGGCAGCAGTTCGTACACGGCATCGATGCCGGTTGCAGTCTCAAGTGCTACTACCACGACTGCTGCCACCCGCAGCGCGTTGAACCGAGTCGGTAGATGCGCAGAGTCTGCACAACCCAAAGCGCAAGAAGTGCGAACACTAGATGGCCCCTTTTCTCCGAGCTGACCTCGAAGCACATTCCGCAGACGTTGGCGGCGGCCCCGTCCTTCCTGGGCGAGGCGCGTCAGAAAAAAGAAGGCCGACAGCGACGAGGTCGAGAAGCAGGAGACGGCGCCACCGCTGCAGTGCCGCTGCGGCGCCACCTCCCAGCTGAATGCGGAACACATCTCGCAGGGGCTGACAGCGGTCGAGCCTCTCCTCTGCGAGACGCGCAGGGGGGAAGAAGAGGACAGACACGTTTGGTGGCCACGGAGCCGGAGGCGGCGCAACCACCGCAGCGCGCCCTGTGCGAGACGCACAAGGCGAAGGCGAAAGTTCTGGGGGATCGGTGGAGGAACAGTGGCCGGGCGTGTCGTTTCTTGAGCTGCCGCGACTGTTGTTGCTCGCGGTACGCAGAGCCAAGCTGCCAAATATGAAAGGCATGCTGGAATCCGAATTGCTCGTTGGGGGACCAACAGGAAGCCTTCCATTTCGCGGATAAATCCGAATTACATTGCGTTCGCTCTGCGACGCCTGCAAGAGAATTGTCCGACTGGGCAGCTGGAAAACAGCAGTCGTCGGGGTCGTCGCTTGAAGAGTGCCGATTGTCACCAGTCGCCACCTGCTAATTACTCGCGGCGCCCAGGTGATTGAGGGGCGCGGTTGGCCGCGCAAGACGCGCCGAGGTAAGTTTATTCCTTCTCGAAAATCTCTGGCTCAGCGCCTGGGCGGCCGCAAGCGCTGACGGCCGCGCAGCCTTGCAGGCGAAGTGTAGCGCATGCTCCTGCGGCGATTGACGGAGGAGGAGAGCAAGGAAACACTTGCCGCCGTCATCGTCCGAATATGAGATGGAAGCTTCGGCCGTTTGCCCCGAAACATGGAGCCCATCGCTATGTTGGCGCGCATGCCTTCGGATGTTTTCGCACTCGGCGCATGGGCAGAAGGAGTTCGTTGCTCCATGTTGCAGCGCATGCCCGCTCAGCATCTATATATATATATATATATATTTATATTATACATCGACGGTGCTATGCTGGCTGTCTTCGAAGCTGTATGTGCGCGTTGTCGTTGACTTTCGCGCTCGGCACACGACGCGAGGGTGTGGCAGCCTCGAAACCGTTGGATCGCCGATCGGTTTTCCACAATTCCATTGTAAGTCTTTGCAGCGACATGAACGCTTCATTCAATTGTACCCCAACAGCCATGATCATCATCGCCAATATCATCGTCATCGCCGCGAGGTCGGCCCACGTGGAGGGCAAGTCGAGCAAACGCGCTCGCGTAACCTTCCTCGCGCGCGACGAGGTGCGCGCGACAAGGCGCAGGACAAGCAGGCAACGCAAGTTGGACGCTGAGGTGCGCCTTCTGCCGGTCGTGCGTGGAGTTTTGGGTCCGGTACGGCCCGCGCCCGCGCTTCCACATCGTTCACAGGCGCAAGTGGCAGGGGCAGGAGGGGATGATAGGAGGCCGGACGTGGCGCGAGCGCACGTAGCTCGTCTTCCGCTCCTCTCCGTTGCCCGTCCTCTGGTCTTCGGTCACCCTTGCTCGTGTCCGCCCTCGTTCCCTTGCGGCTCTCCCCCGCGGCGCCAGGATTTTTTCGACTACATCCAGGGGCAGCTTCGCAGCCCCCTGATGCACAACAGGCGGGAGTCGCGGCCGCCGCGCCGCCATGGAAGTAACAGTGATGACGACGGTGATGATGGTTGCGTCGATGATGCTGCTGGTTGTGATGAACATGAGTGTCACGATGACGGCGGCGACAGGATTAAGGATGGTGAGGCGGAGGAGGGGGAGAAGGATCATGAGGATGAGGGCGATGAGGATGGCGATGATCATGGTTGTGATGATGTTGCCGACGATGATCATTGTGCGTGGTGGTGGTGGTGCTTACGATGTTGATGATGAAGTGCGGTGGCCGTTGTGATTTTGATGGTGGTGATGATGATTGTGTGTGGTGGTAGTGGTGATGGAGATGTTGATGCTGATGGTGATGATGATGGTGGTGGTCGTGTTGGTGGTGGTGGTGGGTACGATGATGCCGATGATGATGACGATTGAGAGGCTAGGCTGATTATGATGACGCTGATGTTGATGCTAATCGACATGGTGATGTTGATGATGATAATGATGTTGATGATGATAATGACGACGACGATGATAACGATGATCATGATGATGGCGGTGGTGGTGGTGATGACGTTGATGCTGCTGATTGTCATGATACCCCCAGAGGAGAAACGAAGTCCAATGGTGAGGCCTCGTGCCTCTTGGGAACGGTTTGAGGGGCCTATGGGGGCATCTTCTGGGCATCTTGGACTCCTCTTGACGCCTCTTGGGGGTTCGTTGAGCGCCTGCTGGCGGTCTCGGGAGTCCTCTTGGGGCGGAGGGCTCAGAATGTCAGTTCGAGTTTCCCCTCTTGGGTTCCGGATTCATTTTCTTTTGTGGCCCTCTTAGGCCGTTTTGGACGCCTTCTGGGCTGTTCTCGGGCTCGCTTGGGCCGTCCTGGGGTCCTCTTAGAGACCTCTTAGGCCGTCCTGTAGCGATGCTGGGGGCCTCGTGGGCCGCTTTTGACGCGGTTGAAACCAAAAGGGTTGATCAGCTAAAGATGCACTTTTTCCGATTGAGTTGGGACGACTGACACCTCTTGGGACCCTCGTGGGGGTTCTCTGGGAGTTGCCTGGGGGCTTCTTGGAGGTTTCTTTGGCCGTCTTGAGGCTATCCTGGTTGTAATCGATGTCTCTCTGGCATGTTGGAGCCCAGCTTCAGCAAGCTCAGATGGAATTCTTTACGCTTCGCGTATCCCCACCAGCCCATCTCACAGCAGCAACTCTTGCGAAGCATGCCGACAGTCGTGTTTTTCAGGCGTGTGTCCGCTTGGCCCCGCATATCTCCCCTGTTCCTCCTTCCTCCCGCCTCCTTGTACATCCTCCTTGTGGGGGGAGCGGGAGAAGGACGAGGCGGAGGAGGAGGGAGAGAGAGCGCTCCTCGTGATTTGAGTCGTTTGGGGTTTCTCGTCCTGGTGTGAGTCGTTCGGGCCCTTCTTCCTGGTGTGAGTCGTTCGGGCTCTTCGTGGTGTGAGTCGTTCGGGCTCTTCGTCCGGGTGTGAGTCGTTCGGGCTTCTCGTGGTGTGAGTTGTTCGGGCCCCTCATCCTGGTGTGAGTCGTTCGGGCCCCTCCTCCTGGTGTGACTCGTTCGGGCTCCTCGTGGTGTGAGTCGTTCGGGGCCCGCGTCGTGGTGTGAGTCGTTCGGGCTCCTCGTGGTGTGAGTCGTTCGGGCGCCTCGTCCTGGTGTGAGTCGTTCGGGCCCTTCCTTGTGGTGTGAGTCGTTCGGGCTCCTCGTGGTGTGAGTCGTTGGGGTCTCTCGTCCTGGTGTGAGTCGTTCGGGCTCCTCGTGGGGCCTCTTGGGGGCCTCTTGGAGCTTCTTGGGGCCTCTTGGGGGCCTCTTGGGGGCCTCTTGGGGGCCTCTTGGGGGCCTCATGGAGCCTCTTGGGGCCTCTTGGACGCCTCTTGGAGGCCTCTTGGGGACCTCTTGGGGCCTCTTGGGGGCCTCTTGGGGGCCTCTTGGAGGCCTCTTGGGAGCCTCCTGGGGGCCTCTTGGGGCCATCTTGGGGCCTCTTGCGACCTCCTCAGAAGCGCAGATGAGCGCTGCCCCCTGAGAAGGACAAAACGAGCCCAAAACCTTTGTAAAATCAATGATTTTGCTATGAGGGAAGATGAGCGCGGCCCCCTCAGAAGGCCAAGATGGGGCCAAAACCCTAGTAAAATCAATGTTTTTGGCTTCACAGAAGAGGAGAGGGTTTTTTCTCAATCCCCCCGTCGGGGGGTCGTCGTTTTTTGGCCCTCCCAGGAGTCGAAAAAGACCCCCCTGAGAACACTCGGGAGTCCCTGTCCAGGCCCAGGGGGAGGGGGTAGGGGGAGGGGTAAACCCCTCCCCGAAGGGGAAGAAGGGGGGTTGAGGACAGAGAAAGCTCGCTAAACCACTCACGCCCAAAGGGCTGGTGGGATCTGATGCATCTTGGAGGCCACGTAGTGCAGAAATGAAGGCTCCGGAGGCCCCAGGGGAGCGTTGAGGAGCCTGGAGACCCCTTCC
Source organism: Prorocentrum cordatum (assembly GCA_963575745.1). Classification (NCBI taxonomy): domain Eukaryota; class Dinophyceae; order Prorocentrales; family Prorocentraceae; genus Prorocentrum; species Prorocentrum cordatum. The sequence goes on along the minus strand of CAUYUJ010014999.1, from coordinate 20,274 downwards.
TCCCCCCGTGCCCGCATGACGCACCAATCCCAATCGGCTGGTACAGATTCCAACCGTTCGTGCCACTTCTCAAACGGCCGAAAATCCAGCGGCAGTAACTACAACCAGCCGTCTCGATTTAGAAATCAAATGCAGCTGGCGGACAGCATGGGTGCCAGAGTTAGAATTGGCATTCGAGGCTGTATTTTACTTTCTTCTAGTTGGGAGTAGCGTTAGTGTTGTTTTGGAAGTGAGCAACTGTCATTCGTCTTGCTGAATCCTTAGGGCTATCGTCGGAGATCTGGTCAGCTTCCGAACCACAGCTGTGTAGTGTTTCGCACTACTTGGTTCTTATCTGAACAATGGAGAATGTTCATGTATTAGCTGTGATGTGTGCCATAAACTTGTACTGCTCCAAGTGATAAGGTCATATGGCACACGTGAGAACGTTAGTGCTGGATGAGGAAGCATGCTGTTTCATGTTGCATGGTCGTTCGAGGGGTTGCTTAGTCAATCGTGGGAGCGGTGCAACCTGCACATTGTAGTTTATCAGAGTGAGGGGGCCGAACGGTCATTCATTGTTTCTGAGCACGTGGCTGAAGTGGGATTCCGCAGTGCGGATTGTTGTTGAGTTGGTGTCCTCGTTGTTGTTGCGCTCTCAGTATTCCCTCCCGTGACCATCGGTGTTTTTTCCATCGAAGTGGTTTCCTTGGGGCTCGCACCCTGTTTTCGTGTCCAGGGAAAGTCACGGGGCTCCACTGGGCCGCTGGTCCCCAGATTACGACAACAACAACAGCTCCCGCATGGGCCCTCCTCATAATTTAGCCAGGACCCCCGCTCCCGCCTGAGTTTTCCTTGCATTTCACTCAGGAGTCGCGCTCTCGCTTGGGACTTCCTTACAATTTATTCAAGAATCGTTCTTTCGGCGCTCTGGAGGCGCGGTCTCGCTGGAGGCTTGTTTGCACTTAACCGAAGAATCGCGCTGTTGCGTTGGAACTCCCCGCAATTTGCTCAAGCCCCGCGCTCCCGACACTCAGGCACCCAGGAGTCGCGCTAACGCTTGGGACTCCCAGGAGTCGCGCTAACGCTCGGCATCGGGATCTCGCTGCCATTCGTGGCCCCGTTGCAGCCCTTCGTGCCCCCCTCGCTGCCCTTCGTGGCCCCGTTGCAGCCCTTCGTGGCCCCCTCGCTGCCCTTCGTGGCCCCGTTGCAGCCCTTCGTGGCCCCCTCGCTGCCCTTCGTGCACCCGTTGCAGCCCTTCGTGACGCCCTCGCTGCCATTTGTGGCCTCGTTGCACCCCTTCGTGGCCCCCTCGCTACACTTCGTGGCCCCTTTGCTGCCCTTCGTGGCCCCCTCGCTGCCCTTCGTGGTCGCGTTGCAGCCCTTCGTGGCCCCCTCGCTGCCCTACGTGGCCCCGTTGCAGCCCTTCATGGCCCCTTCGCTGCCCGTTATGGCCCCGTTGCAGCCCCTCTGGCCCCCTCGCTGCTTTTCGTGGCCCCGTTGCAGCCTTTCGTGGACCCCTCGCTGTCCTCCGTGGCCCCATATATGTATGCCTTTCGTGGCCCCCGCTCGTTCGCGCCCGTGGTGGCCGCATATGCATGCGCTTCGTGGCCCGCTGTCGCCCTTGGTGGCCCCCTCGCTGCCTTTCGTGGCCCCCTCGCTGCCCTCAGTGGCTGCGTCCTTGCCCTCTGCAGCCCAGTATACGTATGCCCTTCGTGGCACCCGCTCGTTCGCGCCCTTCGTAGTCCCATATGCATGCCCTTCGTGGCCCCGCTGTCGCCCTTCTTGGCCCCGTCGCTGTCCTACGTAGCCGCGTTGATACTCTCAGTGGGCCCTCTGTGGCCGCGCATTATCTGCCCTTCGTGGCCCCCGCTCGTTCGCGCCGCGCCCGTCGTGGCCCCATACGCATGCCCTTCGCGGCCCCGCTGACACCCTTCGTGGCCTCCTTCCTGCCCTTCGTGGCCCCGCTGTCGCTGTCGCTCTCGGTCTCGCTCTCGGTTTCCCTCGTCGTCGTCGTTGTCGTCGTCGTTGTCGTCGTCGTCGTCGTCGTCGTGGTCGATTCCCCGTCCGTCCCTCTTGGGGTCGGGCTGCCGCCGATCAGCGCTGCCGCTAGCCAGGCCGACGGTCCGCGGCCGCTCCGCCGCTTGCCGGGGCCCGGCCTGCAGGGAAGAAAGGTATACCCCCCCAAAAGGGGTTCGATCGAAGACGAAGAGGGCGGGTATGGAGGGTTTGGGAAATACGCGTCGAATGCCACTCGAGCAGATAAGAGCGAACATTCTTACAATGATGCTTGTTGTTGTTGTCGTCGTCGTCGTCGTCGTCGTCGTCGTCGTCGTTGTTGTTGTTGTTGTTGTTGTTGTTGTTGTTGTGGTTGTTGTTGATGTTGTTGTTGTTGTTGCTGCTGTTGTTGTTGTTGTGCTTGTTGTTGTTGTTGTGTTTGTTGTTGTTGTTGTTGTCGTCGTCGTCGTCGTCGTCGTCGTCGTCGTCGTCGTCGTCGTCGTCGTCGTCGTCGTCGTTGTTGTTGTTGTTGTTGTTGTTGTTGTTGTTGTTGTTGTTGTATTGAATTCTCATTTCTGAAAAATAATTCTTGTTGGTCCCCCCCACCGGTGCATACTGTTTTTCTCAATCAAAGTGTGCCCCTCGACGCTCGCACGCTGTTTTTTGACAGGGGAACTCTTCCTGCTCAAACTGGGCCCCTGGCCCCCGGGTTACAACAACAACGGCTCCCGCTTGAGGCTTCCTTACAATCTAGCCAGGACCCCCGCTCCCGCCCGAGAATTCCTCGCATTTTATTCAGGAATTGCGCTCTCGCTTGGGACATCCTTGCAATTTATTCCGGAATCGCTCTCCCGGCGCTCTGGAGTCGCGCTCTCGCTGGAGATTTGCTTGCAACTTACTGAAGAATGGCCTTGCGTTGGAATTTCCTGCAATTTGCCCAAGCGCCGCGCTCCCGACACCCACGCACCCAGGAGTCGCGCCCGTTGTGGCCCCATGTGCATGCCCTTCGTGGCCCCGCTGTCGCCATTTGTGTCCCCTTCACTGTCCTACGTGGTCCCAGTTGCTACCCTCAGTGGCCCCATAGTTGCCTTCTGTGGCCCCGCATTATCTGCACTTCGTGGCCCCCGCTCGTTCGCGCTCTTCGTGGCCCCATACGCGTTCCGTTCGTGTCCCCGCTGTCGCCCTTCATGGTCTTTTTCGTGCCCTTCGTGGCCCTGCTGTCGTTCTCTCTCGCTCTCGCTTTCGCTCGTCGTCGCCGTCGTCGTCGTCGTCGCCGTCGTCTTCGACGTCGTCGTCGTCGTCGTCGTCTTCGTCGTGGTCGGTCCCCTGTCCGTTCTTCTTGGGGTCGGGTCGACGGTCCGCAGCCGCCCCGCCGATCAGCGCTGCCGCTAGCCAGGCCGACTGTCCGCGGCCGCTCCGCCGCTTGCCGGGGCCCGGCCTGCAGGGAAGAAAGGTAAACCCCCCCAAAAGGGGTTCGATCGAAGACGAAGAGGGCGGGTATGGAGGGTTTGGGAAATACGCGTTATTGGACACTCGAGCATAGAAGGGTGAACGGTCTTAACATTAGTGTTGTTGAACATTATTACTTCTAAAGAATAATTATTGTTGGGACCCCTGGTGCACGACCCCCCCGCCGCGCCTAGGCCGCAGCCACATTTTCATCATTTTCGTGAGGAAGTCTCAGGCAAAACAGGTTGGTCCGGATACGGTTGTTTTGTTACGGCCCGCTTTCCCTTGCAACAAATAAGCTAAAGTGGACATTTCTTGTTCTAACATAACCAAACTTCAAGAATCCCTTGCAACAAATAAGGTAAAGTGGACATTCGCGCGCGCAAGACGAAATCCTTCCAAAACCTTAGTTTTCGTAGCGATTTTAACATAAAAACATCAAAAAACCAATGGTTTTTCAACAAAAAAATGTCAAAATTTCATCCCGCGCGCTCTTGCGGATTCGTAGGAAACCCAACACTTTTTAAACATTTCTGTCAAACGGGCTTTTGCGAGCAACTTTTTCGAACTTCTGCAACAACGGTTGCGCACCTGCCAGGGCCATCATCCCTGTCAAATAATACCATGCGGGACACATTCGTTTTTTCTTCGCGCGCGCACGCCGTCGTCGTCGGCCGCGGGGCCCTGAATAGTAGCCACGGTCGTCCGCATGCCACGAAGTGAAGTGTCCGAACGTCATAGGGCGGGAAGCTGGGTGTGGGTGGTGGCGAAGAGTCGTTTGGAAATTTGGTAGAGCTTGAACCGGCCCCCCCACAAAGTGGGGGTATTGCCCGCCTCCTATGAAAACCCTGGCACTGGTGAGAACGGAGTGTCCCCACGTGCTAGTAATTGTTGTTGTTGTTGTTGTTGTTGTTGTTGTTGTTGTTGTTGTTGTTGTTGTTGTTGTTGAACATTATTACTTCTAAAGAATAATTATTGTTGGGGCCCCTGGTGCACGGCCCCCTCGCCGCGCCTAGGCCGCAGCCATGTTTTCATCATTTTCGTGAGGAAGTCTCCGGCAAAACGGGTTGGTCCGGATCCGGTTGTTTTGTTACGGGCGGTTTTCCCTTGCAAAAAATAAGGCAAAGTGGACATTTCTTGTTCTAACATAACCAAACTTCAAGAATCCCTTGCAAAAAATAAGGTAAAGTGGACATTCGCGCGCGCAAGACGAAATCCTTCCAAAACCTTAGTTTTCGTAGCGATTTTAACATAAAAACATCAAAAAACCAATGGTTTTTCAAAAAAAAATGTCAAAATTTCATCCCGCGCGCTCTTGCGGATTTGTAGGAAACCCAACACTTTTTAAACATTTCTGTCAAACGGGCTTTTGCGAGCAACTTTTTCACGTGCTTCGAACTTCTCCAACAACGGTTGCGCACCTGCCAGGGCCATCATCCCTGTCAAATAATACCATGCGGGACACATTCGTTTTTTCTTCGCGCGCGCACGCCGAAATCTTCAAAAACCATTGGGTTTCTTAGGGATTTTAGCACCGCGCAACATAAAATCATACGAATCGCACCGTAGGTCCTCGAAAAACATCTGTACGAATTTTCAAAATTTCTAGTGTTGGAACAGGGGGAAAAGTCGTGTCCAGTACAGTGCAGGTGTCCAGTGTTGGAACAGGGGGAAAAGTCGTATACTAAGCTAGCGTCCAGAAAATGTTACCACAACGAGTCACTGTACCCATGCGCCAGTGTAGTAGCCACGGTCGTCCGCAGGCCACGAAGTGAAGTGTCCGAACGTCATAGGGCGGGAAGCTGGGTGTGGGTGGTGGCGAAGAGTCGTTTGGAAATGTGGTAGAGCTTGAACCGGCCCCCCCACAAAGTGGGGGTATTGCCCGCCTCCTATGAAAACCCTGGCACTGGTGAGAACGGAGTGTCCCCACGTGCTAGTAATTGAACATTATTTATTCTAAAGAATAATTATTGTTGGGGCCCCTGGTGCGCGACCCCCCGCCGCGCCTAGGCCGCAGCTACATTTTCATCATTTTCGTGAGGAAGCCTCAGGTAATACGATGTCATCAAGATCCGGTTGTTTTGTTGTAATCCGCTTTCCCTTGCAAAAAACACTATAAAATGACATTTCTTGTTCTAATATAATCAAATTTCAAGAATCCCTTGCAAAAAATAAGGTAAAGTGGACATTCGCGCGCGCAAGACGAAATCCTTCCAAAAGCTTAGTGTTCGGAGCGATTTTAACATAAAAACATCAAAAAACCAATGGTTTTTCAACAAAAAAATGTCAAAATCTCATCCCGCGCGCTCTTGCGGATTCGTAGGAAACCCAACACTTTTTAAACATTTCTGTCAAACGGGCTTTTGCGAGCAACTTTTTCGAACTTCTGCGACAACGGTTGCGCACCTGCCAGGGCCATCATCCCTGTCAAATAATACCATGCGGGACACATTCGTTTTTTCTTCGCGCGCGCACGCCGTCGTCGTCGGCCGCGGGGCCCTGAATAGTAGCCACGGTCGTCCGCATGCCACGAAGTGAAGTGTCCGAACGTCATAGGGCGGGAAGCTGGGTGTGGGTGGTGGCGAAGAGTCGTTTGGAAATTTGGTAGAGCTTGAACCGGCCCCCCCACAAAGTGGGGGTATTGCCCGCCTCCTATGAAAACCCTGGCACTGGTGAGAACGGAGTGTCCCCAGTCTTAAATGATTGTTGTTGTTGTTGTTGTTGTTGTTGTTGTTGTTGTTGTGGTTGTTGTTGTTGTGGTTGTGGTTGTGGTTGTTGTTGTTGTCGTTGTCGTTGTTGTTTTTCGAAGTCTCATTTTTGTCGAATAATTGTTGATGTTCCCGCCTGCCCGGTGCAAATTGTATTTTTCAGCTGAAGTGCCGTTCCCCGTGCTCGCACCTTGATCACCAGGGAAAATCATGAGCCTCAAACTGCGCCCGTGGCCCCCGAGCTAGAACAACAACAGCGGCTCCCGCCTGATACTTCCTGAAAGCTCATTGGGTATGCAGGCTTTCGCTGGACATTCTTTGCAATTTACCCAAAAATCGCGCTCCAGGCTGAAACTTCCTCACACTCTATTCTGACGCCGCTCTTCGAGACTCAGGAGTCGCGCTTTCGTTTTGGACCTTCTCACGATTTACTTGGGAGTCGTGCTCTCGCTAAATGATTCCAGGCGGTCCAAGCAGGATTCGCGGTTCAACGACCCGCCCGCTCGACCTGCCCGTCGCGGCCTGCTGGCCCGACCAGCTCGTTAGGGACTGCAGTCGCCGCTCGCTGCCATTCGCCCGCCTTCCATGCCCTTTGTTGCCCGTGCTAGTTCCGCAGTCGCCTTCGCTCGCTGCCCTTCGTGGCCCTGCTTCTGTCCTCAGTGGCCCCGTCGCTGCCCTGTGTGGCCCTGTATTGTATGATGTTCGTGCCCCCCGCTAACACGCGCCCGTCGTGGCCCATATGCGGGCCCTTCGTGGCCCCGGTGTCGCCCTTCGTGGCCCCTTCGCTGCGCTTCGTGACCCCTTTGCTGCCCTCAATGGCCCTGCTGTCGCCTATGGTGGCCTCATATATGTATGCGTTTCGTGGCCCCCGCTCGTTCGCGCCAGTGGTGGCCGCATATGCATGCGCTTCGTGGCCCCGCTGTCGCCCTTGGCGGCCACCTCGCTGCCCTCCGTAGCCCCGGTGCCTACCCCCAGCGGCCCCGTCGCTGCTCTGTGGCCCCGCATTATCAACATTTCCTGGCCCCCGCTCGCACGCGCCCTTCGTAGTCCCATACGCATGCGCTTCCTGGCCCCGCTGTTGCCTTTCGTGGCCCCCTCGCTGCCCTTCGTGACTCCTTTGCTGCCCTCAGTGGCCCCGCTGTCGCCCTTTCTGGCCCCATATATGTGTGCCTTTCGCGCCCTCTGCGGCCCCATGTACGTATGCCCTTTCGTGGCCCCCGTGGGAATCGCGCGATCGCTCGAGAGTTCCTCGTAGGTCCGCCTTGCCGACCCGCGCGTTAGGGTCTACCCGCCCGATCTGCCCGTCAGGTTCTGCCAGGTGTTTTCTTCTCCTAGCCCCCCTCCTGCTATTCTCTCTCGTGCTCCATCTTCCTCGTTTCCCATTGTCCCTTCATCCGTCCTCTTCTCCTGCGTTAGGGGCTGCACGGAATTCACATTGCAGGTGAGAAAGATTTGCCCCTAAGGGGTGACGATCTCAGACGAAGAGGGCGGGTATCGAGGGTTTGGGAGATGCGTGATGAGTGGCACGCGAGCAAAGAGGAGAGCAAACTTACATGTATTATGGTTGTTTTCGATACAGGCGGGACAGGTCCTCCCCGGGGTCGGGGGGGAGGGGGGGAGGGAACGACAACAATAACAACGCAAACAAAAAACTAGGAGGAATCCTTAGGGATCCCGGGGAATCCTTCGGAATCCATCGGGTTCCTTTGGAATTCTTGAGAACCCCTGGGGTTCCGTAGGAATCCACAGGAATCCTTTCTGGAAGCCCAAGGATTGGTTAGGAATCCTTCGGACTGCTTCGGAATTCTCAAGAATCCCAGAAGAACCCAAAGGAATCCCAAGGAAACCTTAGGAATCGAAAGGAATCCACAGGAATCCATCGGAATCCCTGGATGGGGCGCCCGCTGGCTCGCCCGCGCGGTAAAACATTCACTATCATTAGTTGTTTTATTTTTACTTCTACTACTACAACAACTACTACTACTAGTTCGGCTACTACTACCACTGTTACGACTACTACTACGACGACGACTACTACTTACTACTTACTACTACTACTACTACTACTACTACTCCTAGTACTATTACTTCTACTGCTGCGACGGTGGCTCCCACACATACTACGGCGACGACGACAACAACTACTACTATTACTACTCTGGCTACTATTACTATTACTACTACTACTACTACTACTGCTACTACTACTACTACTATTGCTACAGCTACTACTGCGAGTACTGTTACTACTACTAATTTTACTACTTCTACTAATGTGAGTCTTACTACTGTTACCATTACTGCTACTACTACGGCTAGTTTTATGTTTAGTATTACTAGTACTGCTACTACTACTACTACTACTACCACTATTTCTACTACTACGACTACAACGACGACGACAACGACTACCACGACGACGGTGACTACTCTTACGACGACGACGACGACGACGACTACGAGTATTACGACTACTACTACAATGACGGGTACAATTACTAGTACTAAGTCTTGTACTATTCCTTCTATTTCCACGGTCAGAACTACCACTACTGCTGCTACAGCTACTACCACTACTACTGATGCAAAAGCTACTACCACCACTATCACTACTTCTTTTACTTTCACGACTCGTAGTAATAATATTAGCTTTGGCGCTCGCTTGATTAATTCCATTCCTACTATTGCGAAGCAGTATTCGTAGTCAAGTACTATTATCATTACTGCCACTACTACTGTCACAGCTACTACGGCTACTACGACTACTACTACTACTACTACTATTATTTCTTCTTCTACGACTCCTTCAAGTAGAATGAATATTATTACTACTACAACCATTGCTACACCAACGACTAGTACTATTTCGTCTGCTGCGACGACCACTACTACGACTACGAGTGCTACTAGTATTACTACTACTATTGCGACTAGTGCGATCTGTAAATTCTAACTTGTACTGTAACTACCAGCCGTTTTACTATACTACTAGTTCCACTACTACTACTACTACTACTACTACTACTACTACTACTACTATTACTACTACTATACTACTACTACTACTAGTACTAGTACTACGGCTACTGCTACTACTACTATACTACTACTACTACTACTACTACTACTACTACTACTACTACTACTACTACTAGTACTACGATTGCTACTACGACTGCTACTACTACTTGTACTTATACTTATACTACTACTATTACTACCACTGACACTACTATTACTACCAGTACGACTACTACGATTACGACTATTACTATAATCACTACCACTACTTTCACACAGCGACTACTATTATTTCCACTAGTACTAGTTTTATTTCTCTGACTACTATTATTACTGCTACCAATACTCGTAATTTTAAGGATCATACACATGAATACGATTCACAAGACTACTACGACGACTACTACTACTACTCTTACTGCTGAAGCTACTCTTATAACTACTACTATTACTGGTACTGCTACTGCTACTGCGAAGGCTACTACTACTACTACCACTACTACTACTACTACTACTACCACCACTACTACTACTACTACTACTACTACTACTACTACTACTACTATGATTATTACTACTTGTACTACTACAACTGCCACAAGTACTACTGACACTGTAATGATTACAACGGGTATCACCACGGCTACGACTTCGACGACGACGACGTCGACGACGAGTACTGTCGCGGAAGGCCCATGATCCTGCTTGGTTGTCTGCTCCAGCTCTTCGGGCTCTACCTCTGATCTTGGCGATGCAATTCTTTCGCACCGGGCGCCTTCGCGCCCTCCTTCGCTCCCGGGCCGCGGGAGCACCACATATCGATTATAGGAGCCAGAAGGGTCGCAAAGGGATGGGGTTTTGGGCTCGGGTCCTGATCTTTTTGCAAGGCCGCATATTTTTCTGCAGCGTCGGACCTCAGGGGCCTGTCGCTCCTTGCTATGGGAGGACGACTCCGTTCCGGAGCCTTCGGAGCTCTCTTCCGAGCGTTCCGGGACGCCGGGAGAGGGCCGCGGAACCCGAGGCATGCTCCAGTCGGCACGCACGAAATGGGTACTGAAAAGAATGGGTACTATGCCCAACAGCAGTTCCTGTTCATTTTGAACCAGATCCGCTGTCCACGCCGCCGCGGCCTGTGTCCATTCGAGACAGGAGGCCGCCTGCCCAACAGCGGCCGCTGTTGGTTTGGGACAGCATTTGCTGTTGGGCATAGTACCCATTTTGTCGTTACCCATTTCGGGCGTCCAAATCCAGAGCCGCCAGATCCCAGGGATTCGCGATGCATCTTCCCCCGATGTGGTCTCCAGGTTTTCTCGTGCTCCTGCGCGTCCGGCTCCTTCCGCTGCTCCTTCCCGACGGGGGGGGGGCTCGGCGCGCCGCTCCTCCCGAGCGGAGGCCTGTTCTCAGGCAGGACATGTGGCCGACCATCCTGGAGCGCCGCGGCCGGGGCGAGCGGTGAAGGGGAGGGGCGAGCAGGTGGACGAGGAGCAGAGTTGAGGGACAGCGTGATGATGATGAGGAGGCGGGTGATGATGATGATGATGATGATGATGATGATGATGATGATGGTGATGCTGATGATGCTGATGATGATGATGATGATGATGGTGATGCTGTTGATGCTGATCATGATGATGATCATGAGGATCATGATGATCATTGGAAAGATGATGAGGATGATGAGGAGGATGAGGAGGATAATGGGGATGATGAGGATGTTTATGTTGACGTTGATGTTGATGATGATGCTGTTGTTGTTGGTGGTGGGGTGATGCTGATCATGATGATGATGATGATTCCGACGATGACGATGATGATGTTGGTTTGATGATGATGATGATGAGGATGATGATGCTGATGATACTGAGGAGAGGGGGGAGAAGGATGATGGTGCTGCTGATGCTGATGACGCCGATGCTGATGCTGCTGATGATGAGGAGGAGGAGAAGGACGTTGATGCTGATGATGACGATGGTGATGACGTGACGACAATGACGATGACGATGACAATGACGATAAATGCTGATGCTGATGCTGATGAGGGTGATGATGATGGTGTTGGTGATGCTGCTGATGATGATGTTGCTGCTGATGATGATGGTTGTAGTGCTGATGATGCTGATGCTGCTGCTGCTGCTGCTGATGATGACGATGATGATGATGATGATGATGAGGATTATGATGATGATGATGATGATGATGATGATGATGATGATGATGATGATGCTGATGATGATGATGATGATGATGATGATGATGATGATGATGATGATGATGATGATGATGATGGTGATACTGATGATGGTGTTGAGGATGATGGTGCTGATGGTTGTCATGATGATGGCTTGTTGTTGATGGTGGGGGTGATGATGATCTTGCCGCTGATTATTAAGATTATTGGAAGAAGGGAGACTACGAGGAGGAGAAAGAGGAGGCGGACTTGGAGGATGGGAGATGAGGAGGGGGAGAAAGTGGACAAGAAGGAGGAGGCGGATGAGGAGGAGGTCAGCCAGGACGGGGAAGATGGGGAGGCTTCACGGGAAGGAGGAGGAAGGAGGGTTGACCCGCAGGTGCAAAATGACAGGAGGTCCCAGGGCAGATAGAAAATCATGCAAGGTGGAGTTGCACTCGGGGAGTCTTCGAACCTTTTCCCTCGTCGTCGTCGTCGTCTCCCTCCGCCCTTCCCTGTCCCTCATCGGCAGCGCCTCAGGTTCAGCCTGAGGGTCAGCTGCTGGCCGGCGAAGCGTCCGATCTTTGGTGCACCCCCGAGACATAAGTCGAAATCCTTGGCCCCCCTCCAGATCCGGTGTGGGCACGATGCAGATCGTAACCTGTGCCCTGACGTCCAAGCCTCCTCGTGAGCCACCCGCCAGGTGGTCTCACTGGTCGGCCTGGGCCATCTGGGTCCGTGCAGCTATGCAGGGCCCAGGAGGTGGCTGGCAAGGGCCGGTGATGGTGTGCAATTGTCGGTTCCGGCGAGGAGCAGGAGGAGGGGAGGAGACGGAGGAGGAGATGATTGGGATGAGGACGGGGAGGAGGAGGGGGAGGAGGAGGAGGAGGAGGAGGAGGAGGAGGAGGAGGAGGAGGAGGATCAGGGCGAGGATGAGGGGGAGGAGGAGTAAGAGGAGGAGGAGGAGGAGGAGGAGGAGGAGGAGGAGGAGGATCAGGGGCAGCGATAGGGGGGAGGATTGGCTCAGGGAGCATAGCCGATAGGGGCACAAAAGCAGGGGCAACTATAGGGGGGGACTGTCTCAGGAGGGATGGCTGATTGGGGCTCGATAGCCCACTCTGCCGAGGAACGTCCAGATTTTCTATCGGGGGCTTCATGCCGATTGTCCGGCGGATGTAGCGCCGATTCCAAGTCATGTTCTGCCCCCCTTCTAGCCAGCCGCCCCCCCCGAAGTATCGTTTCCACCTATCAGAGAAGGATGAGGAGGATGGGGGAGACGGTCGAGGAGAATAATGACTGCTGAGGGGCAGGAGCAGGAGCAGGAGGACGACGGGGGAGGTGGCGAGGAGGTGCTGCTCTCGGCAAGTTTTGCTGCCGCCAGGGATCCTGAAACCCATGTATCCCCCAGAGGTCCCCAGGAGGCCCTGGAGGCCTCAAACAGGGCCATACCCA
>CAUYUJ010014999.1:0-5000 GCA_963575745.1 Prorocentrum cordatum | reverse complement strand
TGAACAGACACACATGCCCGAATCATTTGAAACCAGAAAGGGAACTAATGTTTGTCTCTTCGGGCCCTCCTGGAGGACCTCCTGGAGGCAGTTCGGGCCGTTTCAAAGCCTCTTGGGGGTCTCCTGGGCCGTCTTGGGCCGTCTGTGAGGCTTCTTTGGTGGACTTCCTGTGCCGTCTAGGAGGCAATGTTGGACCATCTTGGGCGAACTTGGGGGCCATCTTCGCCGTCTTGGAGGCCTTCGCGGGTTATCTTGGAGCCATATGGAGCAGGACACATTTTTGCAACAAGGTCGAACGCAGCCTTCCGAGTGGCCGGCGGCATGGACCGAATCCCCGAGGATCTACACGCCAAGCCGTAGGATCTAGCACGCTAGGGCTTCTTGTGATAGATCAAAAGGGGGCGGCGAATCGAATGACCTTTGGCTCATCCCGCCACCGTACGTGGGTTGTGGGTCAGAGTTCTCAGGGATGCTTCAAGGGGTCTCTTCGGACCGCTCTCGGGGGCCTCTTGGGGGCAGTTTTGGGGCCTCTTGGGAGCCTCTTGGGGGTCTCTTGCGGCCTCCCACGGGTCTCTAGGGGCCTCCTGGGGGCTCCTCGGGGCCGAGGGCTCAAAACATCCGTTCGGGTCTCCCATCTGGGCCCCCTCTTGAAGCCGTCATTTGGGCCTCTTGGACCGTTTTTGGCGCCTCTTGGGCCGTCTTGTGGCCCTCTTGGGCCGCTTTTGGGCCCTCTTGGAGGCCTCTTGAGCCGTTTTAGGGCGATCTTGTGGGCCTAGGGCCGTCTGGGAGCGTCGGGAAGCCGAAAAGGCGAGAAACCTTCCAATATCTTGGAGACCTCTTGGGCTTTGGAGGCCTCTCGAGCCGTCTGGGGGCCATCTTAAGCGTCTTGCAGCGATCGTTCGGCGACTCGGGGCCCTCTTGGACCGTCTTCGTTTCGTGGCCTTTTGGGGTTCTCTTGGCCCGTGTTAGGCCCTTTTAGGGTCGAAAAAGTCACGCGGGGAGATGCGCCAAGCACACGACAGGCCACGACAAGCCCCGAGAGATTTGGCACTGTGGGCTCCGGGCCCCTCGAAGACTCCCCAGGAGTGAGGTGAGGATTGATGCCCAGAGGACTGTGCAAGGGACCCGAGGACGCGCGACGTAGTCGTTAGTAGTGCACGACTCGAGGTTGCCATTTTTCCCACTCCCAGACGTTTTTTTGGCGCTCCAGTGCCATTTTGCCGGGCCCTCGCGGCCCACAGCGGCAAGCTCCGTGCTCCGTGCTCCGTGCCCGAGGACGCGCCCACTCCGTGCGCAGCGGCACTTAACCAGCCTCGAACGTATCCCTATCCCTAAGATGGGCGAGCAAACAGCGAGGACAATCTTGGGGATAGGCCCCCAGTAGCTGAGGGAATCCTTAAGATCGGCATCGAGGTGAGGTGATGTCAAACACAGGGACAGGGATATGTTTCGCACTGGCAAGCACTGCATGGAGGTTGGGGGGGGGGGCAGACCTTGGCAGCCATCTCCTCCTCGCGGGCGGCAGCGGGGAGCAGCGCCCCGGCAGCGGCGTCGACCCCCCCGGGGCGCTCCGGCCCGCGCGGGTCGAGCGGCACCGTGCCGAGCACTCACTGACTCACCGAGCGCGTTCCACTACTCGCAGCGTGCCTGCTCGCAGGCGTCCGAAAGTCATGTGCCGGCCTTGCTGTTCTTGATCGTAGGTCCCCCGAGTGACTCTGCGAGCAGTGGAACGCGCTCGCCTACCAAACGGTATTAGGGACACCTGCCGAAGACTGCCCCTGCAGGGCTGCTTCCTGGCATCGCAGCGCCGCCCACGCTGGGAAGCACCGACCTCGCCGGGGCGCCACAGCCAGCGCGCCCGCGAGCGGAGCCCCTGCCGGAGGGGCGCCGCGCCCAGAGACCCCCCGCGCCGCACAGGAGCCGGCCCCCAACTCGTGGGACGACTACGAGCGCCGGGTGCGCCGCGGCCGCCACCGCCGGCGGCCACGCCTGCGGTCGTCGTCGTCGTTGTCGTAGTCGCCCTCCGGGGACCCCGGCGGACGCGCCGAAGGCCCCAGGGGGAGTTCTTCTGGAAAAAGAACCACGACCAACACCGTAAGAAGTCCAGCACGCCAGGCACCCCTGTGATGAATCAACAGGGGGTGGCGGATCGAAGACGCCTACGGCGAATCACCGCCGCCCCCTGCCTTTTTGGAAGGGCCTATGTGGCCGAACGTTGAGGCCAGACCTGCCAAGCTATCGGACCATGTGTTCCCCGAGTCGGTTTGGCAAGCCTTCGGGGAACACGGGCATCTTGAAGGTCATCTCGGCCGCCTGGGGGCCATTTTGACCCTTTCGGGCCTTCTTGGAGGATGTCTCGGAGGGCTCTTGGGCCGTCTTGGAGGCCATCTTGAGCGTCTTGGAAGCCTCTTCGGCCGTCTTGGGGGCCTCTTGGGGCAGTCTTGGGCCTCTTGGGCGATCTTTGGGGGCACTTGCGCCGTCTCGGGCCGTCGGAAAGCAGAACAAAAGGCAAATGCCACAGTCCTTCAAAAACTCATGGGACGTCAACGTGGTTGGCCTTTTCGGGCCTTCCTGGAGGCCCTCTTGGAGGCCTCTTGGGCCGTCTTGGGCCATCTTAGTGCCATCTTCGGCCGTCTTGGAGGGCCCCTGGCCCGTCCGACGCCGTCGGGAGCCGTTTGGGTGGCCTCGCTGAGCCGACTTGGGGCCCTCTTGGAATGCTCCAGGGCGGTCTTGGAGGCCATCTTGGGCGTCTTAAAAGCCTCTTGGGCCGTCTTGGGGGCCTCTTGGGGCCGTCTTGTGCGCCTCTTGGGCCGTTCTGGGGCCATCTTGGAGGCCTCTTGGGCGATCTTGGGGCAACCTTGGGGGCCTCTTGGGCCATCTTGGACTGTCGGAAGGTCGAAACTGCGCAAATGCCTAACTCAATCAAACACCTAAGGACAATCAATAATTTTGGCCTCTTCGGCCCTTCCTAGAGAACCTGTCGGAGGCCTCTTTGGCCCGTCTTGGAGGCCTCATGGGGGCCTCTTGGGCTCATCTAAGGCCGTCTTGGGCGCATCTTGGGCCGTCTTGGGGGCATTGTGGGGACATCTTAGCTGTCTTGGAGGCCATCGTGTTGGCCGTCTTGGAGGCATCTTGGAGGCCATATTGGGCCATCTTGGACGTCTTGGAGGCCATCTTGGACGTCTTGGAGCCCTCTTGGACCGTCTTGGAGCCCTTTTGGGGCCCTCTTGGGGGCCTCTTGGGCCGTCATGGGGCCATCTTGGAGGCCTCTTGGGCGATCTTGGGGCGATCTTGGGGGCCTCTTGGGCCGTCTGGGGCCGTCGGAAAGCCGGAAAGGCGGAAATGCCAAATCTTTGAAAAACCTATGGATTTTGGCCTCTTCGGGCCTTCCTGGAGGACCTCTTGGAGGCCTCTTGGGCCGTCTTGGAGGCCTCTTCGGGGCCTCTTGGGCCGTCTTGGGCCAGCTTGAGGCCATCTTAGGCCGTCATGGGTGCATCTTGGGCCGTCTTGGAGGCATCTTGGGGCCATCTTAGCCGTCTTGGAGGCCATCTTGGCCGTCTTGGGAGCATCTTGGCAGCCATCTTGTGCCATCTTGGAGCCGTCTGGGGCAGGGAAACCCACGGCAACCACCTCCAGAAGAGCCTCCCTGGACCCAGGCGGGACGCGCCGAAGGCCCAGGGGGAGTTCTTTTGGAAAACAATCAAAGCCAAAACCGAGAGGGTCTAGCACGCCAGGTACCCCTGCGATGACTCGACAGGGGGCGGCGGATCGAAGGCGCCTAGGGCGAATCACCGCCGCCCCCTGCACCTTTGGAAGCGCCTCTGTGGCCGACAGCTGGGCCAGAGCTTGCCCAAGCTATCGGGCCAGTTGTTCCCCGAGTCGGTTTGGAAAGACTTCTCGGAACGCATGGGGGAGCAAGAAGAGGAGGAGGGGGAGGATGAGGACAACAGAGGAGGAGGAGGAGGAGGAGGAGGAGGAAGAGGAGGAGGAGGAGGAGGAGGAGGAGGAGGAGGAGGAGGAGGAGGAGGAGGAGGGCGCCTCAAGGGGCACTCCTGGGGCCTCCTGGGAGCTTCCTGGAGGCCTCTTGGAAGGTTTCGGGGGGCCTTCGGGGCTTCTCGGGGGCCTCTTTGGCCGTCTTAGGGTGTTCCTGGCTTGTCTGACGCTGTCAGAAGTCGTCTTAGGGGCATGTCTGGGTCGTCTTGGGACCCTCTTGGGGCATATCAGGGGTTCTTAGAAGCTATCTTGGGCGTCTGGGAGGCCTCTTGGGCCGTTTTGGGGCACTCTTGGGGCCGCCTTGGACGCCTTTTGTGCCGTCATGGGGCCATCTTGGAGGCCTCTTGGGCGATCTTGGGTGCCTCTTGCGCCGTCTTGACCCGTCGGAATCCCGAGAAGACGCACATGCCCAAATCCGTCAAACATCAAGGACAAACAATGATTTTGGCCTCGTCGTGCCCTCCTGGAAGACCTCCTGGACGCCTTTAGGGCCGTTTTGGACGCCTCTTTGGGGCCTCTTAGGCCGTCTTGGACCACCTTGAGGCCATCTGAGGCCGTCTTGGGTGCATCTTGGGCCGTCTTGGAGGCATCTTGGGGCCATCTTAGCCGTCTTGGCAGCCATTTCTGGCCGTCTTGGAAGCCCCTTTTGCCCTCTTTGGGCAGTCTTGGGGGCCTCTTTGGCCGTCATGGGGCCATCTTGGAAGCCTCGTGGGCGATATTAGGGGGCCTCTTGGGCCGTCTTGAGCCGTCGGAATGCCGAACAGAAGCAAATGCCAACATCCTTCCAACACCGAAGGAACATACATGATTTTGGCCTCTTCGGGTCCTCCTGCAGGACCTCTTGGAGGCCTCTTGGGCCTTCTTGGAGGCATCTTGGGGGCCTCTTGGGCCGTCTTGGGCTATCTTGAAGCCATCTGAGGCCGTCTTGGGTGCATCTTGGGCCGTGTCGGAGGCACCTTGGGGCCATCTTAGCCGTCTCGGAGGCCATCTTGGGCGTCTTGGAGGTC
>CAUYUJ010014998.1:340270-361799 GCA_963575745.1 Prorocentrum cordatum | reverse complement strand
AGGGAGGAGGAGGAAGAGGCAGAGTTCTCGAGGGCAGGAGGGCTCCTGCGAGCCCAGGCAGCCGCTGGTCTCGAGTCCCGCCCGGCCTTTTTTTCGGGGGGGGCGCAGGTGGTTTGGGCACCCCCTCCCGTTCACCATGGCTCCTTGCTGACATAGGGGGACGAAAAGTGACATAAACATAAAAATTCGGAGGTCCGCGCGGATTTCTTGGATCCGCGCTGGACCCCCCTCCCTGGCGCGCGGAGAGCGCCAGGGGCGGCGCCGGAGGCGCCGCCAGGGGGCCCCAGCGCCGATCCGAGAAATCCGCGCGGACCTCCGAGTTGTTATGTTTATGCCACTTTTCGCTCCCCTATGACATACCCCCCCCTCGCTGGTGCACACCTGCACGGCATCTTTTCCGTCGATGCGCCGTCGAGGCGCCTGGCACCCCACGCAGCCGTTCTTCCGGAGTCCGCATGTTGCCGGCTGCGCTGGGCTGCGCGGGGCGGAGCGCAGCCGCTCGCCGGCTGCTGTGCCCCCCCCTCCCCCGCTTCACCGTGGGCGAGCCCATAGCCGTGCCAACCCCGCCCCTGCGCCACACCATCCCTGCAGAAAAAGCACTGCGAAGTGCACGTTGCGTCCAGATGTGGATCGTGCGTGCGGGCCCCCCCCAACCACCACTCTTGCAAGAGCACCACTGAGTACATGTAGCGTGCGGATCCAGATCCTGCGTGAGGGCCCCCCCGCCCCTCCTTGAATTAGCCTGGCGAAGGACCCAACCATATGCAGTTGTGAGTACCGCAATTGTGAAAATCTTCTTCAGTGGCGCCCCCTATGGGGCCACGAAACGTGTGACGGGTGTGCCGAAATGGGTGTGGGTGACGCATGCGGGCGCGGGCATTGGGGCCTTCGGTGGAGCTCCCTATGGGGCCACGAAGCGTGTGAGGGGTGTGCCGAAATGGGTGTGGGTGACGCATGCAGACGCGGGCACTGGGGCCTTCGGTGGAACTCCCAATGGGGCCACGAACCGTGTGAGGGGTGTGCCGAAATGGGTGTGGGTGACGCATGCGGGCGCGGGCACTGGGGCCTTCGGTGGAGCTCCCCCTATGGGGCCACGAAAACGTGTGACGGGTGTGCCGGAAATGGGTTTTTTTTTTTTTGGCGGTGGGTGACGCATGCGGGCGCGGGCACTGGGGCCTTCGGTGGAGCTCCCTATGGAGCCACGAAACGTGTGAGGGGTGTGCCGAAATGGGTGTGGGTGACGCATGCGGGCTCGGGCGGTGTGCCGAAATGGGTGTGGGTGACGCATGCGGGCGCGGGCACTGGGGCCTTCGGTGGAGCTCCCTATGGGCCCGCGAAACGTGTGAGGGGTGTGCCGAAATGGGAGAGAGGAGAGGAGGGGGAGGAGGGGGAAGAGGAGGAGAGGAGAGGAACGCGGGGCACCGTCTCTTCAAAACGAGGACCCAACACCACAGGATGGTTGGGAACAAAAACATGTCAAAGTCCTCCTTGCGTCTGGATCGGGCTCGTGAATGAGGGCCCCCCCCGAACGTCAGACGCTACAGAGCACACTATGCGCTCCACAACTTCCCAAGAGGCACTTTCTCCACGCCGCACCCGCCCGTGGTGTTCAGTAACTGGTGCGGGATCAGGTCGTAGTGCCGATCGGATGGTGGGGTGACACATTAGGTCAGGCGACCGCGTGCTCCTTCGAAACACTGTGGACGTCTTCCTGGCCCCGACAAATCGACATCGAATCGGATCGATCGTGCGGAGACCACCGGCCACGGCCCTTGCCACGCTAACTGGCGCTGATCGATGCAAGATCGACGCTGCTCGACGCGGGATCGGCACTTCCTCATCGACTACCAGACGCTAGCGCACGCCAATGCACTCTAAAGAAGGGGCTTCTACCGAAGGCGAGAGGAATAGGAATAGGAATAGGAATAACGATATGACGGTGTCAATGAAAGACAAGAGCCACCCCCCCAGGCTTCCGCCGCGCTGCCCGTTCAGCAGCGCTTAAAGGCTTGGGGATCAACCCTCGGTGGAAACGATCAAGGTAAGACCACCTCGTGTCGTTGAGGAATTCAGAACCTAGACACTCCTGCCTGAGCCCCGCTAGTAGGTTAGCCGTGAGGAAAAACCCGCAAGCCCCGCAGATCCAGACCTTGAGTGTTTGGTGAAATAACATACGATGTGATTCGTGAGCCCACCCCCCAGCTAAGTGCAGCTTCCCACTAGGCCCCTTAGAAATTGCCGAGTCAACTTGTTCTAAAGGCGCACACGGGGAGGCAAGCCATTGGTGTAGGGTGGCTTTGGTGCCGCTACTGTGACACGTGGTACATCTAAGCCCGCATTCGCTAAGCGAGTGCACGGTCCGAAATCGAGCAACCGTCGCAGGGGCGGGAGGCGGCGGGGCAGGGGCCGACGGGACACGATCGCCAGAGCCAAGCGCAGTTACCTTCGCATCCTCGCGCTCGGCGACCGTGGCCTCGAGGGTCGCCCGAAGAAGCCTCCGCCTGATCAAAGCAGCTCGCCCCTCAACTTCGGCAACTCTACTCCTAATGGCAAGAGGGGCCCTACACCGCTCAGCTGTTCCGAGGGCGATGGCGTCAGCCACTTCATTTCCATGGACCATCCATCCTGGCACTTGGCGGCCATACATTTCCTGAGCGGAAAGGTGAGATGGGACTTGGAGCACGACGATCTCGCTGGGGTCCCTGTCCTTAAGCAAGGCTCCGATCTCCGACCACAAGTCATTCAACTCACTCCTGCTCTGACAGAGGTATTGTCGGCTGTACCAGCCGCGCACAACATTTTCGTTATCTGAAATATGAACTGTCGGTCCTGAAGAGCACCGTATGGCGAGCTCGAGGGAACGGAGCTCCCCTCTCGGCACTGTCTGCATGCGGCCTGTCAGAGGTCCTGCGAGGATCGGAGGAGGAGGAGGAGGAGGAGGAGGAGGAGGAGGCCCACTACCAGCAACACAACCCACCACAACCACCACAAACCACAAACCACCGCACCACCGCCACCACCGGCACCACCACCACCACCACCACCAGCCTCACCTCCACAACCCACCGCACCACCACCACCACAACCACCTCCACCACAAACCACCACCACACCACCACCACTACAAACCACCACGTCACCACCACCCACCACTACAACCACCACCACCACAAGAAACCACCACCACCACCACCACCACAACCACCACCACCACAACCAACACCACCACCACCACCACAAACCAACACTCCACCTCCACCACCACTACCACAACCACCACCACAGAGGGGCCCCAAGAGGCGCCCAGGAGGCTTCACAAATGCCCTTCAGAGGCCCCCCGAGAGCCCTCCGACGAGACCCCGAGAGGCATCCATTAGGACCCTGACCCAAAACCAAGAAACGGTGGCGGAGCATCGTCGTCGTCGTCATCGTCGTCGCCGTCGTCCTCGTCGACGCTTCCCGCCGCCGCCGCCAGCTGCCGCAGGCGCTGGCGCTGGCCCAGAAAAGGAAGTCGTCGTCTTCATCGACGCTGCTCGCCGCCGCCGCCAGCCACCGCCGACGCCGGCCCTGGCCCGAAGAGAGGGAGAGAGGACAAGTAGGGGAGGAGGGAGGGGGAGGGGGGGTGGGGTTCGAACCCTCCCCTACGTCACGGGAGGGGGGGGGGTCGAACCTCCCCCCCCCCCTTCCATCCAGGGGTGGGGTGGGGGGTGGGGGGGTGGTCCGGTTCCAACCCGCCCCCCTCCAAGCGACCACAGAATGCGCTCTTTCATAGCTTGGCCAGATGTTGGCCGACCGTTCGGCCGCATAGGCGTCTCCAAAAGGGAGGGAGCAGGGGTGGTTCGCCGTAGGCGCAATCGGTAAACGAACCATTTTGGCTATTCGTACTCATGTCATGTGTTCTTGCGCGAATGCAAATGTACAATATGTCTGACTAATGCAAGTTGGGTCGCGAAATAGCTGCATTGCTGGATAAAGCCATTCCGCGTCCGCGGTTCTGTCTTGACTATGCAGGGCGCTTCGGACAGGAAGTCTCCAACAAAGCATAGACAATTCTGGACGGCGGCTATATGTGTATCGTGTGTTCGGTGGTTGCCAGGGCTGCCCGAAGGAAGTGGGTGCCTGGTGCGCATCCGCTGGAGCAACCTGCTCTGGCGCCACTCTCGGGCACCGAGCAGTCCCGCCTGCTCCGGGCATTGCTGCGACGAGGGAGCTGGAGGTCACGGCGGGACAGGCCGTGCTCGATGATGCCAACGTGGGCCGTGAATCGCGAAGGGCGCCGCGGTCCGACGCCACAGCGGCGGCTGCGCATTCAGACCAGAAAAAGGCTACCACAGGCTCGGGCGCAGAGAGGATTCCCGGCCAGAGCCTGGAGCGACCCCTGCGATGCCGGGTCCTTATCGGGCCTTGGAAACGGTAGGTCCCTTTTGTGGTGTGTGAGGAAATGCCCGAGACGTGCCCAACCCATCTGCAACAAGTGGCCACAACGATGGGCCCGCTTGATGCTGATAGTACCACGCAAAGACACGCAAGTTGTTATGGCAACTACACGCATCCGTGCATAGGCACATGCGCACACACACATACACACAACACACACAACACACACAACACACAACACACACAACACACACAACGCACACACACACGCACGCACGAACGCACGCCCTAAACATACGCAGCCACGTCACATGACTGTTCGTAAGCTGCTTATGCAATTCACATGCGTACTCACATCCACGCAGCGCAGCCACAAAGAAGACTCATGACGTGCCCGGCCAAGCGAACACGCGCACGCCGTGAACTGCTGCTGCTGCTGCTGCTCGAGGGGGGGGGGGAAGGGGCAAACGAGGGAGGCAGAGCCCGAGCCTCTGCCCCTCCTCCCGCGAGGCAGACCTCCCGCTTGGGTACCCCATCTCCTCCTCCTCCTCCTCCTCCTCCTCCTCCTCCCCCTCCTCCTCCTCCTCCTCCTCCTCCTCCCCTCCTCCTCCTCCTCCTCCTCCTCCTCCTCCTCCTCCCTCCTCCTCCTCCTCCTCCTCCTCCTCCTCCTCCTCCCTCCTCCTCCTCCTCCTCCTCCTCCTCCTCCTCCACTTTTCTCCCTCCTCCTCCCATGCCACCAGCACTCCCGATCCCGTTCGCGCTCCGCCCCTGCTCCTGAGAGGGGCGGGAGCGATCCCACGACCGCGCGCGGGGAGAAGCACGCGCAGGCCACGCGCAGGGATATGGCCAGTGCCTCTGGGGGACGAGCACTGACACAAACAGAACAACTGCGAGGTCCGCGCGGACCCCCGAACTTTTTGTGTTCATGTCATTGCTCGTTCCCCTAGAATGGGGCAGTGCATCCCGTGCGTGCGCCTGCGTGGATGCACCCGGGCAGGACGCCGACAGCGACAGACGGGAGAGAGGCGGGGGGGGGGGGGGCCGCATTGCGGCTCCCGCCGCCCTCATGCCTTCCTGCTGCCTCCGCCTCTCCCCGTGCGACCCTCCCTGCCTCCCGCGGGGAGTCTAAGGGCACGGCCTTTGCCGCGGTCTCGGTCCCCGCGTCCGCCACGATCGCGATCCCCGCGGTCGTGCTTGCCTGCCGAGCGGTCGGGTTAAGAGAGCCCCAAATCGAGTCGACACGCCGGATCGGCGTTCGACATGAATCGGATCGACGGGAGTCGGCAGCCGAGTCGGGAAAAGTCGAATCGGCAGACATCGGCAGGCTACTAGGCCTCCCTTGGGAAATCGGATCCCAAATCGGAATCCGAATCCGAAATCGAATCGAATCGGAATCCACAGAAATCGAATCGAATCGAATCGGAGGAATCGAAATGAGCCCTGAGTCGGGTCTCGGATGGGTCTCGGATGCTGGCAGCGGCTGCCGTGGCAAGGCGAACCGCACGTCGCGCTGGTGAGCGCAATGCTGCCACGGTGCGTCGCTATGGGCAGATGGGGTGGAACAATGCAGAGGCAGCCGCGAACCCGTAACAGTCAGGGCAGTGCCTCAGGAGGGCTCAAAGACGACCGAAGATCTCCAAGACTGGACTAAAGCGCCAAAAGAAGGCCCCAAGGAAGCCCAGAGAGGCCCCCAAGGCGGCTCCCAAGAGACCCCAGGAGGTCTCAAGAGACCCCGTAGAGGCTCCCAAGAGGCGTCCTCTCTTCATGCTCCTCCTCCTCCTCCTCCTCCTCCTCCTTCCCTTTCCTCCTTCCCCTTTCCCTCTCTTCCTCTTGGCTGTTCTTCCCTGGAAGGTTTGCCCAAGGGTTTCCACAACGACTGGAGGAACACATAGTTCAATAGATTGGCCAAGCTTTGGCCCCGCGTTCGGCCACATCTGCATTCCCACAAAGGCGGGGGGCGCCGGTGACACGCCGCAGGCGTCTTCGATGACTCCAAATGGAGCCCGCAACAGCTCCACATCTCTGATAGCGCACTCCTCCTTCTCCTGCTGCTGCTCCTCCTCCTCCTCCTCCTGTTCTTGAGCACATCGTGGACACGCAGTGAGCACGAAAGTGAGCACGGCAGAGACCATGCACCAGGTGTGGTGGGCAAATGACGCGCGGTCGCACTCGATACGACGCCACTGCAACTAAGTTGGTAATGCGATGCAACAACATGTGGGCGGAATGTGAACCATCAAACCAGACGACTGTTGAACTTCTACCATTTCCACAACTGTTCGCCGAAAGTACTGCCTATAATGACAGCTCGTCATCCTCCCCTGCCTCCTGCTGCTAATGCTGCTCCTGCTCCTGCTCTCTTTATTCTGCTCCTCATGCACTTCTCGTTCAATATCCTCTTCATCCTGATGCTCCTCCTTGCCCCGCTCCTTCTCCCCGCCCAAGCCCTGGGCGCCCAAAGTGGCGCCCAGGGCCTGACGAATGTCAACTCCGAGGGCTAGAGCTTCGCCGCAACAAAACACAGATCCTTCTCCCCCCCTACGTCACCTCCTCCTCCTGCACCTCACCTGGAACCTAGACGAATCATACATGACATAAGCCTGGACTTCCGAGGTCCACGTGGATTCCTCGGATCCGGAGCTGGGCCGCCTTCTCTCTGCTCTGGCGCCTGCGGAGCGCAAGGGGCGGCGCCAGAGGTGCCGCCACGGGGGGGCCCAGTACCGATCCAAGAAATTCGCGCGGAGGTCGGAAAGTTTATGCTTATGCATTTGTTTTCTTCTTCGATCCCCCTCCTCGTGCCCCTCCTTCTCCACCTAGGGAAGAGGAAGCAGTCAGGTCAGCACTGGGCTCCATGGGAGTTGCTCGAGTTTCACAGGAGCCGCCCAAACACTGACCTGACACATCAACCATGAAACTGCTGCTTCACGGCCACAATGGGGTGGGTCAGTGCTCCAGCCTCCTGGGCATCACCTGAAGTGACTCGGCCAACCCGAATGCTGACCAGACTTTGTTTTGACCCCGAATCCCTCCTCCTCCTCCTCCTCCTCCTCCTCCTCATTCTCCTCCTCATTCTCCTCCCCCTCGCCGCGGTCGCCTAGATCTGCCCAGCGATCGGCTACCTTCCTGCCTGGGTTCTCCGAGGCGCCGCCGAAGCTCGTGAAGCCGCCGCCGCTGCAGCCCTCCGCACGGGGGTAGCTCGGGTCGGGCGAGAGGGGGGGACAGACAGTAGGCACACCTGACAAGAATCTGGCTACAGGAAATCTTGGGGCACAGTCTGCGTCGATCTTTGAGGGTCCTGAGTTGCCCCAGAGCTGAATACTCAACGTGACAACGTTAGCGCCCATGACTAGAACCGAACGTGAAAAGTCGCTGTCGATCCTGGTCCTCGTCCAGCTTGGTAACCATCGGAACCATCGATTCGCAGATCGCCCTTGCGAGTCGGCGACGGCCGGCATGGACCATGACCAAGCCTGGCCTCGGCAAGATGCCGCGGCATCTTGGCCCTGAAATATCGTGCCTCTTAGGGGGCTACGAGAGCTGCCGCGCGCAACAGCGCCTGGAGGCGGTGTGACAACCACCTGCTGGAGCCGATTCGCTGCAGCAGACATCGCATGGTATGACATCTACTCATGGGGCACTTCTCTCGTCGTCCATGAGCCTCGCAAGGTGCTCCAAGGCTCCGCGGCCCCATCGGGAGGTACAACAAATCACCGTGGGGCACCCGTTGGCAGGCCAGTTTTTCATCTGGTGTGCCTGCTGTACCCCTTCCCTTCGCTATCCTCCCCCCCCGTTCGTCCGCCCCGGGCAACAAGTGGGGGGGAGGGGGGCGGTGGAGTGTGGAGGAGCAGCAGCAACTCTGGTCAGAAAGGGAAGGGCGCGCAAGGCAGGGAGTACAATCTGAGAACAGATGGCCGACAACTTCGGAAGCAACTCCTGGGGAGTCTTCGCTAGAGCGACTAATGCAGACCACGGGCCATTCAGCCTCTCGACTGGGGTGCCATTGAGCCATCTGAGAAATGCATTCAGCGGGGGGGGCTACGCCGATCTAAGCGGGGCTTTGCAGGATTAGGGCGGAGAAGAAGAAGCTGGTGTATGAGGAGCACCCTAACTCTGGAGTAGCTCCACCTGAGAGAACGTTAACCTCCAGCATCACGAACCTCATGAGAAGGTTCGTGGTCCAATCGAGGATGCAATCTGCTATCCATGTCGGTACCCAAGACAATCAGCGCCATCTCCACGGCCGCCGTGTCAGCTTGGTCGCACGTGAGGTTGGTGTCGGCGCGTCGGAGAGGCAGACCCAGCCAGGCAGGATTAGGGCGGTTTCCGACCACGGATCTACCAGCGCCGATGCCGCCCTCAACCTCCCATGTGCTGCATCCCGAGAGAGCAACAGCAAGCGAGAGAGCGAAGTCCGCTGCCCGTCGAGAGGACTATCCGGGCAGCGCACAGCCAGGCCGACCACGGGCGAGGATCGACCACCGATAGCTGGCCGCTCTCCCGCCCCTGCGGAGAGCGGTGAGGAGTGGCGCGGCGGGGGCTGTGGCAGATGGAGGCGGGGAGGGCGGCAGCCCTGCGCGGGCAGTGCGGGAGGCCGAGCAGGTGCCGTCGAAGGGAGGATCTAGGAGGAGGAGGAGGACCAGTGTAAAGTGTAAACCCAAGACTCATCAACGATGTTCGAATAAACCCTCCCTCCAAGCTCCCTCTTCACAGGCCCCTGCAAGGGTTCTTTTCCACTGAGGGAGCTGCCCCGTTGGGAGACAACCGCTTGAAGACCCTGACATGCCAAAACACCATTCTCGGGACTCCAACGCCACGAATCAACATGGCTGTTGCGTCTTGACGATCCAGAACCGTGCCAGAACACCACTCCTGAGACTTCAACACCACAATCTTGAGTCCTTCCAACACGCAATGTCTGGCACGTTGACCATGGGAATCCGGGAAGCTCTTTCAATTTGTGCAGACGAATGGGCGTCGTGAAACCCTTGCAAATTTCCAACGCGAATGTGCGCGACGAAACCCATATTTTGAACACGGCCCGCCCTCAATCCGTGAAACTCTTGCAGAAGTTTCGTCTCGAATGTGCGCAACGCTGAGGCGAGAAACACATGTTGAAAACCAACCACCCTCAATCCGTCAAATTCTTGCTTTTTTTGAAACAGTGCGCGGCGCTAAGGCGAGAGCCACATTTTGAAAACAACCCGCCCTCAATATGTGAAGCGTCCCCCCAGATCCCCAGAGCCCAGCCGGACAGAAACAAAAGTCACGACGGCCAGTGCGATTTCCTAAGTCTGCCGTTTCGGGACCCCTGGGCCATCTTGGCACCAAACACCAGCCCCATGGAGGAGGTCTGAAGGCCACAGAGAAAACAAGTCACGATGTCAGAGGTCTAGGTCCACGCAAGGGACTGTCCACCCTATCCTATTTGGCTGGGGAATCGTGCCTCCCTGTGGGCACGCACGATGGTGCGGCGCGAAGTCCTGGTTGGACTCTAGAGACCCCAACCCGTCTTCGCAGATATCTCTTAGGCTTCTGTCCGACTGTGCTCTATCGAACGTCTCCCCTGCTGGCACGAGTTACGAGGGTATGAGGTACGATGGTACACGCAGGGTGCGAGCACATCGTGGCCGCAGAGTGCAGGGGTCCAACGTCTCGATGGCTCGAGGCTCCAACGCCTCGAGAGATCCCTGAACTCCTGGACCCAGACTTGACCGACCGACAGCCCGAAGAGACTCTGAGGACTCACGTGCGAGGCGGGGATTTATCCACATCCACCGCCTGGGGACCGACGTCCTGGTGCCCCAGCGGGCGGTGGATGTGGACATGTTTTGGCCCCCGGGGGGCCGAATCTATCCCTGTCCGCCGCCTGTGGAAGCCCGCGGAGATCGAACCCCCAGGCGGTGGTTATGGACAACCCCCCGCCGTGGATCACGGGCCTCGGGTCCTGGATCCGGCCTCGAGCACCGTGGGCGCAGGTTCTCGCGCTCACCGCTCGCGGCGCCGGCGCGCCGAGGGGGGACGTGGGACGGGGCATGCCCTCCCCGTCTCTTCGGAGCAGGCCTCGGAAGCTCCTCGGGAGGACGGGCGCCCTCCGAGCCTTCCCGCGGAGGCCCGCCCTCTCTGCGCTCCCGCCCCGGGGCGCGCCGCCGCACCAGCGGACCGCAGCTCCCTCGCCTCGGAGTGGCTGGGGCTCCGTGGCCCTGGAGGGTGCGAGCAGGGGCCCGGGCCAGGGGGCTCAGAGGCGCCGCGCTCGGACGTCCATTCCCTGTGCTTTTTTCGGTTTCGTGCGTGGTTTTTTCGCCAAATGATCAAGGATTTTCCTCGATGGTCCTCGTCGAAGGAAGAATGCACACGTCCGAGCGATGCCAAGTCAGAGGCGCCGCGCTCTCGTGGCCTCGCCGCGCCGCGCCGCGTCGGGCCGCCGCGCCCAACTCCACAGCGCACGCGGCGCCCGCCGAGGACTCCCGCCGCCAAAGGCGGCCGCCGCCGCCGCCGCCCGCCACCGGCTGCTGCTCGGAGGAGCCGCGCCCAGTCTTGCGCACTCTGGTGTCGGCCTCGCGGCTCTCCAGCAGCGCCAGCAGCGGCTCCAGCAGCGCCGGAGGAGTGCCGAGCCGCGAGGAGGTGGGCGAGCAGCGGAATGTGCGACAAAAGAATATCGAATAGGAGAACGAGGAGAAGAGGGGGGGGAATCGCGAGGAGGTGGACGAGTAGTGGAACGTACGATACAGAAAAGGCGGACGAGGGAAAGGGGGAGGGGGAGGAGGTGAGAGAGGAAGAGGTGGAGGGGAGGGAGAGGAGGAGGAGGTGGAGGAGGTGGATGAGGAGGAGGAGGAGGAGAGTGAGGAAGGGGATGAGGAGGCGGTGGGAGGAGGAGGGAGAGGAGGAGGGAGAGGAGAAGGAGGAGGAGAAGGAGGAGGAGGGAGAGGAGGAGGAGGAGGAGGGAGAGGAGGAGGAGGAGGAGGAGGAGGAGGAGGAGGAGGAGGAGGAGGAAGAGGAGGTGGGAGGAGGAGGGGGAGAGGCGGGAAACAAACTAGGTGCGCTCGCGTCATAACTGACGTCCTACCCCTCCCTCCCATCCCTTACCGTGGCGTAGATCTCCTCTCTAATCGCACAGTCGGATGTCGAGCAGGGCAATGATCCCGAGAGGGTGCGCGATGCATCGTAGAGCACGGCATAGCAGGGCGTAGACGAGCACGGCAGAGCGTATTGTGTGTCATAGCATGGAGTGGCATTGTACATACAGTGAAGAATTGTATAACAAAGCAGTGCGACGCAAATAATAGCAATGCACAGCGGCACACAATATAGAATGGCATAGCATTGCGTTGAAGATCAAAGCGTAGCATGGCATAGCATGGCGTGGCAATGCGTAGTCAAGCGCTGCATACCCTAGACTTGCAGCTGAAGGCATGGCATCGCGCAGCGGAACACCACATAGCATTACATTGCATGCCGTGGCATGGCACTGGAAATAATGACGCCAGCGCTGCACCGGGAGCACGATTCGGAACGAGCGGAAGCCCTACAATGATGCCAGCGCTGCAGCGGGCGCACGATTCGGAACTAGCGGAAGCCCTATAATGAGGCCAGCGCTTCAGCGGGAGCAACATCTTGAAAGACAACCCGAACGAAAACCCAACTCCCGGGAATCCTGCGTGTAAAAAAGCAGTACGCGTATAAGGGGTGCCGAACATCTTCCGGACGTCCTCGGGGAAGAGAGGCGACTAGTACTCATATTGCGTATATCGTGGAGGAGGGGGAAGAGAGAGGGAGAGAGAGAGCGCCGGAAAACGTCCTGGAGGGACGGCCCTATGAGAGCCCGGCGGGGGCGCCGGAGCGCCAGAAGGCTCACTCGTTGCAGCTGCCGGAGTGGAGGAAGCGACGCATGTAGTCCAAGAAGCCTTCTTTACGAGTCTTTCACCATGGTAGGTTCTGGAGAGGAGGGGAAGGGGGAACGGGGGAGGAGGACAACCACACGGCCGAAGACTCTCCCGCCCGGCCCACAGCCGTCCCGCAACGGTCCCCGGACTCCTCCTCCCGGGGCCCAGCCTGGCCCGTCCCTCGAGGCGGCTCCGGCCGTGGCGACGGGCAGCGAGGCACTCTGCCAGAGCCGCCGAGGCATCGGCGATGCACCGGCGATGCGGCGCGAGCCTCCGACCCGCATCTCCTCGGACCCTGGGAGGCCTGGAACGAGAGAGCGACCCTGGGCAAGCAGGACCTTTTTTGGGGTTATATCTATATCTATATTTATGTATACACATATGTGTGTGTATATATATATATATATTTATTTACAGAGGGCGGCACGGGCGGGAGCGGAATTGTCCACTGCCCAACGCGGAACGAAGCCACCCTTCGACCTGGCACCGCCAGCCTGCGCCTTCAATCCAGGCGCGGACCAGACAAATGCCCGACGCTTCCGAAGTGAGCAGTTTTGCGGACCACCTTTGTCTTGATCCTCTCGCCGCGGCGGACTCGGAAGCCACAGTGCGCCCGACAGACTTGCTGGCCCTCCTTGATGGTTTTCCTGCCCAGTTTCACCTTAGCCTCCATACCAACAGCTTCGCCACGTGTGAGGAGGCCGAGTAACAAGAATCTGGAGAGCCAGTGTTGTCTGCGCCCGGATCCCCTCGCGCGGAACAAGTGTTGACATCGTTCCCCTGACGACGTTCCCCCCAATAAAGTATTATGCAGGAAGGATCATGAGCAGATGTCCTTGACCCATGCCTTGAGCCAACATGGCTACGGAGGTGCGCGCCTTTTGGGGGGCCGCGGGGGGGGGGCAAGCGCGCAGGACGTCACTGCCGCCTCGCGTTCGGCGACCCAGGGACCCCAGTGGGCCTGCACCAAAGGTCACTCTGGCGAAGGGTCACTCTTACGCGTAGTCGACAGAACGAGATCTGGGGCCTGGAAGCTTGTGGAAGGCCAACTAGGCGACGAAGAGAAAGGGGTCTTACGCGAGACGGCACACCGACATTATGCCGCGGCTTACGCGGGCCGCCAGCTTGGCACGCTGCAATAAATTCGTGCGGTGTCGGCACGCGCAAACGTTTTTGACATCGCGTCGATCGTTCAACCTGGAATCGATCGCGGCCCCGATCGTTCAAGATTGAATTCCGCTGGGTCCTGTGGTGTGACTAGCGAACATGCGAAACTAGATCGTTCAAGCGTGAACGCGCGCAAAGGCTCCAAACTTCAACCTTGAACGCCTTCGCCGGCGTCGCTGGCGCGCCAACGCCGCATGAACCTACCGTGCACTGGAAACGAGGGCGCTTACGCCGACCTTACGCGGGCAACGTGCGCACGAACGTCCGCGCATTGTCCGCACAAGTGCACCCGTTCTCTTCCGTCGAACACCACCGCCGCCCTCATCAGATGAGGAACTCGGCGCCTGTAACCTCCAGGGCACACTCCTCAACCAACGCCCCCACTGTAGGATGCAGCAAGTCCTTCCAACGAGAAGTCCTGCCGCAGGGAGGGCGAGGGTGCACTTGCCGCCGATCCGGTCAGCTGCCGAAGGCGTCCCCAAGACCTCCGTGGCTGCACGGGGGTCTTGGGGGAATACAGTCGGCCCGTCTCGCAGACGGATGTGCGATGAGGATGCGCGGGCCCTGGGCGCCCACTTCGAAGCTTCTCGAGCGGGGCGCGGCCAACGAAAGTGGCTAAGGATGGACCGAGCGGGGCGGCCAGTGAGCGCTGCGGAGAGCCTGGGAGCGCCTGGGAGCGCCTTGGGGGTGCCTGGAAGCGCTTGGGAGCGCTTGGGAGCGCCTGTGAGCACCAGGGAAGCGTCTGGGAGTGCCTGGGAGCGCCTGGAAGCGCCTGAGAGCGCCTGGGAGCGCCTGGAAGTATGTGTGTCGGAATTCAGGGGGCTCTCCTAAACCCTAAGAGGCTTTAGGAGGCGAGGATGCAAGGGTACCCTTGGGAATGTTGCCCATCCCTACTATGCGGGTTGACTGTAAGACACTTCCGTTGGCCACCTGCTGGCGGGGCTGCTTCCTTCTTCGGCGGCGCACCTGCTGTATATCATAGGGGATCGGGCGGCGTTCCCGCGAGCGCCCACGCATGCTCAGGGAGGGTAGCATTAAGTTGGGCATGTCCCTCTACAGGAGGCATATTCAAACATAGTTATACACTAAAAATCTGGGGACGATGTACTGACGATTCTTGACAATTTTTGAATATGTTTCGGCTGCTTTCCATTTTTCTTCCAGCAATCGTCTGTAGGAGGACATGCCCGACCTAAGAGTAGCGGAGATGCGGTGGTGGCCGCAGGCGTCTCGTGCAGCGGGTTGTCGAGAAGCAGGCTGATGTCGTCGCAGGTCTTGACCTGGCTTGGGCAGGAGCAGGAGGAGTGGAGGAATGAGAGGAGGACGAGGGGGATGGAACTGTAGCCATCGTGCTACCGCAAGGGACGTCAACCAAGGAACGGATGGGACTTCTCTGGCCACAACGGGCTTCGGCCACGAATAGTGGAGGCCCGGCCACAAGAAGCCTTCCACAAGAAACCCAACCCTGACACACCAGGACGTCCATGGATTTTTGGTGCGGGAGCGTCACGCTTTCCATCGCAAAACCATCGAAGCCCGAGAAACCCGGGCGCCCTGGAGGCCAGCAGGGGGCTTCTTGGCACGGGTCTCCGCCGTAGGTTCCCCGACCTGGGCCTAAGGAACGTCGGGGGCGCGCAGACATGGACTAGCGATCCGTGGATTTGGCGCGCGGTCGCCAAATCCATGGATCGGGGGAGGTGCCCTCCCCATAATGCGGCCGGTGCCGTCTCCTTCTCCTCCTCCTCCGCCTCCTCCTCCGCCTCCTCCTCCTCCTCCTCCTCTTTCTCCTCCTCCTCCTCCTCCTCCTCCTCCTCTTTCTCCTCCTCCTCCTCTCCTCCTCCTCCTCCTCCTCCTCCTCCTCCTCCTCCTCCTCCTCCCCCTCCTCCTCCTCCTCCTCCTCCTCCCATGGAAGCGGGCCCCGTCGCCGACCCCCACGCCCCCTTGATATCCATGCCTGCGATCGCCCGAGGACGGCCCGACCACCGGAGCCCCTCCGGAGCCCGACGTGGCCCTCGCTCGAGCGCCTGCCGGCCGCACGACGCTGCGCTCCGCGCCGCGAGGCGCGCGGGGTGCGGCGTCGCCCCGTCGCCCCCGCGCGCAGACCTCCCGGGAGGCGCAGCGCTCGCCAGACCGGGCCGCAGCGCGCAGAGCGCGGCGATCCATCTCCGTGCCCCCGCGGGGGGAACCCGGGGAAGGGGGCAGGCGGCAGGGCGGGGAGGGGACTGGGACTGAACGGGGCGTCTCCCTCCCAGTCCTCCTCCTCCTCCTCCTCCTCCGCCCTCTCCTCCTCCTCCTACTCCTCCTCCTCCGCCCTCTCCTCCTCCTCCTCCTCCTCCTCCTCGGTACAAAAAAAACGCCGGGAGGTGGCGTTCGAGGAGCAGGTGTTATATAGCCAGCGTGGGCCCCAAGCGGTGACCTCTTGCAACCTATGTGCGGTGCAATCGGAGCGGTGCAGTCAATATGGTGCAACCGATCAAGGCGTGTGTCATCCATGTGGTGCTGTCTCTGCTGTGAAAAGCAACGCAAGGCAACGCACATCAATGCAGCGCAGAGCAATGCGATGTATTGCGATGCGAAGCAATGCAAATCGACGCAGCGGAATGTAAAACAATTCGATGCAAACAACATAAAACTTGCGTTGCGAACGGGGGAGGGGCGCGACGGGGGCATACGACGGGGCAGAGGCGGCGGGCGAAAACGGGGCCGCTGTGCCTTCTGTTGGGAATAATCAGGCGACGATGGACGCGGGGCCGCCGAAGCAACATGCAGGCCAAGTTCATTTGAAGCGAAGTGAGAACCCCTGGGTGCAAGCACTGCTTGGGGACAAACTGTATCAACAAACTGCCGAAGGTCCGCGCGAACTTCTTGGATCTGCGCTGGACTCTCTCCCTGCCGCGCGGAGCTCGCCGGGGGCGGCGCTGGAGGCGCCGCCAGAGGGAACCACCGCAGGTCCAGGAACTCCGCGCGGACCTCTCAGAGTTTATTCCCGAACCGTGCTTGCACTCAGGCGTTCTTACTTGTGCCACTAAGACTGATATCAGCTGGACAGGGCAGGCGAGGATTTTCCAACCTTGCCGCCCATGGCCGCCTCGTGCGCTGGGTGGTCCGGCGAGGTTTCACCCCGTCGTCGCCCGTGGCCGCCTCGTGGCCGCCTTCTGCGCCTGCGAGGTCTCGCCGCGCTGCCGCCAGTGGTTGCCTCGCGGCCGCCTCGCACGCTGGGTGGCTCCGGCGAGGCTTCGCCACGTTGCCGCCACGTTGCCGCCTCGTGGCCGCTTCGTGCTCTGGGTGGGTCTGGTGAGGTTTCGCTTCGTTGCCGCTGGTGGCCGCCTCGTGGCCGCCTCGTGCGCTGGGTGGCGCCAGCGAGGCTTCGCCGCGTTGCCGACCAGGCTTGTCTCGTGGCCGCCTCGAACGCTGGGTGGCTCCGGCGCGGCTTCGCCACGTTGCCGCCCGTGGCCGCCTCGTGGCCGCCTCTGCGCTGGGTGGCTCTGGCGCGGTTTCGCCACGTTGCCGCCAGTTGCCGCCTTGTGGCCGCTTCGTGCGCTGGGTGGGTCCGACGCGGTTTCGCTACGTTGCCGCCCTTGGCCGCCTCGTGGCCGCCTCGTGCGCTGTGTGGGTTTGGTGAGGTTTTGTTATGTTGTTGCCTTTGGCCGTCCTGTGGGCGCATCATGCGTACACTACTTACATACCTCACACCACACATATTGCATGACGTAACTCGCATTTCGTAAGTCATACCACATAGTGCACCACATATCTAACACCGCATAGCTTCTATGTCGCAGCTCACACCACACGGATTCCACCCAACAGCCTGCAACACATAGCTCGCACCAAATAAATTGTATTGAAAGGGTTGCACCACTTAAGTTGCGCCCCGTAGCTTACACCACATAGCTCACACCACCTGGATTGCACCACGTACATTGGGCAACATAACTTACACCGAGTGGCGCATGCAAGAAATAGACTGCGCCACGTGTATTGCGCCAGGTAGCTTGCACTTCGCAGCTCAAATCACACTTTTATTTGTTGTGCAGGAATTCGGATCAACCGACCGCCCGAAACCACGCTTATCGAGCCCCTGGGGATCTGTAAATTACACGTGAGTTTGCCCCATCGTCGATTCTAAATATGAGCTCCGACCATCCCAGCTGAACCAAGCTCGACCCCAAAACCACCCTCTGCAAAAAGCTATACGAGCACATTCGTTTATCTAATATCGTCGTTTACGTCGTTTACCAGAAACAAACATTCGCAACATAACAAACGAAATGCACACGCGCGCTTCGTCGCGCGCGCACGCCGAAATCCTTCAAACACCACCCGGTTTGCACGGATTTTTAACTCGACGGTCTTGAAACCATATGCAACACGCGTGGCTTTGCAACATGATTGAACATATCTGCGCGCGCGTTCTTTTGAAACCCCCGGGAAATTCAAATATATGTTTTCCACTATTTTCATCGCGTGCGACGAATCGGGCATCTCGCTCGTGCGTGTCGAAATCACTCGAACGCCCTTGCGCGCGTGCTTGTGGGGTACGGTCCCTGTCAGATAATGCTATGCGGGACACTCGCGCCCGTGGGCCGCGCCCGCATGTCGAATTCGCTCTAAAACTTTCATCACCGACGCGTGGGCACCATCAAGGTCATCGGCGTGGTCAACATCGACGCCGTCATTGGCCGTGCCTCGTCATTGCCATCGTCGTCACCAGCATCGCTATAGTAGTCAGCGTGTCTGCCGTCGTCGACGTCGCCACACCCACTCGCACTGAAGTGCCCGCGCGTCAGCGTGGCCTGCGAGACGCGCTGGGGGAAGTCCCTTGCGATCAGCGCCACAGCGGCCGCGCCAGACTAGCTGGCCACTCTGCGCGCTAGCCTGCGCGCGCTAGCGCGGCTGCAGCGATGCGCCAGCCAGCGCCAAGCAATCATCGCAATCGCCGCCGAATGGGTTTTGCCAGCCAAATTGCGGGTAGGTGGGTGGGATGATTGCGCGAGCAGTAATCGCCAACTCACTTCGAACAACAAAACACTACACCTCATATATTACACGACATGGCTTACACATCCACGGCTCAACATCTCACTGTTTGGGGTCCATGCAGGTAAACGTGTGCATGCTGTTTCTTCGAAAGCAGCGACCAGCACTTCAGCGCCACTCTCGCGCTGCAGCAGCGGCATGCGGTCGCTGATCGAGTCGTCCGCGGCGAGCTCCTTCATGATGGCGTCCCACAGCTTGTGGCCCCTGCGGCAACGGGAAACAGTTGCGATGGAAGCGACGACGCCACCCTTACGTACCAGAACGAAAACAGGCCAGTGACAGGCATATAGTAGCCACATTCTGTACGAACTCGTGCTAATCAAACATGTTGGGGCGTATTCTTCGTCGATCTTTCAAGGTCCTGAGGTGCCCTAGAGCTTCTGTGGGTTACTGGGGCCATCGGGGGAACAACAATTTCCGTGGTGCACCTGCTGGCAGACCGACTTCTTCTGTGATGTGTCTAACGTGCGTAGATTGGCGTCGACTGGTATGACAGACCTGATAGCGAACATCACCGTGCCTCCCTTGAGAAAAGCGGAGTTGCAGTAAAAAAAGCATAGGCCACAGTTGCCGCACCCAGACCCACTCTGCTGCAATTCGTCCACTCCCTCTGACCTTCCGCTCCCTGCGACATCCCTTGCTCACTCTGTCGGCCCCTCACCAGCTGTTTTTGAGAATCGCGGCCTGCTTTTTGATCGTCGTGGGCAGAAGCGGCCCCTGGAACCCGAATCCAAAAAGACGCTGGGACTGACAACAACATCTGGACTACCCCAAATGGGCACGGAACAACTGGGCACGATGCCCGACAGCAGCCGCTGCCCCAAACCGACGGCGGCTCAAAGCGTCCGCTGCTGTGCAGGCGACCTGGCGCCTCGAGTGGACAACATCCGCGGCGACACCGACGGTGAGTCCAGCTCAAAACGGACCCGCGTTTTTTTTGTTCTTCGCGGGCTGGTGCCACAGTGTACGCAAGACCTCCGGCCGTCGCCGAGGCGGCAGGGAGGAGGAGGAGGAATAGGAGGAAGATGATGATGATGATGATGATGAGGAGGAGGAGGAGGAGGAGGAGGAGGAGGAGAATAAGGAGGAAGAGGAGGAGGAGGAGGAGGAAGAGGAGGAGGAATAGGAGGAGGAGGAGGAATGGAGGAGGAGGAGGAGGAGGAGGAGGAGGAGGAGGAGGAAGAGGAGGAGGAGGAGGAGGAAAGCGCTGTTGTCGGTCGTTGTCCTCGTCCTTCCCGTGCCCGCGTCGTGCGCGCGGAAGCCGCGTCGAGGCCGGAGGCGTGGGCCCCCGATTCTCGCGCTTGCCAGCAGAAGCGCTGGGGCTCGGCGGTCGAGCTGGTGGGTTGCGGGGCCCACAGAGGCGGTGCCCAGACGGACCTGGGGCCCCCTGGGGGCCAGTCGAAGATGCGCCAGGCGACGTCCCAGCACGCAGCGGAAGGGCGGTTGGCGGGGCCCGCGCCGGCCGCGCGGCGGCTAGCGGGGCCCGCGCCCGCCGCCCAGCTCCCCCTTGCCCTTTGCCTTCGCTCGCTTCGCCTCTCGGGAGCTGCAGTAGTGGGCCTCGGCGCAGCCTGACCTTGCCCGTGCCATTGCCCTGGTCTCCCCTCTTGCCCCTCTTGCCACCTGCGCATGGCGGCGTCGTCGGTCGCCGAGCGCCGGTGCCGCGATCGTGGCCTGGGGGGCCACCGTCGGCCTCGCGGCGGACCGCGCTCGCTGGGCTGCCAGGGCCGACGCGAACTCGCTCCGCCTGATCCTCGAACCGCACTCGGTGGCCTGGCGGGCTGCGAGACGGAGGCGGGGGCCTTCGAGGAGACCCCTCCTGCACCTCTGCCTTCGTCCTCAGGAGGACTGGGGGGCTTCTGGGCCTCGCGCCTGCGCCGCGGTCGAAAGACACGCGGCCCCCCCGCATCGTCGTCGCAGCAAGATGACGGCGCTCCGCTCCTCTCCCTGTCGAGGGGGCCCTCGATTGAGCCTCCAGACTTGGGCGCCTTGCCAAGGGTGTCTGTCAGCGATCGGCGGAACGCCGCCCTCCCTGCACCTGCTGCTGGAGACGCTGCATCCTCGTGTCGGCCTGCTCGTCGCGGTAGTAGTGCAGCTGCCCCGCGCTCTTGAACTGCCGGACCAGTGCGCCCGTCGCGCGGGCCAGGTCGCCGCGGGGCACGCAGTCCACAGCGGCCGCGAGGGCGCGCACCTCCTGGTCGTTCCTCGCTGGAAGCGTGCTCTTCGTGCTCGGGGTGAACTCGCTCGCGAAGTGCGTGACGAACGCCAGTAACGCCAGGTCCGCGTCGTCGACCACCGCGTTGTTCCCCTGCAAATAACGCCGCATCTTCGCCATCGCGCGCTGCGCGATCTTGCCCGGCTTCCTTTCCACCGCGCGCTTGGCACGGTCCCGCGCGGAGAGTCGGGCGCCCGTAACATGTGGCCCCGAGCTGCCGCCGCTGCTGCTCCTGCAACCTCTGCGGCTCTGACTAGAGCGGCGTCGTCTGCTCCTCCCTCGGCGCCTCCGCTTCTCGGGAGAGCGGGACTTGCGCTGACTGGCGCCCGAGGGGTGGCCACCGTGGACCTTGCCGGCCAGCTTCTCCTGCAGGCTGCCAGAGCGGTCTCGGCCAAGGGCCTTCGCGCCTCGCTCGCGCGTTTGCGACCGCGGCGGTCTCTGTCATCCCCCTCAGGGGTAGGCGACGAGACCGACCGGCGGTGGCGGCCCTGGTCTCCACGAGCGACGTCGGCGTCGGCGCGCTCGGCAGCCGCGAGCTGGGCTGCGCGCTCCACAGCAGTGGCCGCGGGCGCCTTGCCGCCTGCTCGATCGGCCTCGCCCTGAGGGCGGTCCATAAGGGCGCGCCGAGCTTGCCTCGGAGGTCGCGCTCCCTGGCGCCTGGAGCTGCAGCCCGAGTGCTCGTGCCACCTCCAGCACCAACGCTGTCAGAAGCGTCGCCACGGTCTCCGCCATCGCGGGAACCACGAGCCCCCGTGGAGGCCTCGCGCCGTGGGCTGCGGCTCCTCGCCTCGTCGTCCGCGGGAGGGCCCGCGCGCGGCTCGGTGAGCACCTTGTAGCCCTTGCAGGGCAGCGC
>CAUYUJ010014998.1:307770-330270 GCA_963575745.1 Prorocentrum cordatum | reverse complement strand
GTGGGCGCCAAGTGCCAGGGTAACGCTTCAAGGTGCTGGCTGCGTTATCGTTCCTCTGGACGGGGGGGGGGTCCTAATTGCTCTCCTTGGTTTCTTGCCGGAGGATGCCAGGGGGTCTGAGCTGCTTTCAAGGGGCCCAGGGAGACACAACTGAATCGGCACCAGTTCCAGGATCCGCAACACTTTACAATATCTAATGGACGTTCCTCTCCTTCATACCGATAGGACCACCCTACTGGTGATAAGGAGTTTGGGGGGGGGAGGGCGGTCGATTTGCGATGGCTCTAGGTTCTTTGGTGGTTTCTTCAACTTTCCAATTGTCGTTCCTACTCTCTATCGACCTACGAATCGAATCATCTGCTCAGGACACCCAGATATCTAGTTATCTATCTGTCGTCTGTCTACTTATATACATATATATACACATATGTGTGTCTGCCGACCGATCTATATATGTGTATATCTCTCTATATGTCAACCTATACATACATCAATATACTATCTGTCTATCGGTATATATATATACACCAATCCATCGATCAATCGATCAATGTATCATTCGATCGATCGATGAATCTATCTATCTATCTATATATGATTCTCTCCATCTACCTACCTATCTATCTACCCACCTATGAACCATCAAGACAACCATCGGAACAACTATCGGGACAACCATGTGGACAACCACCAGGACAGCCATCGGGAAAACCATCGAGGCAACCATCGGGACAACCATCGGGACAACCATCGGGACAACCATCGGGACAACGATCGGGACAACCATTTGGAAACCATCGAGGCAACCATCGGGACGACCATCGGGACAACCATCGGGACAACCATCGGGACAACCATCGGGACAACCATCGGGACAACCATCGGGACAACCATCGGGACACCATCGGGACAACCATCGGGACAACCATCGGGACAACCATCGGGACAACCATCGGGACAACCATCGGGACAACCGCCGAGACAACCGCCGGGACAACCGCCGGGACAACCATTGGGACAACCATCGGGACAACCATCGGGACAAGCGCTAGGACAACCGCCGGGACAACCCGGGAGCCACGGCCAGCCAACGGGGGGGAGGGCGGCCCTTTCGGCAATAGAAGTGGCCCCTGCCAAGGGCAGGAACTCGCGCAGCTTCGCCTCGCCCGCACGCGCGGCACAAAGCGAAACCGAAACCGAGTTCCAGGTTGGGGCCCCAGAACACACAAATAAATACACACAAATAAAGATATTCCCTATATTTTCTCATATTTTCTGGGTTTTTGTCTTCCCCCCCACTTCCCATATTTTCCAATATTTTCTAAGGGATCGCCGATTAATTGTGTCTGTGTGTATCTTTCCCTCGTGACCAACCTCCGATTTTCCAATGGCTTCGTGACAGCGTTGGCCAGCGTGGATCCCAGACGGTGTGTTGGCATATCATGTGTTGCATGCAATCTATGCGATAGGAGTTGGCGTACGCATCCAAATGATGCGAACTACGTGGTGAAAGCTATGTGGTGCCGTCTATATGGTGCGATCTGCGGGGTGTGAGCTATGTCATGCATCATATGTGGTGCAATCCGTGTGGCGTGATCTGTGTGGTCTGAGCTATGTGAAGCAGTGTAAGTGGTGCAATATAAGCGGTGCACTCTATTTGGTGCGAACCGTAGTGGTTCACCCAATGCCTATGCAGTGCAA
This sequence comes from Prorocentrum cordatum, assembly GCA_963575745.1. Lineage (NCBI taxonomy): Eukaryota > Dinophyceae > Prorocentrales > Prorocentraceae > Prorocentrum > Prorocentrum cordatum. The sequence continues at coordinate 328,569 of CAUYUJ010014998.1, read as the reverse complement.
TGTACGTGGTGTGGTGAGCCATATGGTGTAGGCTATGTGGTGCAATATATGTGGTGTACGCTACGTGGTGCAATATATGTATATATATATATATGCGGTGAAACTGACTACCCTGCACCGCGCTTGACCACTCTCCTGCTCGCGCAAACATCCCACCCACCAACCCGCAACTTGGTTCGCAAAATCTCTTAAGACCGTGACGGTGGGTACCAAATGGCACTTGCCAACGACAGCGACGCCGACGACGACAGCGACAACGACGACGACGACAAACTTATGTGGTGCAAATTTTGTGGCGTGAGCTACGTGGTGTAAGACAGGTGGTGCAAAACATGTGGTGCACTCGATGTGGCGCAAAGCAAACCAATGCAATGCAGTGCAAAACAACACGCATCAAGGCAAACACATGTAATACACCCCGACGCACTTGCATGCAAACCAATGCGAAGCAATGCAAAACAATGCAATGCAATACAAAGCAATGTGTAGCAATGCAAAGTAACGCAGAAAAGTACAAAGGCAATGCGATGGCAATGCAAGGCGGCGACGGGGCGGCGAAGACGACCACATGGCGGCGGACCCGACAACGGAGCCCAGACGACGGGCGGCGACGAGGCGGCGACGGGGCGGCGAAGGCGACCACAATGAGGCGGACCCAACAACGGAGTCCAGACGACGAGCGGCGACGAGGCGGCGACGGAGCGGCGGCGGCGACCACAAGGTGGCGGACTCGACAGCGGAGCCCAGTTCCTTAGAGAAGCCAGAAGAACCCCTAAGTGCAAGCACCGTTTGGGGAATCAACGTTTATTTCTGTCTGTCTATTTTCCCTCCAGGATAAAACGATACGTTCATAGACCAGGACGCTCTCCCGCTCAAACCAAATCCGATCGAAATCGACCCCCAGACCCCTGAACCCGTCTGGGGTCCATCCCCAAATCCCCTCGGGTCGTGAAACAAAACACGACTGGATATTTTCAACTATTTTCGGCCTCGAGGGGCCCTCGCCGGGCCCGGGAACCGTCAACAAACGACTCAGGATGAGAAGTCGGCCCCGGGGAATGCGTCAAGACCTCTTGGGGGCGGGGTCGACGTCCTGCAAAAATCATGACGTCGGGGGTCACGGCTGAGCACTCCTGGGGTCCATCCTGGCCTGTTTTTCTAAGCGGATCCAGCCATTTTGACGAGAAGGCAACAGGAGGCCCGAAAAGGACGAGCGAAGCTGGCGCGAGGCCATTTAGGGGCCTCTTTCTTCCATCGCACACAAAACAGTTCTAAGCAATAGGACGCAATGCAATGCATTGCTTGGAATTGCTTGGCGTTGCCTGGCGTTGCGTGGCGTTGTGTGGCATTGCCTGGAATTTCTTGGCGCTGCTTGGCATTGCCCGGCGTTGCTTGGCGTTGCCTGGCGCTGATTGGCATCGATTGACACTGCTTGGCGCTGCGTGGCACTGCTTGGCCCTGCACGGGCAACCCTTGGGCAACCGTGGGGGGAACGCCGGCCGGGAAGGGCCCCGCACCTATCGGTTTTCCAGCGAGCAGGCACGAAGGCCTCGGGCAAAGCCTTGTTATTTCATTTGGGGAAGCGCCGGGAAGGGCCGCCGTTCCCTCGACTGGCACGCCTCCGAGATCTGCCGTGTCCTGGCCTCAGGGGCCCTGGTCCGCCTCCGATTCTCGTCGGGCGCTGGTGATTTGTCCCCACAGCTCGCGCGCGGCGCGGGCGCCGCCCTCCCCCTTCCCCAACCCACACCCCCTTACAGTCATCGTGCTACCACGAGGAGCGCTGCGTGAGGAAGGAAGGGGCTGTTCTGGCCCCAGGGAGCCACGGCCACGAAGAGGTTCCTCGACCTAGATTCTAGGTCGAAGGAGCGGCCCGAGGCCCAGATCCCCTTCGAGTTGGGGATCGACTGCAGGATCGACTTGCCCCAATATTGATTTTCCGTCGACTCCACGAAACATACCCACACTGGCCCGTGGATCTACGAACTATTCTACGTCATTTTTCCCATGAGTTCGACGAGGAAATCAATTTTGGGGTAAATCGATTCTGTAGTCCATCCCCTACTCTTGGCGGCGCGCACAAGGGGGTATGGGGAGGGGGGAAAGCTTCTTAGAAGGAGGCTGCTCCTTAGAAGGCGCCGGCCTCACATCTACAGACAAGGCCAGCGCCCTCTAAGAAGCAAGGGTGCTTCTGAGCAGCCTTCCCCCCTCCCCCCTGCCCCCCCTCTGCGCGTGGCCGATACTCGACTTGAGCAGGGACCGACCGTCCCGGCATTTCTATAGTCCTACCACGAAATGTTCTCAGAACCCAGAATTTTCGAATAACAAAAACAGTGTTCTTGGATAACACAGACCCGATGTGCGAAAACAAGACCGCCCCAGCCAGACATGTTCTCAGAACACTCCTTGGTGGGACCCTGGGCGAGCAGTGACGCTTCGCCACTGCCTGAGCGACCCCTCCCCCGAGCCCGCAGCGGCTCGTCTTGCAGCGTCCCGACGGTGCGGGCACGCAGGGCTCGGGCAGCAGGGCCCCCTCGCGGCCGGCCCCCCCCCCCCCCCGGGGAGCGCCGCAGCATGTCCGCATTCCCGACGATGAACATGCCGTGCCTCGCCCCGCTCCAGAGGCGGGCGGGCGGGTGTTTTGGCTGCTCCCCTCTCCACCTCTGCCTCCTCGGCTGAGGAGGCAGAGGTGGAGGCAGAGGTGGAGGAGGAGGAGGAGGAGGAGGAGGAGGAGGAGGAGGAGGAGGAGAAGGAGGAGGCGGAGGCGGAGGAGAAGGAGAAGGAGGAGGAGGAGGAGGAGGAGCGCGGAAAGAGTCTTGTCAACCGCACGCAGCCGAGGAGGCAGAGGAGGCAGAGGAGGAGGAGGAGGAGGAGGAGGAGGAGGAGGATCACGCACCAATACCTGTATTCCCACTGGGTGCATCGGCAGAGGCATCTCGACGTATTTGAACTTGATTGCGGAAGCTGCAAACCACATTTCCCCACGAATGGTAATGGTGATGGTGACGCCGGTAACCGTGCCCCACTCCCATGGAACACCCATGTGACATCTCAGGCTTGTTGCGACGATGAAGATGCTGATGCTTCTGATGATGATGATGCTGATGATGATGATGATGATGATGATGATGATGATGATGATGGCACTGCCTGTGTTGAGGCGCATCTGTAGAAACGGCGCCAACAGCAGCGCCAACCTCGACAGTCAAAACTCAGTGAACGGCCCGAGCCCAACGTGGCCAACGTCTGGGGAACGAAGGGGTCAGGCATGTCCTCCTACAGGCGGCTTTTGGACGAAACATGAAAAAGTCAAAACAAATTCGGCAGTAGTCCCAAAAAAATGCAAATCGTCCCCAGACTATTCTGTAGAGGGACAGGCCCGACTTAACGATAGGGGGCGGGCCCTGGCTCTGGCGGGGAAGCATGGACCAAATCGGCGATAGATCTTGAAGGTCGCTGGGGGGGCAGCGTTGTTTCCAGGGCCAGATCCCCGTACGCTCGGCGGGCGCGTTTGATCGGTCAACAGCAATCCTTACCGCCGCCCTTCGCGAGAAGCTCTGATTTCAGGTCTGCTCTTGCCCACGATTGGGCTGCTCATGTTTGCTCTTGCCCTACGAAAGCATTGCCCTATCCCCCGTCGCCCCAGAAACACAGACCGCGTTCGCTGCCCCTCAGCGAGCTTCAAGATAGATCACCGATTGATCGGCGCCTTGCCTGGGCAATGCCTGGAGCACCCGAGGCCCGATCGGCGAAGAGTCGGCACCAGTGGGTCGATATTCATCCCCCCCTCCCTGCGCCTATCCCTCCCTTAATGCGGGATGACGATTCATAAAAAATGGGGGAGAACGATTAAAATCATAGTTTTCTGCTATTTCTGCACATTTTTCTGACAAGATGAGAACGATTAAAAAGAATGGTTTTCCAGCCCGCAGCCGGTTGTTTCTAATCGTCATCCCGGGCGCCGCCGCGTGAATCGTCCCTCCCTGTGCCTATCCCTCCCTTAATGATACCCCTTGGTTTTTTGGCTGCTGCAGTCGAGGCGTTGACCTAAGGAACCCTAAATAAGGAACGAGGCCCCTATTTTCCATAAGTTGAACTTCGATTTCGTGTCGAAAACCTAAGGAAAATCCAAGGCAAGCTGCGAAACAATTAAGGAACACGGAGCCCCTCCCCAACGAAAGGGTTCCTTCTTCAGGGCCCCGACTGTATATCGGGGGCGCGCAAACATGGATTAGCGATCCATGGATTTGGCGCGCGGTCGCCAAATCCATGGATCGGAAGAGCTGCCCTTCCCACAATGCGGCAGGTGCCGCCTCGTTCGGCGGCGGAAATTTGATTTCCCATAGGTACGGGACCCGTCGCTAATCCACGCCCCCTTGATCCATGTTTGCGATCGCCTGGCTATCCCTCCCTGATGATGCCCCTTGGTTTTATGGTCATAACTCGGCTCTCCGGCGGCCGTTCGGGACGATCTGGGCCCCCCCCGAACGCTCTCGGAGAGGCGCAGCTGCTGGAGAGCATCCCGAGGCCGGAAGGGCCGCCCAGAACCAACGAGCACGTCCGAACACCCCGAACCTCGAAACTTCGCCCTCCCACCGAGCCTATCCCCCCCCCGCCCCCCTCGCTGCCCCTAACACTCACGCGACGGCAACACTTCGCGCCCCCGTGGCCGTCCAGCCTCCGGCGGGGCACGCCGAGCTCCCCCCGACCGGCTGCCGCCCCGAGAAGCCCTCGTCGGCCAGAGCGCGCGGGCCTGCTTTGCCGCTCCCTCCGGGGCCCTCTCCAGCGGGGCGGACGAAAAGGGGGGGATATGAGGTGTGGAGGCTCCAGGAAAACAAGATCTCGTGGGCTTGTTTTCCACCACCACTATATGTTGGAGGGGGAGCCTCCTCCTCCTCCTCCTCCTCCTCCTCCTCCTCCACCTCCCCCTCCTCCTCCTCCTCCTCCTCCTCCTCCTCCTCCTCCTCCTCCTCTTCGTCCTCCTCCTCCTCCTCCTCCTCCTCCTCCTTCCCCCCTCCAGCTTATGGTGGTGGTGGTGGTGGTGGTGGAAAACAGGCCCATCAAGATCATGATGATGAGCAACTTTCCCATAGCACAAACCGGTCCGAATAATTATGTAAAAACATGAAGCAGGAAGGCGAACCAAGTAGATTGGGCTCGGGCTCTCCCAGAAAAGAACAAACAACAGCAAACACATTTCGATTAATGGAATAGGAAGGCGCTTGAAGTAGATTGGGATCTGGGAGCCCAAGAACACCTACTTTCAACGACTGGCGTGTAGCTTTCCAAGTGTAGCCTTGCATCCTTGTCTCTCGGCCCATCCTCAGCCCTCCGCCGCGAGTCGCGTGCTTCCAACTGCGTCCTCAAACTGGGCGCCCAAGGACCCTGCATCCTTGCCGCGCCTCCGTATGATCCCGCTGCGCTGTAGTGAAGCAGCTCTCCCGTGGCCGGTTCTCGCGGCGCCCCCCGGCGCCAAAGGGGCGGCACCCTCGCAGAGGAGGGCGCTCGGCGGCGGGGCCGAGGCTGGCCGTGCGCGGCAAGCTTCGTGCCCCCTCCTCCTTTCCCAGTCCCCCCCCTGCTCATATGACACCTGACGGTGCGACTTGTCGGTCACCACGTGGACCCTCGGAAGTCTCGACCCCTTCCCGGAGCCGCTTTTTCCTCCCGAGCCGGTTCTTGACGGCCCCGCGGGGGCCTTGCAGGGGCAGCGAACCTGGCCAGAAACAGCCCGTGCTGATTTTGTCGCGGCTCGAGGGGGTCTGGGCTTTGTCCGACCTGACCTCATGAAGGGGCCCAGGGACACACTAATAAATACATACGAATCCCAGGATTCCCTATATTTGTTCATATGGTCTGGATTTTCGTCTTCCCTCCATATGCAATCTTTTCCCATATTTTCCGGGGGATCGACGACTCATTAATTCTTGACGCTTCGATTATCCCCACCAGCCCATCCAGAAACGATCAGCAGGAGAGTCGGTGAATCAGGGACGGCAAAACGCATGCAGTTGCGCAGCCGTCTTCGGGAAAACAAGAATCACAAAGAGCTTCCCGCATTGAAGTATAAGATGGAAATCAGTGCAAGCTATAGTGGTGCTTCGATGAGGGGTGAGGGGTGCTTCGATGACTCGCAATGGCTGTTGCACTGATTTGTATCTTAAACGCGCGTGCGTTTCGAAACTTGGAGCCATCTTGGGCTCTCTTGGGGTTCCCTCGGGGCCCTCTTGGGGCCCTCCTGGAGCTCTTTCTTGGGGCTCTCTTGAGGTCCGCTTAGTGCCTTCTGGGAGCCCTCTTGGGGCTCTTTTGGGGCGTCTTGGGGCCCTCCTGAAGCTCTTTTGCGGGGTCTGGGGGCCTCCTTTGGGGCTCTTCTGGGATGCCTGAGGGGCCTCTTGGGGCCGTCTTGGACCCTTTCGCTAAAAAAGATGGGGGGTCCTAATTCCCATCGCCCCCTCGGAGGCTCAAAAATGCCGTCTTGGGGCCCTCTTGGGCCGCTCTTGGAGCGCTCTTGGGCGCTGTTGGGGCCGTCTTGGGGCCCTCTTGGACCCCTCTTGGGGCTATCTTGGGCAGTTTTGGGGCCATCTTGAAGCCTCAAGAGCCCATCGGATGCGAAAAAGCGAGAAGGCAAGCAACCAACATTGATTTTCCTTAGGTTTTTGAGCCTCTTGGGGGAGTCCCCGGAAGGCTCGGAGGGCACTTGAAGCCGTCTTGGGGCCGTCTTGAGGCCTCTTGGATGCGTGTCGGAAACTATCTTGAGCCATCAACCGCTATCTTGGGCCATCTTGGAGGCCATCTCGCACTCTCTGAAACCCTCTTCGAGCCATCTTGGGCCGAAAAGGGCCCCCTGACACCTCGCGGGGGAGCCCGTCCAGACGCAAGGAGGGGGGGGGGGGGGAGGTGAACCTCCCGAGCAGGGAAAGGAAGGAGGTTGGACAGGAAGCGCTCTAGACCACCTGCGCCCAGAGGGCCGGTGGGATTGCGTCTGTGCTTTTTCCCTCCTGAGTGCAGGGTGTCGGTCGCCCCGCAGGGGTGCGAAGGCAGCCCCTCCTCCCGGGGGTTGCATGCAGGTGCCCCTGGGCCACGGTGCGCCCCCAGCTTCCCGCTCCGTCTGGGAGATCCTGGGGCCCCCTGGGCCTTGGTGAAGGGTGCTCTGGAGGCCGTGGGGGGCCTCCTTGGAGATCCTGGGGGCACCTTGTAGGGGAACGAAGGCTGGCATGAGCATTGAAAACGCGGACGTCTGCGCGGATTTCTTGGATCGGCGCTGGCGCGCGCAGCGCGCCAGGGGCCGGCGCCGGAGGCGCCACCAGGGGGGTCCAGCGCGGATCTGAGAGATCCGCGCGGGCCTCAGAGTTTTAATGCTCACGCCATTCTTCGTTCCCCAGGAGGAGGAGGAGGAGGAGGAGGAGGAGGAGGAGGAGGAGGAGGAGGAGGAGGAGGGGAGGAGGAGGAGGAGGAGGGAGCCGAGAACGGACAGTGGCGGTGTGTGTGTGTGTGTGCACCAAACCCCTTTATGGTCCCAGCGACCACTTATATAATGAGGCTACACACAACGACTCCATAAAGGATGACGCACAGTGCCTACTCAGTAAGAGCCCATGCGGCGAAGTGGCAGATGGAAAACATCCCCAATCCTAGTAAGACACGGGCGGGAGCGGGAAGGGGAGCGTTCTCGGCTGGGGTGCCAGGGCCTCGTCCTGCTGCAGGGAGAGGCGCGGGAGCGCGGAGAGGCGAGACCGCGCCTCGCGCGGCCAGCGCCAAGCTGGGCGGCCTGGCCCAAGGTGGGGTGCCTCCTCCTCCTCCTACTCCTCCTCCTACTCCTCCTCCTCCTCCTCCTCCTCCTCCTCCTCCTCCTCTCCTTCCTCGCCCTCGTCCCCCTCGCCCTCGTCCTCCCCCACCTCGCCCTCGTAGCGGGGGGGGGCGGCGAAGGCATGGCTCTCTGCCGCCGGGGGAGCGCTCCCTGGGAGGCGCGGGCCAGACGACCTCGGCAAACTGACGGCGGCGGCGGTCTCGAGCAGGCCGGGCGCCCGGTGTAGTAGCTATGTCGCCCAGGGTGCTGTTGCGGCCCCCCCGAGGAGGAGGAGGAGGAGGAGGAGGAGGAGGAGGAGGAGGAGGAGGAGGAGGAAGCATATCTTGATCGTCGTCCTACATTTTCGTACTGCCCGCGGATGTCATCGCCTTCGCCACGCAGCGCGCTGGGTCCTCCTTGCCTCGCATCCTCGCGCGCGCCCGTGGAAGATCGCAGACAGACAGGACTGAGCGGCCTCCCCTCTCGCGCACCGGCACGGGTCCTCCCGGGGGTCCGAGCCCGTGGCCCCGAGCTGGGATGCGACCAGTTTTCACCACACGAGGACCGAGCGCGGAATATACTTGCGGCCATAAGTGTACCCAGCTCTCGCCCAGGCCAGCCACGTCAACGTCCAGCTTCCTGACGGTATCCCCTACCTTCCCGCTGCCCCTCGAGGCAGGCATTCATAATCATGACTGTGTATCCTCGACCTCCTCCGTCCTCCACCTCAGTCTTCTTCTCCTACTGGTGTTTCCTCATCTTTTTCGTCATCGTCCTCGTCGTCGGTTGTTTTCCCCTCCCAGTCTTTCCCCCTCTCCACCGTCCTGTGCGTCCCCTTCCCTTTCCGCTGGGCCCCTTCCTAGCGCGTGTGAGCGCCACGTTGATGCGGTTCTCGACGGCCAAGAAGCCCATGGACCTGTTGCGATTGGATCGCACCTGCCGCCAGGATCCCGCCAGCGCTGAAACCAACAGTCTCACTTTTTCGTACAACTGCCTGTGGAACGGCACAAGTATTACACGACAGTGGCTGCCATCGACTAGATATAGAACTCTGGAATGTCTCTCCATATCGAAAATTCCCACTATATGTCCAGCCCCTTTCCTGCAATTCAGCGCAACTCTTTCACATGTCGTGCCAATATTCGGGGATCATGTGGCAACATATGTGTCCACCGACCGTGCGACCCCACTACCCTGGACGGCAACTCAGAACTGCATACTGCGGCTCTGCGAACGCAACACGCGCAGATTGCTCTACGCATGCTTTCGTTCGCACCCCGCGCCTCCACTTGGCCGAGCTGCGAGTGACTTTCTCTCTGGCGTCTTCCTCCCTGCGGCCCACGCGTCCCGCAAACCACCTGCTCAAAGGCCCTTCGGCCCCGAGCACGTCTCGACGCAGGGCTCGCTGGCCGTGCCGGCAGCTCTAGCGGAGGAACGGGCACAACAGTGATCGAGGAGGACAACAAAGGAGAGGAGGGGGAGCGAGGGGCAATTGGAAACACAAAGCGAGGCAGCCGATCCCCACCAATGAAATCACGATGATGTCATTCTCCTCTCCTTGGAAGTTGTCCACGGCAGTGACCTGCAACGGCCGCCAGGCTTGCATGCAGCAACGGATGCAGAAACGCAACGGGGAGATACAGCCGTGTGGATATATATATATATACATATATATATATGGAGAGAGGGAGGGAGAAAGAGAGAGAGAGTGAGGGAAGGAGAGATAGAGAGTGAGAGAGAAGAAATGCAGCTGTGGACATTGGCAGATTAGAGGTTAACGTCCGGAAGACCGAAACAACTTGGCACTAATACGTGTAAATGCAAGCAAGCGTGTAGTTTATGGGCCGGTAGAAATTTGCACATGTGCATGCACGTGTGATTGCATGTGTGCATATCGATACTTGAGAGAGAGAGAGAGAGAGATATAACAGCAACTATAACACGACACACACGACATACAAGCCATAGAGGACATATCCAGGCTTACACGCATGTACATGTGTATGTATGTATGCATGCATGTATGGTTGTATGCATGTAGGCATGTGTGTGTATGTAGGTAGGGGTGTATGTATGTATGTATGTATGTATGTATGTATGTATGTATGTATGTATGTATGTATGTATGTATGTATGTAGATATGCACATGTATGTATGTATGCATGCATGCATGTATGTATGTACGCATAGCTATGTATGTATGTGTGCGTGTATGCATGCATGTATACATGTATGTGCGTACGTATGTATGTGCGTATGTATGTATGTGTGTCTGTCTGTATGTATGCATGTCTATATGTACGTATGTGTGTCGCTATATACGTATACAATATGACTCTATGTATGCATGCATGTATGTATACGTGGATGTGTTAACGTATGCATGCATGCATGCATGCATGCATGCATGCATGTATATATGTATGAATGTATGTGTGCATGTAGAGACACTGCAAAGAGGGAGAGAGAGAGAGAGGCGAATAAAGCGTCGTCCTCGTCCTCGTCGGCGTCCTCCTACTCATGCTCCTCCCCCTCTCCATAGCCTACCATCACTCTCCGCTTCTCCTGCTCCTCCTCATCTTCCTCCTCCTTTTCCGAGGACGAAGCCAGGACTGGAACAAAGCGGGGCTGGGATAAATCGGGGACCTCTGAGATCTGGCGCTTCTGGAAGATCGGACGCCGCGGGATTTCCAGAGCGCTCCGAAACGCTCCAAGAGCGCTCCGGAACGCTCTGGATCGACTTGTCCCTTGTCCTGGGCACCTCCGATTGTCTCCTCCCGGGAATATCAAAACAAAAATGGCATAAACATATTTTTTCGGAGATCCTCGCAGATTTCTTAGAGCTGCGCTGGACCCCGCTCCCTGGAGTGTGGAGCGCGGCAGGGGCGGCGCCAGAGGCGCCGCCAGGGGGGCCCAGCGCAGAGTCAAGAAATCCGCGCGGAGCTCCAAATGTTTATGTTTATCGCAATGCGCCAACCTGGATCCAGTCCCTCCCACCCACCGATGATGGATGAAGATCATGTTTGCCTCATGGAAGTTGCTGGTGCACAGACTGCAACTTGGACGGGGGCACCCTTGCCTGAATCGAACGATCCTCGAGGCTCGTCGGGTACCACCCATCACCACCCACCTATGCAAGAATTACGGGATTCAAGGGGGGCGGGCTTTTGCAGTACGTGCAATCGTCTTTAGCCAGGATATGGACAACTGCCTCGGTGATGCAACAATGCCGCACTTGTTTTGGGCGCTAGAGCCACAAGGGGCCCATCAATGAGAGGATGTTCCGCCCGGTGCGAAGCGCAGTTACCGTCGCATGATAATGTCGCAGTTGGCGACAGTCAACCACACTTAAGTCGGGCCTGTCCCCCTACAGGGGGATTTTGGGCGAAAAACGAAAAATACTCCAAAAATGCCCCCCAAGTGCTCCAAAATATTCAAAAAATTGTCCCCAGACTATTTTTTGAATTTTCTCTCTGTAGAGGGACAGGCCCGACTTAAAACCACACTTTGTTGACGCCGTCTCTGACGGCCTGCTGGACCACATCTTGCGTGGGAGCTCACTTTTCGGGGAGCCTGCGCCTCGCCCCCAGAGGCGGTAAAGGCAAGCCCTTCTCGCGTTTTCTTTTTGTTTTGTTTATTTGTTTTTGTTGTTTTTCTGTGTGTGTGTGTTTCTTTTCTAAGAAAATGAAAAACACAACAAAAAAGCGCATGCCCTGCAAGCCCCAGGAAGCTCTCAGGATGCGCGGCTGATGTGGGCCCCTCGCTGTGTGGCGCTGCCTGTTCAGAACCGAACACGCACTGCACACTCGAAGCCCGCCCTGCCGCCCTAGCAAGTCGGCCGATGTTGCATTAACACGCAGGGTTATATCACACAGCTCTCCTTTCTCAAGAGACAGAGAAAACGAGGAAAAGACCTGAACCTCCATCGTGGTCGGGTCGCGCTTCAGCTTGTTCTTTAGCAGCCGCACCTCTCCGCGCCAGGCGCGCGATCAGGAGCTTATGGGGGCAGCCTTTCCTCCCCCTCCTCAACCTGATCCCCCTCCTCCTTCCTCCGCCTTCCTCTTCCTACCTTCTTATCGTCCTCCCACCTCGTCCTCCTCCTCCTCCTCCTTCCTCCTCCTTCCCCCCCGTTCCTTCTTCCCCCTCCTCCTGTTCGGTGTTCGCTGTTGGCTTCGGTGTCGCAATCGACGGAGCCCCCCCTTCCTCCTCCTCCTCCTCCTCCTCCTCCTCCTCGTCCTCGTCCTCGTCCTCCTCCTCCTCCTTCTCCTCCTCCTCCTCTTCTTCCTCCTCCTTTTCCTTTTCCTCCTCCTCGCTCCTCATCTCCCTACTTCTCTCTAATCCTCATCCTCCCCTCATCCTCCCTCCCTCCTCCTGCTTCCTCGCCCCCTCCTTCTCCCTCCTTCTCTTCCTCACGCTTTCCTTTGGGAGCTCCTTCCTTTCCCCAGGAAGCTTTCGGGCAAAATGCAATGTTTTATTCAATGCAGCCAGCTTCATCTCGAACAGCTCGAGCTGTCTACAGACTTTGAAGAGTGAAGGTAGAGCTAGGAAGGCTGACCAGTTAGAAGGATCGGAATGGCAAGAAGGTTTGGACATGTCAGAACAGCCCGGCGAATGAAACGACCCGATTGGATATACAGCTCAAGAGTAAGAGGTGCCAACCGAATTCAACACATGAAACCAATTAGAGCACACGCAGGGGTTACACTCGTGAGACGCGCTTGGCATATTCTCATAAAGCGGCGAGCTCGACGAGCTGGAATCGTTAAGTCGGTTGTAACTCTGTTGGGCAAGACCTGTACATGCTGAGGGGAGCGAGATTGCTTAGGCGTATTAAAAAGTCGTTGGAATCTTATCAACTATAGAGCGGTGCCTGTCCTGGTCTGTGAGTCTGACCTCCTACCGCCGACAGCACCATTAATGAGGAAAAGGAGCGACCGGGAACATAGCTGCAATACGTCTCAGGACTCAACAACATTCTACCTGCGATCTGCGCCTCACACGGCACCAAATAAAGTCGAGCTTGCCCTTGAACCCAGCATGTGTTCCCTATCCAATCCCTACGATGGGGAAGCCACGGCTCCCTGTCTTGTGCCACATCCGTCAACTTCAGCCCGATGCCTCGGAAATAACTGTTGCATTGGCGCTCCCAACTCCAGGGCGCAACCCTCTCCAAATGTCCTTCATGGTGAAACACAGCTGTCCATGGTGGCCTTCCGTTCGGCATCCCTGTGGCGCACCACCGCGCCCACCACATGCGAAGAATTTCTGGCCAGAGCGCGCCGGATATCCCCAGCATGATCGTACATGCGCTTCAGGTCGTAGACGTCCAAATACGCCAGCCCGCCTTCCTGCTTTATCCGCCTGAATACCCGGTTGCGTCGTCTGTGAGAAGCTTCGTCCGCGTCGTCCAAGTACCAGCTGACTCGGAGAGATTATTTGGCCCGACTGGTAAATCCCCCCCGCAGGGTGGTGAGCTCTCTTTGCGCCACTGTCCACGCTCCCACGCTCCCACACTCCATCGAACTCAACTTCATTTTCGGGGCCACTCCCAAGCATCTCCAGAGATTATGTTTGTTGATGCAGTCGCAGAACTGCAAACGTGCCGCTTGAAAAACGGCATCTGCGTGCGAGGCTCCACCACTCACGGACAGGTAGAACAGGTCGACGAGCTAGACGATCCCAATCTCTAGACATGTTAGGGTAACTCTGAGCCGACACATAATCGGTAGATGAGTGAGAATCATTAGAGAAGCGGCGCGAGTTCGAACAACAAATGTGAATACTTAAGAGTGGCTAGACCACACACGAAACGCTGCCACAATAACCCAGGTCAATGACATAAGACCCGTCGCGGAATGTCCAAGGCCCTCTGGGGATACTCCACACGAAGCGCGTTCCACGGTGAAGAGCCGAAACACGAAGAGCATAAGGTTACCCTTCCCAATCTACGGTTGCTCTGAGCCCTTGTACAACGAGTGGTTTGGCAGGTTAACAGTCAATGCTGCCAATCCGACGCGAAGCCAATTGCAAACCGAAAGCTGCATCCAACCCCACCCCTGGCGTCCCTATCACCTGAGAGCCGTCTTACAAACGGGTTTACATGCCCCCTGGTCGTCTGGCTCTGGTGATGGTCGTCCCTCTTCTTCATCCATCCCGCTCCTCCCCCTCATCGGCGAGCTTCCGTGTTCCTCATTCTCATGCTCCTTCCCCCCCCTCCTCTCTCCTCCTTCCTCCTCCTCCTCATCTCCTTATTCCTCCCTCCTCCCGCTCTGCCTCCTTCTAGTTGCTTCTGGGTCGCCAAGCTTCCCGCTCCGCGCTGCTCGAAGTACGGTTATCTTCGCGCTCTCGCGCCCCCCCCCAGAAGAACAGTCACTTGGTGGCTCCACATGCGAGGCGCGATCATCGTCGCGCTCTTAAGGGTGACCCTGCCACAAAGACCCAGCGCCTCCTCCCCTGCCAATCTCCGCGGCTTGGGTCGACTCCAGCCGGCTCGAATTCGACGTCGGCAGCGCCACCTGGCCCCCAACAACTGGCCCAACACACAACCCGACCACGGACCGACACAGTTGTGCCGTCCAGCTCGGGTATGATAACGAACCCTGGGCCCTCCTGACACGTACCGGGGGATGACCAGTGGCAGACTTTTCCCGAAGTCGCACACGCGCGCAGCCATGGCCAACCGATGACCGGCAGCGAAGTTGCGTCGAGCCCCGAGTAACGCGAGGCACCCAGCGAACACATGAACATGTCGATCTATAGCAAACGTATGCCTGACACCGTCTTGTCAATACCCTACCGCATGTCCTTCTCCTAGCCCTTCTCTCGATCTCCCTTTCTCCTGCTCGCCCCCAAATCCAATCCATCCAAGCCGGTGGCAACATCAAAGACAACCACAACGAGAGGACGGGCCCCACCCCCTTACTGGTGCTCAGATCAAGTGCGGAACGCAGCGCCTGGCCGAGATACGGCGACAGCACCGTGATCTGTGACTCGTCGTAGCCACTGGCGCAGGAGGAGGAGGAGAAGGAGGAGGAGGAGGAAGAGCATACATAGCAGGCACGAGAGGAGGAGAAGAATGAGGATGAGGAGGAGGTGTAGATGGTTGGGGAGAAGGGGGGGAGAATTATTAACTTACGTGGACAAGCGATTATTAACTTACGTGGACAAGAATTATCAACTTACGTGGACAAGCGTGGAATTATCAACTTACGTGGACTTACGTGGACTTACGTGGACAACTTACGGGAGCCCCTCCTTACGGGGCCCGCTCCTCATGTTAGTGATCCGAGCGGGCCATTCGAAAACTGTAACCGTCGTCAGTTGGGCCCTCGAGGCTAGAATCTTGATGGCGTCTCATGCGGAGGCCGCGCTCTGTGAGTGGGCTGCGGGGAGGTCTCAGGAGGGACCCCCGTCGCATGAGGACCGCACCTCATGTCTTTAATCCTGGGGTGTCATGCGAAACTGGTACCTTGCATCACTCTCAAACTCCAGAGGGTTGAATCTCCAGGATGTCTCAGGCGGGGGCCTTGTCTGTGAGCGAACCGCGAGGAAGTCTCATGCGCGAGCCCCCTCCCTCTGGGGCCCGCACCTGATGTCCTTCGTCCGGGGGGGTCATCCGAAGACTGTAACTGTCGTCGCTCTTGGATCAAAAGGAAGTCTCGGGCGGGGGCCTCGTCTGTGACTGGATTGCGAAGAAGTCTCAGGTATGAGCTCCCCCCCCCACGGGGCCCGCACCTCAGCGCTTTCACCCCAAGGGGCCCCTCGAGATATGGGGGACCTCGTGAGCGGGAGCCTCTCGCCCGTGAGCGGCTTGTGCGGACGTCTCGAGCGGGAGCCCCCTATCGGGGCCCGCGCCTCGTGCATTGAGAAACCCAGGGATGGAAGCAGGTGGGGACTACCTTCGGACAAGCCGAGGTCTGCCGTCGGAGTGGTCTGAGAGGGTCCCCACAGAAGTAGTTTGAAAGGCTCCCGGTGAGTTGTTGGCCGATCCAGCCGGCCTTGCGGAAAGACCGGCTGGCAAGGAGCGTTCCGCTCCAAATGGCTCCAAGATGGCCCCCCCAAAACCAACCAAAAGTGCCCAAGATTGGCCCTGGGCGGCCCAAGATGGCCCAAGAGGCCCCCGAGACGCCCCACGAAGATTACCCCACGACCAGTCATGACGGAACAAAAGGCATCCAACATGTCCCAAGAAACCTCCAACATGACCTCCAATAGTGCCCACATCGTTGAGGGCCCATGGGTTGTTGAAGCATGTCGGCGTTTGCTCATGTTCGGCTCTGCGGCAACCTAAGACGACCCCAGAGGCCACCAACATGACCCCTACAAAACACCCCAAGACGGCCCGAGAGGCCCCGAAGACAGCCCCAAGACTGTCCCATATACTTCCGAAGCGGCCCCCAAGCGCCCAAATACGGACCCGCGACAGCCCAGAGAGGGCCCCTAAGACTGCCTCCGAAGGCCAAGATGTCCCGTAGAGGCCCCCAGAGACCCCAGGAGGCCCCCAAGAGGCCCCAGGACCCTCCCAGGGGCCTTTCAAAGGCCCCCGACAGGCTCCAGGAAACGTTCAGGAAACCAGAAGGCGGTCTCAAGAGGCCTCTTCTTTTTCTTCGTCTTCGTCTTGTTCTTCTTCTTATTATTCTTCTTCCCTTTCCATTCCTGTTCCTTATAGATAACTCCTCCCCGCCGCGCCCCGAGGCCACTCGAAAAGGCGGGCCGGGCGCTCCGACTGAGAATTCCTCACCATTCATGATCCTGAAATTAAAAAAACGGTGGCGGATGTTTCAAGCATGGAGGGCGGGTGGCTGTCAAAGTGTGGCTCTCGCCTTAACGCCGCACACATTATTTATCAAAGGTCGCGGTTGAAGTTTGTTTGTCGCTGTCCCTGTCTCTGTCTCTGTTTCTCCATTTTTTTTGTCTTTTTGTTCTCTCTCTCTCTCTATATATATATACACAAAACTGCATTGGCGCTTCGCGCCATGCGCCTTGTTCCGGACGCTTCCCCGACAAAGCAATGAATCATCGCTTGCGCCAGCAGGGGGGGCCTCGAGGCCTGGGCGGGCGATCGGCTCATTGTTCTGATTTTCCTGGTGCCTGCTGGCTCCGCGTTCGGAGGATGCGCTTGCACGCTTGTGCGCAAGAGCGGGGAAGGGATCCTGATTTTTAACGCCCGAAGGTGCTGGCAAACGACGAAGCATCAAACTGTTGTGATGCCACCTGTCCATGAACGGGGAACGGGAAGGGAACAGGGATGAGGGGGGGCTGAAGAGGCGGCAGAGTGGTAGGAGGGGGGCGGAAACGGGGAGAAGGTCCAGAGGAAGGAGCGGGCGAATGAAGATGGCCATCGGATGCCACGAACGTGGAGGTCGACGAAGCAGGCAGAGGGAGAGGAAGAGATAAAGAGAGAGAGACAGAGAGGGAAAGAGAGAGAGAGAGAGAGAGAAAGAGAGAGAGAGAGAGAGAGAGAGAAAAAGAGAGAGAGAGAGAAAACAAACAAAAAAAGAGAGGGTGATAGAGGCACGGGAAAGACAGGCGGGCTGGCGTGAGCGCAGTGAGCGCACGGAGAACCCCGACTGGACGTTTTTGGGGATCATGTGGGCCGTCCTGGGGCCCTCTTGGGCCGACCTGGGGCCTTCTTGGGCCGTCTGGGAGGGCTGGGGCCCTCCAGAGGTCCCCTGAAGCCATCTGGGGCCCTATTTGGGGCCTCCAGTGGCCTTCCTGGGGGTCTCCCATGGCTTTCGTGGGTCTCTCTTGGGAGCCTTCAGGGGGCATCTTGGGCTTCTTGTGGGCAGTCTCGGGGCTCTCTGGGGCAGCCTTGGGGCACTCTTGGGCTGTCTTCGAACCCTCTGGGGGGCCTCTCGGGCCATCTTGGGGCGATATCGGATATTATGTTTACATATATACATAGTATGTTTACATATATACACCCCTCAGGAAATGAAGCGATGTTTGCTTCTTCGGGGCTCTCTTAACGGCCTCTTGGGGCGTCTTGGGGGCCTCGCGGGCCGTCATCGGACCATCGAGGTTCCTCTTGGAGCGCTCGTGTGCTGTCTTGGGTCTCTCTTGCGCCTCTCCGATGACCCCTCTGGTCGCTTTGAGTCTGCTCGCAAGGCCCGGCAAGGCGCCATGGGAGGCCTGGAAAGGCCAGCGGACCTTTTCCAAGGGCGTCTCGGGGGCCGCCGAGACGTCCGAAAAGGTGTCCGGGGCGTCCCTGGGGGATGGTCCGGTTTAGGGATGGGGTGGTGATGTTTGGGGGGGGGTCCGGGTATTTCGCCGGCCCAACGGGCCAGAGGCGTGCTAAGATCTCGGGTAACAAGCTAACAATATAACAAATTCGCGCGCGCGAGGCGGCCCCTGGGGGCCCCGACGCGACAAGTACCCCGCCAAGGTCCCGGCAAGCCCCCGGCAAGTGCCCATCAGAGATGCCGGAGGCCCCCCAGACGGCCCAAGAGGCGCCGAAGACGGCCTCAAGATGGTACAAGAGAGCTCCGAGATGAGACAAGATCGCTCCAAGACGCCCAAGATGGCCCCCAGACGGCCCAAGAGACCTCCAAGAACACTCTGAACAGGGCCCCAAGAGGCAAAAAGCATATTTGCCATTAGGTTTTGGGGAGATTTTGGCGTTTCCACCTTTTCGGCTTCCCGACACCCCAAGACGGCCCAAGAGGCCCCCAAGACCGACCCAAGAGGGCCCCCCAAGAGGGTCCCAAGACGGCCCAAGAGGGCTCCAAGACGGCCCAGGAAGCATCGAAAACGGCCCAAGAAGGCCCCAAGAACGCACCAAGAGAGGTCCCAGGGGGGGAACACGAAACAACATTTCGAGCCCTCGGCCCTAAGAAGCACCCAGGAGTCCCCAAGAGGCCCCTAGGAGGCCCCAAGAGGCCCCCAACAGGCCCTCAGGAGGCCCCCAAGAGGCCCCCAAGCGGCCAAAGGCCCCCCAAATGCCCCCCCGAGCACGCAAGCAAGTGCCAACGACCTGACGCGTTCAAGAGTCCCCAAGAGGCCACCAAGAGGCCTCCCGAAAGAGTCCCCATAGGCAAAACACTTCCAAACGAACGGCGACGCGTCCAGACTCAACCACCGACCACCAAGAAACCTCACATGCCGAACGCAAGGCCTGACAAAAACAGCCGCCGCCCCTGCAGCTCCGCACCGCGAAAGAACACTCTGCCAATCGACAACGGCGCGCAATATGGGCCGGCGGAATGAGCGAAGCGATTCAATACAAATAACAGAATAGGAATGTGTGTGGTTCTCACCTCAGCGCCGCGCACATTAGTTTTTAACGCATTGCAAACAAGTTGACGGATTGAGGGCGGGTGGTTTTTCAATGTGGCTCTCGCCTTAGCGCCGCGCACATTCGTTGTAAAAGACTGTAAAGGCTTCACGGATTTAAGGCGGGCCGTTTTCAAATTGCGGCTCTCGGCTTATTGCCGCGCGCGTACTTTTTGGCTATTCTGGAACGATAATATATAATGCAGAGAAACCTGTACGAGCTTCACGGGTTGAGGGCGGGTGGTTTTCAACATGTGGCTCTCGCCTTCGCGCTGCGCTCACTCGTGTTAAACATTGACACGCGTTTCATGATTCTCACGGTTAACGTACCAACAAGTATGTTTTAGAGCGGCTCAAGATTGCCAGGGCGCGGCAATTATTCTGATCCGCGGAGTTGAAATCCCAAAACCGGTGTTCTGGCACGATTCAGGATCGCCAAAAAATACCAGTCGGGTTAACTCGTGGTTTGAAGACCTGAGAACCGTGCTTGGGCACGCTTCAGGATCTTGAAACGGTTGTCCTCCTACGGGGCAGTTCCCTCAGTGGGAGTGAACCCGTGTAGGGGCCCATGAAGAGGGGGCTTGGAGGGAGGGTGTATTCCAACCTCGTTGATGCGTATTGGGTTTATACTGGCCCTCCTCTTCCCCCTCGTCCTCCTTCTCCTCCCTGTCATCCTCGTTTCTCTTTCTCTCCCAGGTGTTCCCCCAAGGTACCCCAAGGGGTTGCAACAGCTGGGGAAGCACTAATAGTCCAATAGTTTGGCCAGGCTTTTGGCCAAACTTTTAGCCGCCTGGGCGTTTCCAGAAGGCGGGGGGCGGCGGTGGTTCGCTGTAAGCGTGTTTCGACCATGTCGCCAGTTATGCAGTGAAAATTATGTGGGGTCAACTGCGGTGCGCGCAATGTGATGCCATTCGTGTGCTAAGTATGTGGTGCAAGCTATGTTGTCAAATATGTTTGATGCAAGCTATGTGATGCAAACTGTGTAACGTAAACTTTGCGTTGCAAGCTATGCGCTGCAAGCTATGTGATGAATGCTGTGCGAAGTGCAGGTCCATGTGTGGCACGACAGGTGGTACACGTTACGCGTTGCGAGCTAGATGATGCAGTCTATGTGGTGCAGGCTATGGTGTGGTGCGAGCCATGGTGCGCCCAGCTCACGGGGCGGCCACAGGAGAAACCCTGCCGCACTCACGGGGGGGGGCCCACGAGGCGCCCACGGGCGGACACAGGGCGAAACCCCGGCACATTCGCCCAGCGCACGGGGCGCCCACGAAGCGCCCTTGGGCGGCTACAGCTGGGAACCAGGCGAAACACCCTCATGACCGCCCAATTACTCTGCAAGACAGTCGACCCGCCACGCTCGTGGACGAGCACGCCGCCCCCTGGGCCTCGGCCTCCTCGGACCCTCCTCTCCTGCCTCTTCCCTTCTCCTCCGCCACCTTCTCTGCCTCCTCCTCCTCCTCCTCCTCCTCCTCCTCCTCCTCCTCCTCCTCCTCCTCCTCCTCCTCCTCCTCCCCCCTCCCTCCTCCTCCTCCTCCTCCTCCTCCTCCTCCTCCTTCTCCTCCTCCTCCTCCTCCTCCTCCTCCTCCTCCCCCCTCCCCTCCTCCTCCTCCTCCTCCCTCCTCCTCCTCTCCTCCTCCTCCTCCTCCTCCTCCTCCTCCTCTGCCTCCTCCTCCTCCTCCTCCTCCACCCAGCGCGCAGGGTGCCCACGGCCGGCGCGAGCTGCGTGGTGCACGTCCAGCGACCC
>CAUYUJ010014998.1:202770-302770 GCA_963575745.1 Prorocentrum cordatum | reverse complement strand
GCCAAAATGGCGCGATGCAAGACCCCCACCATGTCAGGGGTAGCTGAACATGGGAGTCTGCCAACCTATGTTGGTGGGGATACGCGAAGCGTCAACAATGTAACTCGGCATTCGCGCCCCGCCTGCTCTCGACCGACCGTTGACCCAAAACCTGTGGAGGGTGTGCGAAGAAGAAGATACGGTGCCTCGGGGGAGACAGGAAATTCTCGTGCCGCTCTCGTCCCCCGTCCATTTACGAACATCCAGCCGCCACCTCTTATGCTGCCCTCTCGTTATGTGTGCTGTCTTTGCGTGTGCCTCTGCTCGTGTCCGCGTTATCTGTCTTGTCCGCCTCGCTGTCACTGCTGCTTGCTGCGCGCAACGCTGCCCGCTGCCCCACTCTTCCAGCTCCGTTTCTCTTTGTGTTGTTTCTCTCGTTCTCTCTCTCGCTCTCTCCCTCTCTCTCTCTCTTTCTCTCGCAGGGGGTAAAAAAGCGTGTGAGACACTTGGTTGTCCTCCTCCCCCCTTTCCTCAGGTCGGGCATGTCCTCCTACATGCGGATTTTGGCATGCAAATTCACCCTTCGTGGCCGCGAAGGCCCCAAGATGCGTCCCAAGATGGCCCCAGAAGAGCTCCGATGCTGGAGAAGCCTGAAGAACACAAAAGATCGTCTCAAGATGACCGAAGACGCCGGAGGGCTTCGAGAGGCAAAAAACATGGATGTCCCATTCGCTCCTACATGGTTCTCGCGTTCTCGGCTCTCTGGCGCCTGCGCGCTCAAGTCGGCCCAAGCGGGGCATCAGACCGGCCCAAGCCAGCCCAAGAAACCCTCGAAGCAGCCAAGGAGGGCCCCAAGACATCCCAAGCGGCCCCAAAGACTGCAAAAAAACGAACTCTTGCCATCGCTCGGACGTCCATTTCCCGTGCATTTTCCGGTCTCGTGCGTGTTTTTGTTGCTCGATGGTCCAGGATGCATCTCGATGGTCCCCGCCGAGGAAAAAATGCACACGTTCCAGCGATGCCAGGGAGCCGGACTGCGGCCCCGAGAGAGGCCCCCGCGAGGGAGAGCCGGCAGCGGCCCGGGGGAGCTCGCGCCCAGAAGTTGGCCCCCAAGGCCCCCGACTAGCTCCAAGAGGCACCCCAACAACATAAATATTTCTAACTAATTCTCTGTTAATTTCCTATAACTTTAGATTTTAAAATATCAACTTATAGCCCGAAGGGCCCCGCCCCCCCCCGGCCGGGAGCCGCGGCACAACTCCAGGAGACCACCACCTGGGCCGCCAGAGCGGGCCCCGAGGAGGCCCCCGTCAGCTCCAGGAGGCTTCACGAATGCTCCGATCCGATCCCCCAGAATCTCCCGCGAGTGCCCGAACACACACCCCAGCTGCACGAGGGGAGCCTCGAGCAGAGCCCAGGCAACATTACAAGCCGTCCTGGTGTCCTCGACCTCCTCCTCCTCCTGTTCCTCCCTCCTCTCACCGTCGTCCTTATGTATTTCATAATTCCCCTCCCTCTCCAGCATTTTCCGAATCCCAAGATGAGAAGGTCATCTCGGCCGTCCGGAGCATCTCGCTTCACGCGCGACGAACAACATGTTTCAGGGCTCCCTCCCGAGAAGCGCAGGATAAGTGATCCCCATGCGCGGAGTATCGACTGCGCAGCGGCCACTCCTCCCAAGCACCCAGGCACTTGAAGGCATCCCTTCCGCGCGACGACGTCCAAGAAACAGCCAGCAAGCGCCCAGGAAACTCCGACGAGGCTTCAAGAAGCCCACCGAGACGCCCACAAGGCCTCACTTCGTCTGGGGGTCGGCGGAATCGCGTAAGCCTCTCGAAGACAAAATCGGCGCTGCCCTTCCCAGCATGGACATTATGTGATCCTTCTCGCAACGCGTGGCAACAATTTGGCGTGGCGCACGTCGCGAGCGAAATATCGGCATGCAGCTCCCGCTGCAGCGCCGCGCACATTTTGTATCACAGATTGCGCTCGGGCGCGGTGCATACTTTATCGCTCGCCTACAAGTCGGACGCGGGGCGCCGCGCGAGCGGGCGAAATTTCGGCGTTGCCCAAGTGACGCGCAAATTGGAAACTGCGCTTCCGCTTGCCGACGGAGCAAAATGTTCGTCGCCAAGTCGTCGGAAACGGGTCCGCGCCCGAGAGAGTGAAGTGTCGCTGTCGATTTCGCATTGCTTGAAAGTTGCCCTAGCTTGGGCGCGGCGCATGCCGTGCCCTCTCCAATCCTGTCGGCATTCTCCTCTGCGCGCGGAAAGTCTCAATGGCGCTATCGTCCCAACCTCGTGCACAGATTTTCGCTGAGTTCAAGTTCCGTCTGTTTCAGCAGGGGCGAACCGTCCCGGCATTCCCATCGGCATACTACGAAACACTCTTATGTTTAAAAGGATCTCAGACCCAATAACATAACATACAGCCGATATAGAGAGAACCAAACAGCCCCAGCCAGAAAGGTTCTAAGAACGTCTCGCTCAAACCACGTGAGTAGTGGGTAGGGGGAGGGGGAGGAGGGGGAGGGGGAGGAGGGGGAGGAGGGGGAGGGGGAGGAGGAGGAGGAGGAGGAGGAGGAGGAGGAGGAGGAGGAGGAGGAGGAGGAGGAGGAGGAGGAGCAGTCGGTGGGCCCTTTGGGCGAGCCAGGACGCCCCGCCGCTGCTCGAGCGGCGTGCGGTGCGTCGCTCCCTTCGTCGGCCACGCCGCCAGCAGCGGGGCCGCGCGCGCCCCGGCACGCCCTGTCCGCCGAACGTGGGAGCGCGCGCCGGTCCCCGTCATTATCCAGCCGTGCCAGCATTGCATACAGGGCAGCTTCTAAGACATAGGATTTTTCAAACATATCGGATTTTGATACATGGTTCATTTATGAATGAATGTATGCATGATCTCATCGTTGTTTTTAATATACTACATCCCTGCATTTTTAGTACATGATCCGCACGCGGAGCATGAATGAAAAACGGCATTGCATACAGTCGGACTTGATTGGAGAGGACACGCGAGGTGGCACAAGACCCTTCCGAGGGCCACATCGCCATAGGAGTGTGAGAAGGCACGTGCCGCGAGGCACGGGACGCAGGGGTACCCTTGAGCTGGCAGGGTAGACCAGCTAATCCGGGCCGGCTGCATTTGATCATGGGAGGGCGCGTGGGAGTGGGCGGGCCCCGGGGCCGCTGATTCACGCGATCCTACCAGCGTAGCACACTCTCTCCCTCTCTCGCTGCCTCTGCCGCTCCCTCCCGCTCTCTGTCTCCACTGCGCTCCTTCTGTCATGGTTCAACACCCGCTGCTGTCGAGCGTCTGCTGTATCGACGCCCAACGAACTTCGCACAGACAACGTCCACCCCCAGCAGAAGAAGCAAACCATCGCAGGGCGGTCCTTGGAGTGGCTTTCGCCCTCATCGTCTTCAAAATTGGTGTGCCGGAGGAAAAAGGTGCGATGGCTCACCCCCTTCACGTCGGGATGCTCCTGCGTCACCTCCCCCGATCCGCCATGCATGGAGGTGGTCGGCTGGCACTGCAAGGGAGGTGCGCGACTACGCCGCTGTGGAGGGCACAGCACCGTCCCCGCACACTCAGACTCCCAAACGCATACCTGGATGCTCAGGCTCTCAACATCGTCGGACCGATCCCCATCCCCAATTTGCGCCTCCACCCTACCCCTGCGAGGTGGAGATGGATGCCGCGAAATCTGGCGGAGACGGCATGTGTCCCGCCTGCGGTATGTGTCCACGTCTAGGGCGGTAGGTCGGACGGTGGGTCCAAGGCTTTCCCAGTGCGGACAGGGGTGTCTCACGATGCCGAAACTTCAAGCGTATTGGATCAAATTCTAGCCAATCCCCTAGCACGTGGACGGGCGAAACTTCGGGCATCTCTGCGTTCCGCTGGGGTCCCATACTTATTTGCTTCTGCTTGCCCAGCTGCTGCTGCTGCTGCTGCTGCCACCTCTGGCCTTGATAGCATCAGAGAGCACGCGTGGCAGTTTCCTGAGGGCCGGCCTTAACGACCACTTCTCGTAGCAGGGCAAATGAGACACGTCGTCCTCGAGCCGAAGGGAAGCGGGACGCCCATTCCGTTTGATCCCTTCGCCGCGGGCAGGGAGGGGGGGCGGTCCCGCGCGTGTGTGTGTGTGTGTGTGTGTATGTGTGTGTGTTTGTTTGTTTGTGTGTGCGTGTGTTTGTTGTTGTTGTTGTTGTTGTTGTTGTTGTTGTTGTCGTTGACGTTGTCGTTGTCGCTGTCGTTGTCGTTGTCGTTGTTGTTGTTGTTGTTGTTGTTGTTGTTGTTGTTGTTGTTGTTGTTGAACATTATTTATTCTAAAGAATAATTATTGTTGGGCCCCCTGGTGCGCGCCCCCCCTGCGCCGCCTAGGCCGCAGCTACATTTTCATCATTTTCGTGAGGAAGCCTCAGGTAAAACGATGTGATCCAGATCCGGTTGTTTTGTTGTAATCCGTTTTCCCTTGCAAAAAACACTATAAAATGACATTTCTTGTTCTAATATAATCAAATTTCAAGAATCCCTTGCAAAAAATAAGGTAAAGTGGACATTCGCGCGCGCAAGACGAAATCCTTCCAAAAGCTTAGTGTTCGGAGCGATTTTAACATAAAAACATCAAAAAACCAATGGTTTTTCAACAAAAAAATGTCAAAATCTCATCCCGCGCGCTCTTGCGGATTCGTAGGAAACCCAACACTTTTTAAACATTTCTGTCAAACGGGCTTTTGCGAGCAACTTTTTCGAACTTCTGCGACAACGGTTGCGCACCTGCCAGGGCCATCATCCCTGTCAAATAATACCATGCGGGACACATTCGTTTTTTCTTCGCGCGCGCACGCCGTCGTCGTCGGCCGCGGGGCCCTGAATAGTAGCCACGGTCGTCCGCATGCCACGAAGTGAAGTGTCCGAACGTCATAGGGCGGGAAGCTGGGTGTGGGTGGTGGCGAAGAGTCGTTTGGAAATTTGGTAGAGCTTGAACCGGCCCCCCCACAAAGTGGGGGTATTGCCCGCCTCCTATGAAAACCCTGGCACTGGTGAGAACGGAGTGTCCCCACGTGCTAGTAATTGTTGTTGTTGTTGTTGTGTTGTTGTTGTTTGTGTGTGCGTGCGTGCGTGCGTGCGTGTGTGTGTGTGTGTGTATATGCGTGTGTGTGTGTGTGTGTGTGTGTGTGTGTGTGCGGGGGGGGGGGGGGAAAAAGGGTCTGTAGCTCTGGCACGGGCCACCCCCCCTGCTCAAAGGCGCTCGCCCCAGCTCGGGCCCCTTCGTGCCGCGCCGCGGGCCCCCGGGCGCCCCCCATGGCTGGAGGGGCGCGCGCCCCACGCCCGCCGCGGCCTCAGCCGCCCGCGGCGGCTGCCTCCGAGGAACCCCAACGGGACGGAGCCGCTGGCGGCTCCCGCCTCTGGCTTCCTTGCCCTGACCCCGTGGGCCAAGCACCGCTTTTGGGGGGGAACCCTGCGGCCTCCGCGGCCTCTGGGGGGCGCATTCTGTCTGTGTGGCGGCCCTACTGAGTGTTATGGGGGGGGCGGGGGGGAGGCAACGTGACGCCCCCCCCCGTCGCCGTGTGGCTCCGGCACCACAGCGCCTCTACGCATCACATCAACCACCACACTGCGCAACACAGTATGCACCGCCGCAGCCGCCTGCACCATATCGCCGATGCACTGCGCGGAGCATGCGTGCAACACCAATGCTTTTTCCCACGTGTTTCGTGGGGTTCTGGTTTTCTTCTCTGCCGCGTCGCACCCGCGTCTTCCTCACCCGCCTCCCTCTGCTTCTCCCTCTCCTCACGCACACACAGACACACACACAACACACACACACATACACGACGCATGCGTACATAATGGGCACACGCATGAAGCACACGTCCCGATACGGCCGCACATGTATGCGCTACATACTGGGCACACACGTGAGGCACACGTCCCGATACGGCCGCACGCGCATCATCCACATAAACACGACATGCCATATACAAGACGTGCGTGTACCATTCGCAGTGCACGGATGCCTTGGCACTTTCTCGACACCATAAAGGGGTGCGCAGGGGGTGGTCCCCGAGCGCGGCGTCTATGAGGGCCATGGCGCAGGGAATAGCAGGCGTGGCATTTTCTCGGCACCATCGGGGGTGCGCAGGGGGTGGTCCCCAAACGCGGCGCTTATGCGGGCCATGGCGCAGGGAATAGCAGGCGTGCCACTTTCTCGACACCATAGGGGGTGCGCAGGGGGTGGTCCCCGAGCGCGGCGTCTATGCGTGCCATGGCGCAGGGCATAGCACGCGTGGCACTTTCTCGACACCATCAAGGGGGTGCGCAGGGGGTGGTCCCCGAGCGCGGCGCCTATGCGGGCCATGGCGCAAGGAATAGCAGGCGTGGCATTTTAGGGAATAGCAGGCGTGGCCTTTTCTCGGCACCATCGGGGGTGTGCAGGGGGTGGTCCCCAAACGCGGCGCTTATGCGGGCCATGGCGCAGGGAATAGCAGGCGTGGCGCTTTCTCGACACCATGTGGGGTGCGCACGGGGTGGTCCCCGAACGCGGCGTCTATGCGGGCCATGACGCAGGGAATAGCAGGCGTGGCGCTTTCTCGACACCATAAGGGGTGCGCAGGGGGTGGTCCCCGAGCGCGGCGTCTGTGCGGGCCATGGCGCAGAGCATAGCAAGCGTGGCACTTTTTCGAAGCAAGAGGGGGTGCACAGGGAATGGCCCCCGAGCGCGGCGTTTATGCGGGTCATGGCGCAGGGCGTAGCAGGCGTGGCATTTTCTCGGCACCATAGGGGGTGCGCAGGGAGTGGTCCCTAAGCGCGGCGTCTATGCGGACCATTGCGCAAGGCATGCCCGGCGTGACACTCCCTCCACAGCAGGACTGTAAACATTCTGGCTCGAGTTGAACGCACAACACGTTTTGGCTTCCGCGCCGCGCCGCCAGGGTCTCTGCGCTGTTGCGGCGTATATTCCCTTTCAACGAGATGCCTCCCAAGTGGGCTATCGCCGAGCTGCCGCCTCCGCGCTTGCAGCTGAATGCTTTTATGGTCGAGAGCGGTTTCGCGATCAGTCTGACAGGTTTACGTTTGGTCCGAATGAGCGACCAAGGGGGCGCTCGGGTTAAAGGCGCGCTTAAAGCTTACCACCGCCAGCTGACACACTGGTGGCCTGATACGCTTCTCATCCGCTGCGATGAGCTGAGTAAAAGGAGCGAGCGATGATGACACGAGGGAGTGCTTGGTAACATATTTGCAAAACCCTGCCTCGGGCGGGTGTCCCAAGAGGCGCCCCTTCGGAGATGGTTGGAACGGTGGCGACAGAAGACGGCCCGACGCCAGCGAAGGTTCGGCGGGTCGCTGATGCTAGCAGCGCGGGCGCTAACCCGCAGCCTCCATGCGCTACTTTAGCTGCGCCCAAAGGGGGCTGCGCCCATGCAGGCCACGCCCACGAAGGCCACGCCCACGCAGGCCTTCACTCCTCAGCGGTCTCCAGCAGTTATGCTTGCTACGCCTGTCCGGTCCACTGGCACCCCTCGCATGCAGCTGTCCCCGTCGAAGAGACGCGGCGACAGACCTGGAAACTGCATGAGACTAGAAAAAGCAGACCGACCGAGGAAAGAAAAGGAGGCAGGGGTGCGGGAGAACGCAGCATGAGGGGAGGGAACACGGGTCACTCTAGAGGCTCCCTAGAGCGGTTGCGCAAGGGGTGTGATTTGCACCCAACTTCCAAAGTGGGCCCTCTGACTAACCGCGATGTAGCATATCGTTTTGCATTACCTCAATCATTGTTGCGACCCCGGGAAACGGCCCTCGGTGACCACATCGAACTTTTTCCCGTTGAAGGACAGAAGGCGGGGAAGAGGTAGGAGGTTCCATCAGCAGCGTGATGGATGACAAGTTAAGGAAACATTCGCGACGAGTGCCTAGAACGCAAGATTGCGCATATATCATAACGATAAGCAGACACACAAGACTTAACTTAAGTATGTGGGGTCCCTCGGTAGCGTAATGTTTTTGTACCCCCACATCCTCCTTAGAGAATTATTATGTCCTGGTGTTTGCTGGACGACGGGGGCGCCCGAGCGCTGGACGCTGACGAGGACGACGATACCGACGACGACGACGAGGACGACGTCGAGGACGACGACGACGACGACGAGGACGAGGACTGGGACGTGGACGGGGACGGGGACGACGACGGGGACGGGGACGGGGACGGGGGCGGGGGGACGGGGACGGGGACGGGGACGACGACGACGGGGACAACGACGGACGCCTCTGAATGTCTCCGGAGATCTAACGAAGATTCCGGAGATCTCTGGAGGCGTCTGGAGGACCTTCGCGGTCCTCAGCGAAGAAGACGAGGACGACGACGACGAAGAGGATGAGGACAACGACGACGACAGGGACGAGACGAGGGCGGGGACGAGGGCGGGGACAATGATGGGGACAAGGACGGGGACGACGACGACGAGGAGGATGAGGACGACGACGACGACGACGACGACGACGACGACGACGACGGCGACGACAGGGACGAGACGAGGGCGGGGACGAGGGCGAGGACAATGATGGGGACAAGGACGGGGACGACGACGAGGACGACGATGAGGTGAAGACGATTGCCGCCTCTGGGGGTCTCCAGAGGCCTGAGGAGGTCTCCGGAGGTACCTGGAGGCGTAGGGAGTTCCAGGCCCTCGACGACGACGACGACGACGAGGAAGACGAGGACGAGGGACGAGCAGCTCCGCCTCGTGGAGTGGCCCTCGAGACATCCCGAGGCGTCCAGGCAGGTATGGCGGGCCGTGCGGCCGCACCTCGGGGCGATTGTGGGGGACTCTTGGGCCCTCTCGGGCCGTCGGAAGGCTTTTTTCGTTGTTTGTTTTTTTTCCAAGGCCGAAAAGAGGCAACTGCCAAGCTACTTCGACCCCCCCAGGGGAATCAGTGATTTGGGCGTCTTTGGGCCCTCCTGGAGGCCCCCCTTGGAGGCCTCTTGGGCCGCCTTGGAGGTCCCTCGGGGGCTGCTTCCTCGGCACGCCTGGGGGCCAGCGTTGACGGTGCGAGGCCACGGTAAAACGGTGAACTGCCACCACGCGTATAGCCAACCATGAGCCCTACCCCCTGCAGGTCAGATGTCCTAGAGAATTTTCGGAAACAGCTCACGGGAGCCTCCCATACCATCTTGTTGGCTCTTGCGAATCGTCGCTCATTGACGCTAATCGACGCTAAATCGATGCTAAATCGACGCTAATCGACGCTAATCGACGCTAAATCGGCACATCTCATCGACTCCCAGACGCTCATCGACGCCAGTCGACGCTGAAGACGGAATCAAGAGGGTGTACCAGGCCCGCATGATTCGCTACCGAAGAGACTTGGCTGGGGCTTAGAATCCGACGGAGGTCAGCAGCCAAGTGAACCCCAGCGGGGGTGTCCGACACCCTGGAACCCCAGGGGCAGACAAAAGTCGGGGATGGACAGACCTCCCTTTAGTAAAACGTGGTTTAGTGAAAACGACCTGAGGCCCAAACTTGGCGGGCGCAAGCCTGGAAAGTAACGGCCGCGGCGCCCTCTCGAGAACCGAAAACGGACAATGTACTAATCGACGTGTCACTGTTGGGGGTTCTGTCCACTCCCGAAAAATGGCGCAGAACGCAAAACCGTTCGACCCTGAACGATCTGCACTGCACGGAGGCTGCCAGCACCACCCATCGCGCGGACTTCGCGCGCCGATGCTGCTCTTCTGGAGGTCCCAGGCGCTGGAACTGGCCCTCGTAGGTTTGTCCAGTGAGATGGGGCTACCCATGCAACTCTCGGCTGATCAAGAACGTGGTAGAGACGATCAAACACATGGTTGTCCTCGACATGTCGAATGGGGCGATGGGCGGGGCCTCGCGTGACGTCACAAAGTAACGCCTCGTATAATCAATGCACCGCGTGAGCCGATACGGCCGCGCATCGCGACCGCGGCGCTCACCTTACCTCATCTTTCCACTGACAGCTACCTTCATCTTGTTTCACCTTGAACGCCAGCGGCGGCGTCACCGCCGCGTCGCCGCCGCTTAGAGGTGCGAACTTGCTGTGCATACCGCAGGGTATCCGTGCCATGCGCCATGTGCTTCCGAAGGCATCGTGGCTCTCAGCTGGTACCAGAGCGCATCCCCTTTCCAACATGTGTTTCCCAACCGTCCTGTGGTGTTGGGTCCCAGTTTTGAAGGGACAGCGCCCCGCGTTCCTTCCTCCTCTCCTCTCCTCCTCCTCCTCCTCCTCCTCCTCCTCCTCCTCCTCCTCCTCCTCCTCCTCCTCCTCCTCCTCCTCCTCCTCCCTCCCCGCCCTCGTCCCATCCTTGCCTCTGCTCCGGCACACCCCTCACACGCTGCGCGGCCCCATCGGGAACTCCGATGGCCCCAGCGGCTGCCTTCGCATGCGCCCGCCGCGTACACTTTGGCACACCGCTCACATTTGCCGCGGCCCCAGGGCAAGCTCCACCGACGGCTCCAGTGGCTGCGTTCACAAGCGCCCACCGCTGCGCTCCCAAACGGCCACCGCACACATGTTTTGCACACCCCTCGCACGCTCCGTGGCCCCATAGGGAGCTCCACCGACGGCTCATGTGGCTGCGCTCCGATGCGCCCACCGCGCACATCTTGCTCCACACCTCACACGTTTCGCGGCCCGTCAGGGAGCTCCACCGACGTCCCCAGTGGCTGCACACCACTCACACGTAGAAACGCCCCATAAGGAGCTCCTCCGAATGTGGTGCATTCCACGACGGTGCTTGCAACTGCATGTGGTTGGGTCCTTCGCCAAGCTAACTTGTCTTAGTTCGACTCGGGGCGTGCGGCTTAATGAGGCCACGACAGGTATGACTATAATTGCGATGGATGAAGCGTAATGGTGCTAGGGTCTGATTTCGAATGATATTGGACTTGCGGTGGATCTGAGTTCCGCCAGCATGGATCTGACTTTGTCGCTTCTGGATGTGGTACCCCTCCTGGCCCCCACCTGACAGGTTTGTGCTTTCGAAGGACCTGTCCCCGCCCAAAGGGTTGGGCAAGTTTGGACTGAGATAGTTACCGTGCCCGGCTGGGGATGGGGGGACGATTAAATGATGCGGAGGAACCGATGCGGGTGACGACGTGAGAGGCCATGGCTCTATCAGCGGTTCCCCGCGGGCTTCGAGGGCTCTATCTCCACCCATTCTGGCGGGCTTGGTGGGGCTGAGATACCGTGGGCCAGTGGGGGTTGCCGAGGACCTGAAACGGGTGACGACGTAGGACGCCCCCAAACCCTCCGTCGTGTTTTTCCCAACCATCCTGTGGTGTTGGGTCCTCGTTTTGAAGACGGTGCCCCGCGTTCCTCTCCTCCTCCTCCTCCTCCTCCTCCTCCTCCTCCTCCTCCTCCTCCTCCTCCTCCTCCGCACACCCATTTCGGCACACTCCTCACACGTTTCGTGGCCCCATACGGAGCTCCACCGAAGGTCCCAGTGGGTGTGCCCGCATGCGTCCCGCACACCCATTTCGGCACTCCCCGCACACGCTTCGTGGCCCCATACGGAGCTCCACCGAAGGTCCCAGTGGGTGTGCCCGCATGCGTCCCGCACACCCATTTCGGCACTCCTCACACGTTTCGTGGCCCCACAGGGAACTCCATCGAAGGTCCCAGTGGGTGTGCCCGCATGCGTCCTGCACACCCATTTCGGCACACCCCTCACACGCTTCGTGGCCCCATACGGAGCTCCACCGAAGGTCCCAGTGGGTGTGCCCGCATGCGTCCCGCACACCCATTTCGGCACACCCTTTACACGTCTCGTGGCCCCATAGGGAGCTCCACCGAAGGTCCCAGTGGGTGTGCCCGCATGCGTCCCGCACACACATTTCGGCACACCTCTCACACGTTTCGTGGCCCCATAAGGAGCTCCACCGAAGGTCCCAGTGGGTGTGCCCGCTTGCGCCCCGCACACCCATTTCGGCACATCTCTCACACGTTCCGTGGCCCCATACGGAGCTCCACCGAAGGTCCCAGTGGGTGTACCCGCATGCGTCCCGCACACCCATTTCGGCACCCCTTCATACGGTTCGTGGCCCCATAGGGAGCGCCACCGAAGAAGATATTCACAATTGCGGTACTCACAACTGCAGATGGTTGGGTCCTTCGCCGGGATTATTTTTCGCGGCGCGAGGCGGTTTGGTTTCCGGGTCCTAGTTAGGGCCTCTGGTGGCCCATCGGGACGATCCCCGGGCACTCCCAAAACGCTCTCGACGATGCGCAGCTGCTGGAACGCATCCCGAGGCGAGAACATTTGTTTGTCCGTCTCGCGCTGGCCGGGCGTGACGCAGAAGGAAGCCGCGCCCATAGCGCCGAGGCGCCGTGCCCAGGTCAGGCCACCCCGAGGCGAGAACATCTTTCAGAATTGACGAGAACGCATGGAGAAACCCTGAGAACGTCGCGAGGAGGTCTGGGAAACCTGGCGGGCCTGGGCTTTCCCCCCCGCGGCAGCGGGAGGGCACCGCGCCGCGGGGCGTGAGGCCGTGGCAGAAGCCACCCCCCCGCACCCACCCACCGGGTGGTCGCGCAGCTCCGGGTAGTAGGGCTTGATGAGGCGCGACACCTCGCCGGTGCAGCCCTCCTCCTCCTCCTCCTCCTCCTCCTCCTCCTCTTCCTCCTCCTCATCACCATCATCACCACCACCATCATCATCAGCATCATCATCAGCAGCATCATCAGCATCACCATCATCATCATCATCATCATCATCATCATCATCATCATCATCACTATCGTCATCATCATCATGACCATCATTGTCATCATCATCATCATCATCATCATCATCACCATCATCACCACCAGCACCATCACCATCACCATCATCATCACCATCACCATCAGCATCACCACCACCATCTCCATCACCATCAGCATAATCATCACCATCATCATCCTCATCCTCATCCTCATCGTCATCATCATCATCATCATCATCATCATCATCATCATCATCATCATCATCATCATCTTCGTCATTAGTGTCGTCATCACCATCATCATCATCATCATCACCATCGCCACCATCAACAGCATCATCAGCACCATCATCATAATGATCATCATTACCATCGTCATCACCATCGTCACCATCATCAAGCAATTGTCCTCATCCTCGTTATCAACCCATCTTCATAACAACCATCGCCATCGTCATACTTATCTGTCTTCAGTGTTCCTCCTCCTCCTCCTCCTCCTCATCCTGATCATCGTCATCAGTATCGCTCTCCTTTGTCGTCATTGTTATCATTACCGTCGTCATCATGATCACCATCACCAGCGCCATCATCATCATCATCATCATCAGCATCCTCATCATCATCATCATCACCATCATCGTCGTCGTCGTTGTCGTCATCAACATCATGACCATCAGCACCATCATCATCAATATCTTAATCACCATCATATCATCACCATCACCCTCTTCATCACCACCATCACCATCACCATCATGACCATGACCACGATCCATGGGTCATGATGCCATGCCCATCATATTCAACAACATCATCAACATCAACATCAACATCAACATCATCAGCAGCATCATCATCATCATCATCATCAATATCATCAGCACCATCAACATCATCATCATCAGCATCATCAGCATCATCATAATCATCATCATCAGCAGCAGCAGCATCATCATCACCATCATCATCATCATCACCGTCACCTTACATTCCCCTCCATCCCTCCCCGTCGTCCTCCCTCTTCCCCCCTCTCCACCTCCTCCTTCCCTCCCTCCCTTCTCGTCTCCCTCCCCCCTCCCGACCTCTCCTCCTCCCTTTTCCCCTTCTTCTCCACCCGCCTCCCTCCCCTCTCCTCTCTCCCCCTTCCCGCTCATCCCCGCCGCCTCGGGACGTTGTCCTGACTCCGGACCTCTGCTCAGTGCGACCGTTTGCAAAAGTGCGTCCTGTGGGGGAGACTCCACCTGCTCGAAGCAGGCGCCAAGAACAGCCAACATCTACTCCATGTGGAGGGGGATCACGGGGTGGGTGGGCGAGGGCCCGCGTCGATCGGCAAGACAATAAATAAGAAGACGATCGCTATGCCGGGCAGGGAGTGGAAAGATGGACCACCGTCGGCACAGGCCAGTGGCAGAGGCCCGTGGTCGTGAGCCTTCATTCCCCCATGCTCGGGGGGCTGAGGGCCCCGCTCGGGCCGCACCCACCTCCCCACCCCTTCGCTCTGTCCCCCCTCTTGCGCTCTCCCTCCTCCGCGCGCCGCCTCGCTTGCCTCGCTGCCACCTCGTGCCGTCCACAGCGCCTGTCGCCTTCTGCCCCCCCCCCCCCCCCTTCCCGCGCCGCCCACTCCGCTGCGCCAGCCGCGTCGCCACCCGCACTCTGGAGCACCTGGCCCCTCCCCACCTCACCTCCGGCCTCCGTGCAGGATGCGAGGGCGCTGGGTCCCACTGCAGGAAAGGCGGGCCGAGGTGGACCTCAGCTCTTAGAGGCCTCCCAGAGGGGGTCGGAGCAGATGGGGTCGGAGGGTCGCGCCGCATCGCCGATGCATCGGCGATGCATCGCCGATGCATCGGCAATGCACCGGCGACGCATCGTCGATGTCGGCGAGGCATCGGCGACGTTGACGCGAAGCAGATCAGGCTCCACATCGAGCCGCATCGGCGATGCATCGGCGTTGCGGCGCGATCCCCCGACCCCATCTACTCCGACCCCATCTGGGAGGCCTAGAGCTCTCCGCAGGGGGCCGGGGTTCACGCTTGGGCCACACCTGCACGCGCACACGGGCCGCCACAGACAGCCTCACCCTGCTCCCCTCCCCCCGTCTCTCGGGTGAAGCCTCTTCGTGTTCGTCATCTATCCTACTTCGTCTCCCTCGTTACCTCTTGGTTCTTGTTCCCCCCCCGTCGCAACCGGCGGGAGGGGTCGAGGGTCGCATCCGTTCGGGGAACCAAAGACCCGGAGGAGGAGGAGGAGGAGGAGGAGGAGGAGGAGGAGGAGAAGGAAGGAGGAGGGAGGAGGAGGAGGAGGAGAGGAGGGAGGAGGAGGAGGAGGAGGAGGGGAGGGGAGGAGGAGGAGGGGGAGAGGAGGAGGAGGAGGAGGAGAGGAGGAGGAAAAGGGAGGTGGAGGAGGAGGGGGAGGAGGACCCGAGGGAACCGGCATCGGCGTGTCCTCCCCTTCCGATGCTGCCCCCGGGCGGCGGGCGGCTGGGCGCCCACCGCGCGCGGCCCCGCGCGTGCGCGGAGCGCGGGCCCAGGCCCCGTGCGGCGGGGGGGGGGGCGAGCCTTGGGGTGCATCCGCCGCTGCTGCAGCAGAGTCTCGTGGTCTGCGCCTCCCGCCGCGGGAGGGCCCGCCGGGAGCTCCCCCCCCTCCCCCCTGGCCCTCCTCCCTTCCCCCCCCCTCCCACCTGGCCCTCCTCCCTCCTCCTCCTCCTCCTCCTCCTCCTCCTCCTCCTCCTCCTCCTCCTCCTCCTCCTCCTCCTCCTCCTCCTCCTGGGCACAGCCTGGGGCGCCACAGAGTCTATGGTGCCTCAGCAGGACCTCGAACGCGGCTAGGGGCGCACCTTGCAACCGCCATTAGCCGCGCCCATCGGACACACTCCGCGCCGTGCGCGGGGCCGAGGAGATGCGGTGCGAGGGTCACTAACGGCGCAACGCCGGGCAGTCCCCACTCGCACCGCACCCCCCGCTGGCCATTGACAAGGATTAGGGCTCTGGGAGCAGGCGATAACCTGCATACCTCAGAACCCTCTTGGCAAAACAGTACTCGCCCCGTCTCAATCGTTCCAGGATTAGGCGACGATCCTTCGAAAGATGACGGGGCTGGCACTCACTCGCAAGAGACACCACGCGCTGGGTGGTGCATGCAGCGCAGTGAGTGCAACAAAACACTTGGGTTTCGCCCACGAACAGCGAGGCCACACGATGATGCTTGGACCCAGCGGCCTTCAGGGAGACCTGAGCCTGCTGGATCCTTTGCTCTAGGGTGGGCGGCTCTGGCTTGACAATGATTAGGGAGGGGGCTGAACGTGCAGAGCGCTGGCGGTGCAAACAGTCTACAGATGCAATGGCCTCACCCGCCCTGGCGGCCCATTTCCCCGTAAGACTGACCATTCTCTTCTGCAACAACGTAAGCTTCTGAAACTGGGGATCGGGCCGCAGGACACGAGCACGACTGTTCGCAGCACCGTCGGCGGCATCATTTCCAAGTTTGTCTCGGAGCTTATACCTCCCCTCCACAACCTGAACATCTGTCACGTGGGCTTTCACTTTCTTTACCTCAGGGGGGGTACCCCCCCAGTCATCGACTTTGTGCCATACGAGCTTCCACAGACAGGCCCAAGCCGCCGACGCCGACGTGGTGTCAGCAGGTCCGCGGATGTTGTAACCTTTCCAAACGAAATCGGAATCCGTGTGCACGACAACAGGTGGCACCGCAAATCTGAGCACTGCGAACAGGGCATACAGCTCGGCACCGTCTATGTCCTGCAGCGGGTAGGGCAGGAGACCTGTGATGGTGCAGGCAGCCGTGTCGCTGTCGGCGGCCAGCGCAACAACTGCCCATGCAGCGGTCCCGCGATGTGGATAATCAGTAAACAGAGAGCCATCAAGATAAAGATCCCCTGTGAGCTGTTGCGCATCCCCGTGCCATTCCACACAGGGCTCCGACGGCGTCAGCAGCACTGCCTGAGGGGCCTTGGGGAGCGGGACGAGCACACGCTCCAGCAACAGGCGCACCAGGTCATTCTGGTCCGCATGCGGGAGCATGAGTCTGATTGCATCAGGGAGTGGCTCTCCTATTGCCTCAAGCATGCTCTTGCAAACAGCGTGCCGATGCACGAGGGACCCAGGGGCCTCATGGCATGCAAGGCAACTCGGGGAGTCAATCCATCCTTGTTGAAATTGCCGAACTTGGGGCCACTGAGCTCCAATGATAGCACTCCTGAGGTAGCCACGCTGCTGCCAAGTGAGGTTCCCCTTGGCGCTCAGGAGGTACTTCAGAGGCCCATCCCAGAACCCAGTACGGAACTCAGGCATCTGGAGGTGCTCCGAAATCTGCAGGTTGATCCAGTGGCGCACCGCATGCGCACAGCAGTGCAGTAGGACCCTGGGGCAAATGTCCTTGAGTTTCAGCTCCAGACCATCAGGCAACTTCCAGACCAGGGGCTCAACGACGACGATCCCGACTCTGGCGAGCGTAGCGAAGAGGGCTCCCAAGGGGCCCCGAACTTGCGGCCACATTTGGTCCTTCCCAGACAACGCCAATCTAGCAGCCTCAAGGCCATGCTCAAGTACATGACATGGCACGCGCGACGCCCAAAGAACAGAGCTGAAAGCTTTGATAGGCTCCAGAGTAGCCCTCCAAATCGGGTCGTAGTTGGCCTGCGGCGCAAGCGCGAGAGCGAGAGTGCGGCTCTTGCCGCTGGTCTTGGCGTCGAGCGCCGCAGCGGCCTGGGATCGCAACACGTCCAGCTCCTTAGAGGCAGTACCCTGAACAGAGGTCCCAAAAGCAACCGAAGTCTCCAGGGCAGCCCTGGCCATGATGGCCATGGTTTTCCGCCTGGCCATACCTCCCTGGAGATGTTTCATTCTCTTGAGCTTGGGTTTGGCGACCTTGATTCTGCCCGTCCTGGTGGCCCTCCTGAGAAACCGACCTGAACTGTAGTCAACCCCCAAGTTGCGCTCATGGTTCACGCCCTGGGCCCTGAGGGATACCAGCCTCCTGGACAGCTGGTCACGTAAATCAGAGTCACTAGCAAGAACTCGCGTCTTGTCAAGAGCGAGCCGTAGATCCACACGCTGCAGCTCGCACTGAAGCTTCACTCCAGCACCAGCTACATCAGCAACTACTCGGCCGTGTTCCCCCGATCTCTGCAACGCAAAATCGTCGACAACCACGGAAAGACAGATGGCCCGAAACTCTTTCTGAACAACATCCAGGGGGCCCAACAAAACCAGTTGCAGCAAAACGGTAGCAAAACCACACCCAGGGATAATCGTAGTTTCCGCCGTGATGTGATTACTGACGGTCCCTTGGAGATCAAGCAGGCGGGGCGACCGATAGACTTGCACCAGCAAACGCAGTTGCCACAACGGAAATCCAGTGCGAGCGGCCGCCTGGACAAGATGATGATGCTTGACCAGTTCAAACGCTTTCTTCAAATCGAGCAGCAACGTGGCAGATGACAGGCCCTTGGACTGATAATACTCCGCCCACACTGCCTGAATGTAAACACACATGTCAGCGCTTTTCCCTTTAGTACCCCACCAGAAACTCCGATAGTTCTTGACTTGCCATTGCCTGATCAAAGGCCTTCTCAGCCTGGA
This sequence comes from Prorocentrum cordatum, assembly GCA_963575745.1. Classification (NCBI taxonomy): domain Eukaryota; class Dinophyceae; order Prorocentrales; family Prorocentraceae; genus Prorocentrum; species Prorocentrum cordatum. The sequence goes on along the minus strand of CAUYUJ010014998.1, from coordinate 284,463 downwards.
CTGCACCCGACAGAGAACGTGTAGCAGCCCCAAGGGTCGGACTCCTCCCAATCTTTTGAGAATAAAAACAATCTTGTTCGTGAGGGGAGGCCAGTCCGCCTGCTCCTCAATCTTCCCGATGAGGCCGCACAAAAGCTCGAGCGCAACGTCGGGCAAGTGCAGAAAACTCCTAGGCGGGACCTGGTCGTATCCACAACCAGTGCCTATCGGGAAAGACATCAACACTTTCTTGAGCTCTGGGACCGTGGGGGGAGGCGAGCGCTCTCCGAGATCCTTTGGCCAGTGCACGGGGGGCTGCGCGACCCCCACCTGCCACCACTTGCTCCACTCCCTTTCAAGCTCATCCATTTCCCCCATGCTGGAGTTAGGACGGAGGGCGAAGGAGTCGAGGGTGGACGGCTGCCAAGGGTCAGGCAGCTGCACATACTTGAAGAGCGCCGCAGCCCCACCTACCGAGTGCGTTTTAACCCATCGGTCCCAGTTGACTATCTTCAGCTGGGTTGCCTGCTTGTGCAGGCGCTCGGCAGTGTCGCTGGCGACGGCGGCGAAATAGTCCATGACTACGTAATCAAAGACGTGAAACCAATCAAGGGCCTCCAGGAAACAGACCGCGAGATTCGAATCTGGAATATCAGGCGAACTCTGAAGATGTCGGATCCTGCACCGCACTTGCTTGGTCTGGGCAACGCTGATGGGCCTCGTGAGGGTCTTGAGGACCTGGGCCAAGGCTCTCCACCACACAGCTTGAGGGCTCAGACGTGGAAACGGAACTGGAGCAGGCCGGCTCGGTCGACACCACCCAGTACGAACAACACCACCACGCCCAAGGTACGGTTTCGAAAGCTCAGCAGGAATCTGAAACACCTCTAACCATTCAAGCTCGGCAGCCGAGACGAAAACTTGCCACGACTTAGATATGCAGGCATTGCTCATCATCTCCGAAACCACCTCCCACCTGGCTAGGTTGGGCTCTCCACGGCAACCGATGGGCAACTCTCTGGGGAACCTGCGGGGAACCATAGCCATGCGCACCGAGGGTACAGTGTCCAAGGTGGGTAACTTCAACTTAACTGGAATATGCGGAGTGATCTCCACTTCTGCCAACAGTGAGACCGAGGCGTTCGCCGCAAACGCCTGGGAGACCACGAAAAAGTCGATGGTCCTGTGCGCTGGAGCACATGTTCCAGCATCCGTGTATATGGCAGCACCGTCGATTGCATCAATCCAGCCTGAATGCTGGAGCACGTCGGGCTCGAGATTAAAGTCCCCGAAGATGAGGAAAGGCATGTTGGCCATTTTCAGCAGCGCGCCTAGCCTGCAGAGAAGATCCCAGTTGGCTGGCGCAAGTCCGACAGAGTGATGCAGATAGAGCGTGCACGCTAGGAAACCCCCAGGTACGAGACCTCCCACATGCATAACCATCATCCTCCCCACCTGCACGTCGATCGGAAAGCTCTCAATCGGCGCCAGGCCGATATGCTTTGGCACAGCAAGCATAATGCCAGCAGATATGCCGCCTCCAGCCGTCTGACGGGCTGGCGAAAGTTTGGCTCTCCACCCTTGTCGCCTGAGTTTATGCTCACAAGCTTCAACCTCCAACACCCGCGTTTCCTGCACACCGACAAGCTGAGCCTGGAGCACAGAGGGGGAGGAGAGGAAAATGTCAAGCCCAGAGCGATCAGTAACATTGGCAGAGACAATATTCCAAAACCTCGGGGCCTTTGGCCCCATTGCGCATCTAGCCGCACGGCTAAAGGCGCTTGCGTTTGAAATCAGCACCGGCCTCATCAAGCGCAGCCTCCAGCTGCGATCGAGTGATGCCGCTCTCACCTGCAGAGCTGACGAGCTTGTCCATCCAGTCGCCCTGCTTGAGGTTGCCGATGGCTGCATCCATGTCGAGGTCGTGATCGCCTGCAGCGTCGCTGGTATCAGCAGCAGCACCACCAGCGTCACGCTCATGAAGACGATCTGCCTCCTCAGCACGAGCTTTAGCAGCCGCCGCTTCCTCCTCATCCTTCTTGGCCTTCTGGCGGGCCTCCGCGACCTGCTTGATCGAGTCGACCACGCCCGCCTCGACACCCAGCTCACGCAGCTGCTCCACAAGGTAAGCAGCATGGTCAGCAGGCTGAGGCCTGGAGGCACGCCCGAGCTCGGAGAAGGCGCTGGCAGCAGCGCGGGCCGCCTCGAGCTCCTTGGCCTCGAGCTCCATGAACTTCGCCTTGAGCTCCGCCGTCTTCTGCAGCTGCTTGGCCAGCACCTCCTGAGACTTCTCCCAGGCGTTCTTGGCCTTGGCGACCTGATCTTTGAGCGTGTCGTGCTGCTGCTTGGCCTGTCGACTGAGGGCCAGCGGGTCGCCTGTCTGCACGGCACGCAGCCCCAGCAAGTGCGCCTTCTGACCAGGCGACAGCCAGATGCTGCAGGCCTCGAAGTGCTCAGCGGACATGGCAAGCAATGCGTCCTTGCGCTCAGGGGTGAGCTTGCCGCCGCTTGCGCCAGGCCCTTGCCCAGCACCAGGTGAGCCACCTTGTGGCTGCAGCCGAGGAGGACGAACCCAAGCACCAGCAGGAGGGCGCGGCACCGCCGGTGCAGGGACCGCTCCTTTGGGCTTGCCACACGCCCAGCACGTCGTACGCCATGGGAAATTGTTGCCGAAGCCGCACTTCTTGTTGCAGCAGGTCCAGGTCGCACTGAACGCCTGCTGCCTGCCGCCGCCATTGCGCCCCATGGGAACTGACGGCCGCAGAACTTACAGTAGCCAGACTGTAGGCTGTGAGCGAAAGAAAGAAAGAGAGATCGCAGGATCACTGGCAGGGGCGCGCCTCCCCCACGCCAAAAAGGCCTCGGTCCCTGAGCGAAACGCTACGGACTTGAGCCAAAATGGCTACGGATCCTCCTCCTCCCCCTCCTCCTCCTCCTCCTCCTCCTCCTCCCCCTCCTCCTCCTCCTCCTCCTCCTCCCCCCTCCTCCCCCTCCTCCTCCTCCTCCTCCTCCTCCTCCTCCTCCTCCTCCTCCTCCTCGCCGTCGTCATCCGCATCGTCCTCGTCGCCCTCGTGTCTGTGCTCTTTCTCCTCTGGAGCTGCGGCTGCTCGGCGGCTGCTTGGCGGCGCGCACAAGGGGGTAGGGGAAGGAGGGAAGGCTTCTTAGAGGAGGCTGCTTCTCAGAAGGCACGGGCCTCACATCTACAGACAAGGCCCGCGCCTCCTAAGGAGCAGGGGTGCTTCTAAGAAGCCTTCCCCCCTCCCCCTGAGCCGACCTGCGTGGGTGGACAGAGGACAGAGGACTCAGTGCAGGCCTTCGGTCCGGCATCTTCTCGCGATTGTCAAACACAGTACTCGAATATTCGAAAACAGTCAGGCGAGCACGAGAAATCGCCACCACAGTGTTTTGGTAATCTTTCTGAGTATTCCCCCTGTAGAGGGACGTGCCCCACCTAAGGCCAGCCGTGGGGCCCCCTGCTTCCTGTGGCCGCCTGACGGCTGAGAGGGCCTCCTGTTGCAATCCTCTGCTGCCCGCGGGCGCCCTGACCGCACTCCTCCTCTTCCTCCTCCTCCTCCTCCTCCTCCTCCTCCTTCTCCTCCTCCTCCTCCTCCTCCTCCTCCTCCTCCTAATCCACATCCTCCTCCCCATCCTTCTCCTCCTCCTTCGACGACTCAGAGTCTTCCCGCCCCCGGACGATGCTTGTTCCTGGAGGGCCTCTTGTTGAAATCCTCTGCTGCCCGCGGGCGCCCTGGCCGCACTCCTCTGTCCTGGCAGCCGCATATCATTGAGTCCTGCCTTCGACGGTGGGCGGCCTCCCTCCGCCAGACAGGCAGAGGATGGGGGAGGCGGGGGCGGCGAGTGAGGAGACGCGCGGCGCTGCGGACTCAACTCGGGGGCTTCCCGCTACACGCACGAGGGTTGGGAGAAAGGCGCGTCCAAAACGCTGGTCGCCGCCAGATGCTGGTCCCCGACGCTGGCGCCAGGCAGCACCGCTCGCTGCCACACCCCTCGGCCCCACGGGCACCGACCTCGGCCAGCGTCAAGCGCGAGGCTGCCAGAGAGAGCGGAGAGGCCGCAGGCAGTCTCCGCCGCCGCCCGGACGAAGCAGCAACGGAGGGGGGCGCTGGGGCCCGCCCTACCCTGGCCCCGACCCCCTTGGCCAGTGGCCTCGCCGGTGGCTCTTCTTGCGCGCCTCGAGATGCAGCGAGAGCGTACGATGCAACATCCCGCTGCAGCAAAGCTAGGGGCGCGTTTGGTCGACGATCGAAAGGTCCTGCAGGTCTCCAGGACCATGGGGGGATCAAACATTTCTTCGGAGAACCTGCTGTCAGGCTGGTCCACCATTTGATGCACCTACGGTATGTTCGCCCCCTCCCGCGCCGAGAGCGCGCCCTCACGCAACCCATGGTCACTCTGTTCCATTGAAGTGCAAAAGCCGCGGCCCTCAGGACGCACCCGCTCATCTGAAGAAGCACAGAGAAGAACGACCAGTGTGCGTGACCCCCCGCACGGAGCTCCGTTTTTGATGAGCCGCTCGAAGAGCGAGACGTCGAGGTGGAAGTTCTTGGAGAGGCGGTAAACAGCTGTTGACGGGCGCAGCTGCTGATGGTCCTCGGAAAGGGCTCGTATGCCGGGCGTGCAAGCTGAGAAGGGTCAACTCATGATGAGCGGGGCACAGCGGGTTTGGGGACGAGGCGAACGAGGCGACAGGACATGACCGCACAACATAGTAACACATGAAGATGTGTACACGTCGTTCATTTCTGATCGTGCTCATTTCTAAGTGCGCTCGTTTCTAATTGTTCCTGGCCCCCTAGTGGCCACGAAGAGGCCCAGGAGAGAACAATTAGTAATGAAAGGATCTTGGCCCCAAAAAATCAAAGAACTTTCGAATATTTAGAAATGAAATGTGTAATCGGAAGCCCATGCACTGACGGAAGGGAGAGGGGGCGGAGAGGAGAGGAGCGGATACCAGCTAATGGACAACAGAAGAGCATATGATGAAACCTTAGCGACGTCCGCCTGCTAGGACAAGTGGGAGCCAGCCCAGAGCCAACTTGAGGAGACATACTAGGAGCATGAGGAAGAGCTGGGATGAGGAGGGGGAGGCTGCCAAAGCCAACGCTCTCAAGCTCATCATGGGCTTGCGCGGACGTCCCCTGAGGGAATCGCGCGACCATGCAAAGATCAGTGGCACCACCGGTGCCGCGCCAAACCAGAAGGATCCTTCCACCGCCTGCGACGCCTTCTGGCTCACGCAGCCCCTTGACGCCTCGACCGACAGTCCTTGTCCTCACCCCTCCCGCCCTCATCAGACGAAACCAGGACGAAGTTAACATCGCGTGAGGATAGATCAAATATCTCTGAGATCTGGCGGCTCTGGAGGATGTGTCGGGCGCCGCGGCCTTCTCGGAGCGTTCCAAAACGCTCTGAGATCGTTCCGGAACGCCCTGGAACGGATTCATCCTCGTCCTCCCCCCTTCCGCCCTCATCAACTCTCTCCAGCCTACCTACAAAACCATCCCAACCTATCCCGAAGACCCAGAGTTCGAGTTGGGGGGAGTACGGGTTCCACACACATTTTTTCGGTTTTCCCCGCCGCCCCCCCACCACTGGGAATGGAGGGCAAATCGGGGCCTTCGGGTTGGGTTGAGGTGGGTTGCTGGGTGGTGACTTCCTCCATCCACCTTCGTCCCTTCTCTCCTCTCCTGGATACTGTGCGAGCGAGGCGCCGCTTCTCCCCGCGGTACTGCTGCTCTCGTACAGCAAGGAGCTCCAAACTCGCTACATTTATGTGTATGTGTGTGTATATATATACATATGTCGGAGGTGAGGGGGTGAGATCGAAGTGGAACGGAGAGCCTCCCTACGGGGAAATCGGTTTCGGTTTCGTGTTCGTGCGTGCCGTGCGTGCGGGCGAGGCGAAGCTGCGTGGGCGGGCGAGAAGAAAGTCTCCTCCGGAGCTGAGGCGCGGCCGGACCAAATGACTCCTCTCCGGGGGGGCCGGTGGCCCGCGGTGTCCCGCCGGTGTCCCGCCTCCGGCTGAGGCGCGGCCGGACCAAATGATTCCTTTCTGGGGGCCGGTGGCCCGAGGTGTCCCGCCGGTGTCCCGCCGGTGTCCCGTCGGTGTCCCGATGATGATGATGATGATGATGATGATGATGATGATGATGATGATGATGATGATGATGAGGATGATGATGATGATGTCGATGATGTCGATGATGTTGATGATGATGATGATGATGATGATGATGATGGTGATGGTGGTGATGATGATGGTGTCCCGACTATGATGATGCTGACGATGTTGATGATGATGGTGATGATGGTGATTCTAATGGTGTCCCGATGATGATGATGTTGATGATGATGTTGCTGATGGTGAGATATTGAAGAGGTGATGATGATGGAGATTATGATCATGATGATGGTGTCCCGATGATGGTGATGATGAGGTTGATGATAATGCTGTTGATGATGACGGAGATGATGATGGTGTCCCGATGGTGATGATCTTGTTGATGATGATGATGAGGATGATGGTGTCCCGATGATGATGTTGATGATGATGATGATGAGGTGATGGTGATGATTTTGATGATGGTGGCCTGCTGATGGTGATGATGATGCTGATGTTGATGATGGTGTCCCAATGATGATGGTGATGATGATGGTGACGATGATGATAGTGTCCCGATGATGATGATGATGTAGATGATGATGATGATGATGATGATGATGATGATGATGATGTTGCTGATGATGATGGTGTCCCGATGATGTTGATGCTGATGATGTTGTGATGTTGTTCATGCTGGTGATGATGGGATGATGATGAGGATGGTGGTGTTCCGATGATGGTGATGATGATGATGATGGTGTCCCGAAGATGATGATGATGTTGATGATGGTGATGAGGTGATGACGATGATGGTGTCCCGATGATCATGATGATGATGATGATGATGATGATGATGATGATGATGATGACGTTGATGACGATGATGTTGATGATGGTGATGACGTTAATTGTGAGATTGATTGTGATATCGATCGTGAGATCGATAGTGCGGCCGAATGTGAGATAAATTGTGATATCGATAATAGGATCGATAGTGAGGTCGATTATGAGATCGATAGTCAGATCGATTGTGAGATCGATCGAATGAAATAGATCGAGTGAGATCGATTGTGAGATCGATCGAGTGAGATTGCTCGAGCGAGACCGATAGTGAGATCGATATTGGGATCGATAGTGAGACCGATCGAGTGAGACGTTGGTTCCTCCCCCCCGAACCTCCTTCTCACCCCAAGGGTGGTCGTATAGGTATACATTCGTTTATATATCTACTTCTATTCGCACACGTGCTTGTGTTCCACTCGTGGAGCCATCGGTCTCTCAAAGCGACGTCCCCGCTGCAACGTTGGCCATTTCACGGCAGGCGCTTTGCTCAAGTCGTCCAAAAGTGCTCTCTGGGCCCAACGCGGGCCACGCTTCTGCAATCGATGACTTTCTCGTCGCTGTCGCCCCCTCCTCTCCCCTCCTCCGAGCCCTCCCGGTCCTCCTGATCCGCCCCCTCCTTCTACTCCTGATGCTGCTGCTCCTCCTCCTCCTCCTCCTCCTTCCCGGTTGCCGTTGTGGTTCAAGATGCATGGCTCCCAGGTGAACCAAGTGGAAGCCGCTGTTCCGCGGCTTGGTCTCCCCCTTGGTTACAACCGCGACGAGGCATGTCAAGATATTTGCCTCTTCGGGCCCTCTTGGGCGTCCTCTTGAAGCCGTCTTGGGGCGGCTTGGGGGCCTCTTGGGGCCGTCTTGACGCCAGCTGGGCCCGTCCGGGAGCCACGTTGGCCCCACTGGGACCTATGTGGAACCTGCCCGGAAGCTCCGGAGGGGCCGGGGAGGCCCCGGGGGGCGGAGCGTGCCGAAAGGGAGTTCATCCACAGCAAACCTCAGCTACTGCTACTGCTTCTACTGCTACTGCTACTGCCAGGGAGGCCCCAGGGGGTGGATGGGGGACTTGGTGTATATCAGGTGTCCCTGCTGTGCTGCGGCCGGGGGGGGCCCGGGGCCGAGTTGCCGATAGATGAGAGCAGAGCAGTCCCAGGGCCGAACTGTTCGTCTTCCTCACGCTGTTAGTGCACTGCGTGGGCGACGTGGCGGCATTCTCGGACTACGTCCCCCTCTTGTGCGGGCCCTCGGGCGGCTGAGAGCTCTGATCGCTGCTCTGCGAACTCGCCAGTGCTCGCCCCCTGATTCCAGATTTCGGATTGTCTCGACAACCGATCGGGGAGGGTCGAACTAATCTGGACGAAAGCCCTCTCCACGTCTTTTATGGGCGTAGCCTTGGGCCTCTCAGAGGCTTGAATGTTTCCAGAATTCGTGTGGCCGCCGCCAATGGAGGAGGTAGATCCCGAATATGTCCAGCCTCCTGAATGTTGCTCCGACTGTTGGAAGTCATCGCAGGACTCGTGGTGGGAATGGTTATTGTGTGACTGCAAGGTTGACCAGCATGAGCTCAGCCGTGCGTGGCGCAGACCATGCCTGGGCCTTCCAGCTGCTGCTGGGCCGGGCGCCAGCCGTCCGGCTACCGCCCAGGCGTCCTCCTCTACTGCTACTGGGACCCGTGACGGTGCTTCTTCATCCTCTCGTGGGGCCCGCACTGGTGCTCCTCCCTCCTCCCCAGGAGGAGGAGGAGGAGGAGGAGGAGGAGGAGGAGGAGGAGGAGCAGAAGGAGGAGGAGGAGGAGGAGACGGAGGAGGAGAGGGAGGAGGGGGAGGAGGAGGGGGGGAGGAGGGGAGGAGGAGGAGGAGGAGGAGGAGGAGGGGAGGAGGAGGAGGAGGAGGAGGAGGAGGAGGAGGAGGAGGAGGAGGAGGAGGAGGAGGAGGAGGAGGAGGAGGAGGAGGAGGAGGAGGAGGGAGAAGGAGGACGGGCCGCCGTCACGCCAGGCTCCCTCGCTGGGCGGCGCCCCCGCCCAGGCGATGATGGCTGAAGTCCAGCGGGAGGCTGCTCGCGTGTTCTCTCGGGGATGGACAGACCTCCCTTTAGTAAACCGTGGTTTAGTGAGAACCAGCTTAGGCCCAAACCTGGCGGGCGCAAGCCTGGAAAATAACGGCCGCGGCGCCCTCTCGAGAACCGAAAACGGACAATTCACTAATCGACGCGTCACTGTTGGGGGTGTTGTCCACCCCCGATTCTCTCGGAATACGGCCGACCGCGTGGGCAGGCAGCCTCCCCGTCCTCCGGCTCCTCGCCGCCGACGCGGTCCGTCGACAGAGGCTGCTCGCCGCGGGCCACGCGCCTGTACTCATCAAGAGTATGTTCAGCTGCCCGGTGTGCAGGCACAGATGTCGGACGTTCCGAGGAAAGCTTGTCGAATTCAGTTCAGGAAAATGTTGCGGGACACCTCCACTGAAGGCGGGCCCCGGAGCGGCCCACCACCATCGATTCTCGTGCTTTCCCTCGGGCCCATTCCTCTCACACCCTCGACTGTACCCGACGGGGTGTTGTTTTGCAGAGCGTGCGGGTGGTACAGTCGGACTTGATTGGACAGGACACGCGAGAGGACACAAGACCCTCCCGAGGGCCACGTTGCCACAGGAATGTGGGAGGCATTTGGACAGGACACGCGAGAGGACACAAGACCCTCCCGAGGGCCACGTTGCCACAGGAATGTGGGAGGCAGTGGCCCCGAGACACAGGACACGAGGGCACCCTGGATTTGGCAGGGTCGACCTACTGATCAGGGCCGACTGTACTGTGAAGACACCGCTCCTCAGCTGCCCCGATATGCAATACGCAGCACGTGGCGTATTGACACGGAGCTCCACACGTGGACTGGAAACGTATAGGTCCGCCTCGATACGTTCGCCAAAACGTGGGCCAATACGTGGAGCCAGCACGCAACGCATTGACACGGACGCCTTGAACCCGGCGTTGCAACACGGGCGTACCGAGACAACTAAGCTCTGCACGTGTCGCCCCCCCCCCCCCCCCCCTTCCGCAGCGCCCGAGCCTGGGGCCGCGCGGGCCTGGCCGGGCCCAGAGCGCCCTCGCGCCCGGTCGCGGCCGCTAGGTCCCCCCACAGGTCCTGAGGGGGTCCAGGCCCCCGGAGGAGGAGGGGGAGGGGGAGGAGGAGGAGGAGGGAGGAGGAGGAGGAGGAGGAGGAGGGAGGATGAAGGAGGAGGAGGAGGAGGAGGAGGAGGAGGAGAAAGAAGGAGGAGGAGGAGGAGGAGGAGGAGGAGGAGGAGGAGGAGGAGGAGGAGGAGCAAGGAGGCCTGCCCCGCCACTCCGCCTCGGCCTCGGCCCCCCGACCGAGGCGGGGGCCGAGCGCGCACATCGCGCCTCTCCCCGGGGGCCTCGGCCGCCGAGGATCGGCCCGGCTCTCTCCGGGGTTAGGGCCCGGTCTTGCCCACGGGGTCCCTGGCCAACAGGGCGTGCCCGCCAGGGCAAGGTAAAAAAAAAGAGATGATCCTCCTCCTTCCTCCTCCTCCTCCTCATCCTCCTCCTCCGCCTTCCTCATCCTCTCCTCATCCTCCTCCTCTCCTCCCCTCCTCCTCCTCCTCCTCCTCCTCCTCCTCCCCTCCTCTCTCCTCCTCCCCTCCTCCTCCTCCTCCTCCTCCTCCTCCTCTCCTGCTCATCCGCCACCACCTCCCTCTCCTCCAGTGTGCGCAGCTCCTCTCTCTCTGACTGTGCATCCTCCGACGGGGGCCACTTGGGGATCCAGGTCCGTCGGCGGAAAGGGAACAAAGACAGCGCAATGGGACGGGATGGGCGGGAGAGGTAGGATGTCAGATATGGCGCGCGCGCGCTCCAAGCTTGTCCCTTATCTCTCTTCCCCTCCCTGGTCCACCGCCCCTCCTCCTCCTCCCTCCTCCTCCTCCCCTTCCGCCTCCTCCTCCTCTTCCGCCTCCTCCACCTCCAAATCCCTCCCTCCGCCCCTCACTCGACCGCGCCCTCGCTCGCTCTCTACAATTACACACTATGAATACTACTCTCCTCTTTCCCCTGAGGACGTCCGGCAGATGTCCGGCCCCCCTCCGCGCAATGTTTTGTACACACGGGGTTCCCCGGAATTGAAATTTTCGCTTGGGCTTGTCTTCAAAATAATGCTCCCGCTGAAGCGCTGTCCCCATTTCTGCGCCTCTGGTTGTTCCAAATCGTGCTCCCGCTGCAGCGCGGGCGTTCTCGGTCCTTGCACATGGGTCCCACCATGTAGAAACTGCCCCCCCCCCCCCAAAAGAAACATCGGAAGTGATTACACATTCGGTGTTGATTCGTTGGTCTTTTTGGCCGCAGGAGCCCCCCCATTTGGGGTCGTCGTCGTTTTCAGGAAATATTAAGCGGAAGCCCCGTTTCTGCTTTGAGAAAGCGATGTTGAAAGGAGAGCCAGCGGGTGCTCTCCATCAATCCCGCCTTGTGGGGAGTTTTTTCGGGGAGCCCAAGGAGCTAGACATGGAGCCACGACTCCAGACCCGCCCAGACTTCTCGAATACGATCCACGTACCCTCCAAGAAGCCCGGCGCCATGCTGTTTTGTGTTCTGCGCCACTGTGCGTTGCCATGCTTTGCGTTGCAATGCTATGTGATGCAATGCTTCATTGCACAATGCCATGCCATGCTATGGCATGCTACGCTCTGCCGTGATTTCCTACGCAATGTCATGCCGTGCTCTACCATGCATCGCGTACCCTCTCGCGACCATTGCCCTGCTCGACATCCGACTATGCGAATAGAGAGGATATCTACGCCATTCTAAGGGATGGGAGGAAGGGGTCGAACGTCAGATCTGACGCGAGCGCACCTAGCTTGCCCTCTGCACCTCCCCCCCCCCCGCCCCCACGTCACCCTTCGCCCTGCCAGCAGAGAACGAGGGGCGGACTGGAGGAACACACCTCAGACGGGCCGAAGCGCAGCTCCTGCAAGCCCGTCGAGGTGGCCCAGCCCTTGGGCGGCCCACGTCGGAGGACCGAGCCACGTCGTCGATGCATCGGCGACGTCGGCATGGAGAACATCGGGCTCTGGACCGAGGCGCATCGCCGACACGTCGGCGATGCGGCGCGGTCCTCCGACCCCGCCTGCTCGGACCCCACCTGGACCCGTCTGAGCGGCCTGGGCCTTGCCAAGGAAGGGCGCCGGGCCTGCCCGGGCCTCGAGGAGGAGCTCGAGGTGGAGGAGGAGCAAGAGGAGGAGGAGCTCGAGGAAGAGGAGGAAGAGGAGGCGGAGGAGGAGGAGGAGGAGGAGGAGGCGGAGAAGGAGCAGGAGGAGGAGGAGGAGGAGGAGGAGGAGGAGGAGGAGGAGGAGGAGGAGGAGGAGGAGGAGGAGCAGGAGGAGGAGGGGGTGGAGCAGGAGGAGGAGGAGGAGGAGGAGGAGGAGGAGTAGGAGGAGGAGGAGGAGGAGGAGGAGGAGGAGGGGGAGGAGGAGGGTGGGGGGGACGACGAGGCAGCTGCGCAGCGCAGAGGGCGTGCCGGGCGGCCCGCTCCAGAAGCCCCGAGTCCACAGAGGTTGGCATGCCTTGGGGGCGCAACGCTTACCTCCGCCTGCCTTCCTCCTCCTCTTCTCCTCCTGCTCCTCCTCCTCGAGGGAGGAGGAGGAGGAGGAGGAGGAGGAGGAGGAGGAGGAGGAGGAGGAGGAGGAGGAGGAGGAGGAGGAGGATCCGCTGGCGGAGGCGGCCTCGCTTCACCTCCGCCGGCCTCCACCGCCCTGCCGCCGCCTTCCGCCGAGGAAGAGGTGCCGACGTCTCGCTTCCTCGAAGACGAGAGCCCTTCCCGGGGCGCGCCAGGCGGCAGCGCGCCCAAGCGGGTGCGGTGGACGCGGCCGTGCGCGGCGATCCCCGATCAGGATGACGTGCTGCGTGCGCGGGTGGAGCGCCGTGAGGATGTGGGCCTCGAGGACCTCCGCCGCCTCCTCGACGATGACCACCTGGGCGGAAACGCTCGCGCACGCCCAAGGCAACACAAGGCCTCCGAACGGGCCAACCCTAATCCAACCGGCCCTGTGGGCGGGGATGGTTTAGAGAGCCTCCTCTTCCAACCCCCTCCTGCCCCTTCGGGAAGGGGCTCGCCCCGACTCCTTATTTGTATACACCCCTTCCCCCAGGTCACACCATAGGTCGCGCTCTCGGCCGCCGAAACATAACGCCTTTTTTTTTTGCTGCGCCATCGGTTTCACCCTCGGCCGCCAACAGCTTACACGACCGGCTAGTGGTCACGACATTTGTTGCACTGAGGGGCGGCAGCGCTTGACACGTGCTGCCACTGGCTAGTTTGTCCCAAGTTGCGCCGAGGGCCGCACAATCTCAAAACGTCCTGCCGCTGGTTGCTCCATATGTTGCGCCGTTTTTCTCCACAACGTAGACAAGCCCAGCTTCGAGTTGCGTCATTCAGCCGCCGAAGCTCAAGACGTCCTGCGAATGGTCACGACCAGGTGAGCGCAGGCCAGTCCAGGCCAGTCCAATCGAGTTTCCCCTCACTGAACATTTCAAGACACCCAGAAGCATGATGATCAATATATGTTGTTCAGATGCGCCTGCGAGCAACGAAACGTGGCCGGGAAGGGGCCTGGGCAACCAGTGGCAGCTTCCACTGCCGCTGCCGATGGAGCTTATGTCGGGGGGGTAGAAATCGACCCCAGCACCTGTCCAGGTGGTGCGTTGCGGTAAGAACTGTGAGGGAATGAAGCCCTGACGACGAGGAGCCTCCCCGAGGGCGCAAACACGTGCAGAAGAGCACAGACAAAAACACGAACGCCGAGGCTTACGTGAGCCATGTGAACGGAGGGTACGAAACGAAGGGTCGAGCCGACCGTCGAATCCGTCGGTAGAGCATTGAGGCGAGAGAGTGAAAGCGTCCTGTTCCCTCTCGCAGCCCGACAGCATTCGGGCTCGCTGTCCAATACCTGAGCCGAGAGGATTGCCGGATGGATGGGTAGAAGGAGGAGATACGCGGTCTTCACACACAAGCCATGCCCGCCTTCACGTTGCCATCTGGTAAAACAGGGCTAGGATCGGAATAAATCGCTCCAGAGCGTTCCGGAGCGCTCTCAGAGCGTTCCGGAACGCTCTGGAGCGCCCGCGGCGGCGCCCAATATATTCTCCAAACCCGCCGATTCTCAGAGATTTCGAGTTATCCCGATCCGATTTTGTCCCGATCTTCGCGTCGTTTTATCGACCCTCTCTGAGACCGGCTTTTCATCCTGAGGCGTTGCTTGTCGGCAGGGCCCGGCAATGGTCCCCCCCGGAAGCCGAGCATGGCCGAACACCTCCCTCAACGTGTTTCCGCCGAACGCCCCCTGCCAACGGAAATAGCGTGCAGCAAATCGACTTGTGCACGCCTCTGTGGACGCGGAAAAAAAAGATACGATGTGGCGGCTTGCAGAAGGGGGGTAGGGGGAGGGGGGGAGACTTCTTAGAGGGAGGCTGCTTCTTAGAAGGCACCAGCCTTACATCTACAGAGAAGGCCCACGCCTTCTAAGAAGCAGGGGTGCTTCTAAGAAGCCTTACCCCTTCCCCTAACCCCCTCTGCGCGTGGCCGAATGGGTACGATGCCCAACATCAAATGTTGTGAACATGTTGTGAGGGGTGGGGTCTGTCTTGAATGGGCCACGCCCACGGTGACGCTGAAAGCGAACCCCGTTCAGAGTGGGCAGGCACGGAAGTCGGTCTTTGCGCCCATCCTTCCCGTACCCATTTCGATCATGGAGAAACACACACAGACACACACACACACACACACACACGCACACACAGACACACACACGCACACACCTTTTGGTTCGCGGCTCCAAGGCGGATGACAGGGAGCAAACACAACGTCCGGGGCGCGTGACGATGTAAATTGGCCTCCGAGGCACACACACACGCAAACACATAAACGCACACACAAGCACACACAACGTGGAAACAAACACACACACAACACACAACACACAACACACAACACACAACACACAACACACAACACACAACACACAACACACAACACACACACACACACGCACACGCACACGCACACGCACAGACACACACACACACACGCACACACACACGCACACACAGACACACAGACACACAGGCACACAGACACACACACACACACACTCACACACACACACACTGAGTGTGTTTTTGTCCACACTGTGTGTTTTTTGTTCTCATTATGTGTTTGTGTCTTGTCCACAGCCTCTTCCCGTACCCATGTCGATCGTAGCGACAGTGGTGACCTCCTGGATGGGGTCGGCGTGAAGTGGGACTGGATGGGACAGAACACGCGAGTGGACACAAGACCCTTCCGAGGGCTACATTGCCATGGGGATGCAGGCGGCATGGGTCGCGAGACACAGGACACCACGGTACCCTTGGCTTGGCAGGGTCGACCAGCTCATCAGGGCCGACCGTGCTGTCGAAACCTGTAGTGAGGGCGCAGGGTGAGGGTGCAAGACCCCTGGAAATCACGTTTACCATTTCTGGCTCGTGGGGCGTCAACACTGGCTCCGGGTGGGCCCACAGTTGAGCAGGGACCGACCGTCCCAGCATTCCTGTGGGCCTACCACAGCGTGATCTTTCAACAAAAGAACGTTCTTTAAAAAACCCACACACTTTCCAGAACAGTGAATCTTCTCATTGACACCAAACAGGAGAGGCCAGAACTGTGTCAACAATATTTCGTGTAGACCACAAAAGGACATTAGAACCTTCTTTGGTGGGCCTATAGCCTATAGGCAAACCAAGACGGTTCGCTATTGCTTGAGGACGGGGCAAGGATACAAGGGTGCAATCGGGCTGCTGGAATAAGAAACGACACACAACGAACGAAACCCATTTTCGTTCAAGTCGAGCCGTGAAATCCCACGGACCGATCGTGAACTCCGAAGTTTCACCGAAGGGCCTCGCCACCAAGAAGGCAACGGAACGCATGCAAACTTAAGGAGCCACCAAGGCCCTCCCGAGCTCGAACTCGGCCTTGCTTCAACGAACTGGCCGTAGCCTCGATGATGCTGCTGGTCTTCGTGCCCACTCTTTCCGTACCCATTTCGACCGTGTGGTTAAATCGGGCACGTCCCTGTGCAGGAGGGATACTCAAATAGTCAGCAAATATAGCACGGGGACGATTTTTTTAACCATCTTTGATCTGTTGTGAGCGATTTTGGTTAAGCCATGTTTCAATGTTCTCGCGCAAAACCCGCCTGTAGGAAGACGTGCCCGACCCAACCGTGTCGAGCACCTGCCTTTCGTCTCGTGTGGGAAGGGGGAGATGAAGGGGCCCCAGGACACACAAATAAATACACACAAATCAAAATGTTCCCCATATTTTCCTATATTGTCTGGGTTTCTGTCTTCCCATCCACTTCCTACATTTTCCCATATTTTCTGGGGAATCGAGGATTCAGTGTGTCTGTGTGTCTTTTCTTCTCCTGGGGCGAGGCGCGCCGCGCGCCGGAGGGGTCCGCGAGGGCGGCGGACCTCGGGGCGCAGCTCCTTCAGCAGCTGCTGGTACTTGGACACGGCGGTGGTCGTCATGCCGACGACCTGGGACGACGCCCACGGCGATGCAAGCCCCACACGAGCGACGAACAGAGACTCGCCATCGCTCGGACGTCCATTTCCCGTGCGTTTTTTTCGGTGTCGTGCGCGTGTTTTTTGCTCGATGGTCCAGGATCGTCCTCGACGGTTCTCGCCGAGAAAAAATGCACACGTCCGAGCGATGCCAGGAAGACGGGCCTCACGCGAGATGGCATGGCGACCTGACGCGGCGGCTCACTCGGGCCGCCGGCGCGGCACACCGCGCGGGAGCCGAGGGCGCCACCGCGCGCCCTGACGCGGCGAGCTGGCGCGCGAGTGTCCGCGCAGTCGAGCCTGCGTATCTGCGTCGCGCGGACGCCAGCACCAGCGATGCGTCCGAGGGGGGGGGAGCAGGCAGTGGCCCACGTCACCACCAACTGGTAATCTCCACCAGGGAGCACTGCGGCAGCCGTGAGCCTCGAGACGGCTCGGTGAGTGGGAGCGCGGCGGCACCTATGGAGATGGCGGGGGCTGGGAGACTTCGGGACGCGAGCGGTGAGTGGACAGAGAGAGCCATGGCATGAGATGGCGAGGCGAGGCGCGAAGCAGCAGGCGTGCGACGAGAGACGTCAACGGGCAGGGAACCAGGAGGAGGGGGAGGAGCAGCAGGAGGAGCAGGAGGGAGGATGTTGAAAGCTTGAGTGCCTGAGTGGGGCTGGGAGCCTGGGAGCATCCTGAGCAGGGTTTGAGCTCCTGGCGATCTCGGGGCGCGCCGCACCGCCGGCGCCGTCGCGGTGCGCCAGCCGTGCGGGGCTGGAGCACGGTGTGGGGCTCCCTGCCGCAACAGCACCACGGATGCACCGGCGATGCGCCACCGAGGCCGCAGCATCTGGGGGCCCATGAGTCAGGGAGTCTTTTGGGGCGGCTCGTTGCTGACTGCGGTGGTCGTGAGGCCCCGAGGTACCCGCGAGCGGGCGAAGGGCAGAAGAGGTGAAGACAATCACGTTCCCCTGGTCCTGTTCAATGTTCCATCGCATCACACCGGAGCGCTAGAAAACGGACGCACGGGCGCAGCGAAGCTGTTGTGCGAGGGGCAGCGCGTCTGAAGGAGGAGTCTCGCATCTCGAGGGGCCGATCGACAGCAATCTTTTCGGACGGGTCTCACCTCAAAGCCCAGGGCCTCGATCCTACAACGGACGTCGGATCGTCTACTCAAACACTGTGCTTGCCAGCGTGGACCCCCAGCAGTGAGCGGTGTCGCGGCAACAAGGCGGCAACGGGCGGCAACGACGTGGCATCGAGGCGGCGACAACGGGCAGCAGCGTGGCGAATTCGCGGCATACCCACACGACGCACGAGGCGGCCACGACGCGGCGACGAGGCGACACCGGGCGGCAACGTGCGCACGAGGCGGCCATGACGCGGCAACGAGGCAGCGACGGGTGGCGACCGGCAGCAACGAGGCGAATCCTCGGCATACCCATCAGGCGGCAACGGGCGGCAACGTGGCGAATCCTCGGCATACCCACCCAATTCCTTCGTAGCCCATGCAACACAACAAACACAATAAGTGCAAACACCGCTTGGGGAACATGGACGGACCTCAGCACCGCAGCGCCCGCCACCAATTGTTTCTGCTTTGCTGTGGCACGTGCCTGCGCCAGGAACGGCGCGTGAAGTCTCGACGCCGCGAGCGAGCGCAGATCAGAACGAGCAAAGCGAGACACAGCACGAGAGGCGAGACCGTGGAGGAACGGGTGAACAAAAAAACAACAAGGGGCGAGACCCACATCATGCTGCTCCTTCTCCTTACTTCACTTCGCGGGCGAGGACCAGTGCAACATGCACTGATCCACCGTCGGGGACGCTCGCCCCAGGGCGGCTGGAAAACTCATGCCCCGATGCGCCGTCGCATGGGTATATGCACACTTTCCAGTCTCCCTGGGACAGGCGTCCCCCGATGGCGGAAGAGCTTGTTTCTGTTACCGTTCGTCGTCCGCCACATTGCACTGGCCGCTCTTCTGGGCGCCAAGGCGTCCCCGATCCTCCCCGCTGGGACCCGCCGTGCCAGCTTGGAGGCCTCCCAGACAGGGTCGGCGCAGATGGGGTCGGAGAATCGCGCCGCATCGCCGATGCATCGACGATGCACCAGCGACGTCGGCGATGCATCGGTGATGCCGCCGTGGAGAACAGCGGGCTCCGCATCGAGCCGCATCGTCGAGCCGCATCGGTGATGCGGCACGACCCGCCGCCCCCATCTGCTCGGACCCTGTCTGTAAAGGGGCCCCAGGACACACAACAAAATACACACAAATGAACATATCCCCCATATTTTCCTATATTTTCTGGGTTTTTCCCCAAACAGCTTGCTGAACGGGGTGCTGTTGTGATAGAAGCTAATTCCGGCCGAGGGAAAGCTAAGCAGAGACATCCTCAAACAAATGTGGTGGTCCGGCCCGTTTCGCCTGAGACATCCTCACAACTCTCGTTTCTGAGTTGTCTGGGATTGAGCGTTTCGCCTGAGACATCCTCCTAAATCTGAGCTCTGAGAGGCCGCGCGAGAGGTGGTCCGGGCCGTTTCGCTTGAGACATCCTCGAAACTCTGAGCTCCCAGATGCCGCGCGAGAGGTGGTCCGGGCCGTTTCGCCTGAGACATCCTCGCAACTCTGAGCTCCAAGATGCCGCGCGCGAGGTGGTCCGGCCCGTTTCGCCTGAGACATCCTCGAAACTCTGATCTCCCCGATGCCGCGCGCGAGGTGGTCCGGCCCGTTTCGCCTGAGACATCCTCGAACTTCTGAGCTCTGAGATGCCCTGCGCGAGGTGGTCCGGCCCGTCTCGCCTGAGAAATCCTTGCAACTCTGAGATCTGAGATGCCGTGCGCAAGGTGGTCCGGCCTGTTTCGCACAAGATATTCTCGCAACTCTGAGCTCTCAGATGCTGCGCAAGAGGTGGTCCAGCCTGGGGGCCCAGAAGGCCACATGTTACATATCCTCCATGGGACCCTGCGAGCCTCAGGAGGCCCCAGAGAGGTCCAGGAGGCCGCAGGACGCCCAGGACAGGCCCCAGGGGCCCCCAGGAGATTCCCAGGAGGCCCCAGGAGGCCCTCTATCAGAACGTGTCAAGTTAATACACATCCGGTGTCGATTCGTTGATTTTTCCTGCTCTTGTGCCCCCCCCTCCATTTGGAGAGGCCCAAGCGGCCACAGGTTAGATATCCCCCCTGGGAGCCCCAAGATGCTTCAGGAAACCTCAGGTGGAGTTCAGGAGGCCACAGGAGGCCCAGGAGGAAGCTCCAGGAGGTCCCCAGGAGGCCCAGGAGGCACCAGGAGGCCGCAGGACGCCCAGGACAGGCCCCAGGGGTCTCCAGGAGATTCCCAGGAGGCTCCCAGGAGGCCCCAGGAGGCCGCTTATCAGAACGTGTCAAGTTAATACACATCCGGTGTCGATTCGTTGATTTTTCCTGCTCTTGTGCCCCCCCTCCATTTGGAGAGGCCCAAGCGGCCACAGGTTAGATATCCCCCCTGGGAGCCCCAAGAGGCTTCAGGAAACCCCAGGTGGAGTTCACGAGGCCACAGGAGGCCCAGGAGGAAGCTCCAGGAGGTCCCCAGGAGGCCCCAGGAGGCACCAGGAGGCCCCCGCAACTCGGAGCTCTGAGACGCCGCGCTCGAGGTGGTCCAGCCCGTTTCGCCTGAGACTTCCTCGCAGCACGTTTCGCCCGAGACATCGTCGCAACTCTGGGGTCCGAGATGCCGCGCGCGAGGTGGTCCAGCCCGTTACGCTGGAGACATCCTCGCAACTCTAGGCTCCGAAATGCCGTTCGCGATGAAGAGGAGGTGGAGGAGGAGGAGGAGGAGGAGGAGGAGGAGGAGGAGGAGATGGAAGGGAGAAGGAGGAGGCGGATGATGTGCATGAGGGAGCAGGCAGGAGGAGGGGGAGGTCCCAGAGAGCTTCAGGAGGCCGCAGGACGCCCAGGACAGGCCCCAGGGGTCCGCAGGAGATTCCCAGGAGGCTCCCAGGAGGCCCCAGGAGGCCCTCTATCAGAACGTGTCAAGTTAATACACATCCGGTGTCGATTCGTTGATTTTTCCTGCTCCTGTGGCCCCCCCCTGTATTTGGAGAGGCCCAAACGGCCACAGGTTAGATATCCCCCCTGGGAGCCCCAAGATGCTTCAGGAAACCTCAGGTGGAGTTCAGGAGGCCACAGGAGGCCCGGGAGGAAGCCCCAGGAGGTCCCCAGGAGGCCCCAGGAGGCACCAGGAGGCCCCCGCAACTCGGAGCTCTGAGACGCCGCGCTCGAGGTGGTCCGGCCCGTTTCGCCTGAGACTTCCTCGCAGCACGTTTCGCCCGAGACATCGTCGCAACTCTGGGGTCCGAAATGCCGCGCGCGAGGTGGTCCAGCCCGTTACGCTGGAGACATCCTCGCAACTCTGGGTTCCGAGATGCCTTTCGGGATGAAGAGGAGGTGGACGAGGAGGAGGAGGAGGAGGAGGAGGAGGCATGTTTTAACATGCCATGCCAGCCCGCACTAGGCGGGCACGCAATCGACCTTGGAAACCGCAGTGGGTCTAAAAACCCTGTTTGGGGATACTGCACTCCGGCTATAATTGTCTTCCCCCCCACTTCCCATACTTTTCCATAGTTTCCTGGGAATCGACGATTAATTCTGTCTGTGTATTTTTTCCCCTCCTGAGTCTGGGAGGCCTGGAGCGCTCCTCCCCCCCTGCAGCAGAGAGAGGGGTGGCCTCCATCTCCCGCAGGAGTGCCAGCTTCCGGTCGCGCTCCTGCCCGGCCCCAGGGGCGTGGCGGGCGTGGATGCGGATGCGGAGGAGGGCGGGCGGGGAGGAAGACTGCGCGGTGCCGGCTAATTAGCTGGAGTCGCTGGCGGGCCCAGGGGGGAAATGAGGAGGCCAGGGCACTGTGGAGCATGCGTTCTGCCGCACGTGGCCTGGATGCTGGCACGCCTCATACTCCTTCTCCTGATCTTCTTCCTGACCCACCTTCTCTCTCTTTCTCTTCCTCTTCCTCCAGCATCGTGACACAGATGAGGGTATCTTGGAGGGCATCTTCACAGTCTGAAGGTCTCCTGGAGACAGCCAGCCGACAGGAAAAACATGGCCCCCCGAGCATGGTCCTTGGAGTTCCGGCCCCTTGCCAACAGGCGTGGCGTTGGCCTCCTCGGAAGGCCGCGGGGGCTTTCAGAAGCCCTCACGCCTTCTGGGAAGCCGCCGGTGGCTTCGGAGAAGGCTTGTACAGTCGGCCCTGCTGAGTGGGCCGACCCTGCCAAATCAAGGGTACCCTTGTGTCCCGTGTCTCGCGACCAACGCCTCGCACACTCCTGTGGCGATGTGGCCCTCGGAAGGGCCTTGTGCCCTCTCGCGTGTCCTGTCCAACCAGGTCCGACTGTGCGCGGCTCGCTCGGTCGGCCGACCAGCCATACCTGGGGGAGCTGTGGTCCTTACCCCCCTGGGGGAACCCATCGCATCGACGATCTCTCGAGAGGAGTGTCCAAATCGATGGGCCCCACAGGGGGGGGAAGGAACACAGCTCCCCCAGTTGTGGCTGGCCTGGTCGGGGCCCCCCCTCGGCCGGCCGGCCCGATCCCGCTCGGCAACCGATGGGCCGGCCGGGCCCCGACCGGCGGCCGAGGCGGCAGCGGAGCTGTCCCCGCCCGGCCCGGCCGCGCTGCGGCCCGCGGCCCACGGGCCCGAGCCACGGCCTGTGGGCCCCGGTCGGCGCGCCGGGGCCCTGCAGAGCGCAGGCGGCGGGCACTGCGCCGCCCGGGCTCGCCGCCGGCAGGATATAGAGGGCCAACATGCGAACCCTTCCCCTGCCCCCCACGATTTCTGAGGGGAGGGGGTGGGGTTCACTTCGCTCGGGAGCTCCCGAGCGAGGTGAACCCCACCCCTCCCCTCAGAAATCGTGGGGGGCAGGGGAAGGGTTCGCATGTTGGCCCCCTACAGGAAGGAGGAGGGGGGATAGCGCGGCCGTAGCAGGGGAGGGCAGGGCAGGGGGCGGGCGAAGCAGGACAAGTGCGCGTGCGAAGGGCGGGACGGGCGCGGCAGGTCCAGGGGGGGAGGCCGGGGAGAGCGCGGGGCAGGAGGGGCGGGGGGAGGGGAGCGGGAGGGGGGGGGGGAGGCGGGGGGCGCGAGGCCCAGAGGGAGGGGAGAGGGGGGGAGAGGAGGGGGAGGAGGGGGGGGGGGGGGGGGAGTCCAAGAGGGGCGGCGGAGGGCGGGAGAGGAGGGGGGGGGGAGGCGGGGAGGAGGGAGCAGGCGAGGAGGGCTGCGGCGAGAGCCTGCAGGGAGCCTGGGGTGCCAGGAGGCAGAGGGCCGAGGGAGGGAAGGCAGAGCAATCGGCTCTCGGGGCCGCCCGCCGGGTCCCGGCGCAAGCGCGCAGGAGGGAAGAGGGACGCTCCCTCCTCCTCCTGCTCCTGCTCCTCCTCCTCCTTCTCCTCCTCCACCTCCTCCTCCTCCTCCTGCTCCTGCTCCTGCTCCACCTCCTCCTCCTCCTCCTCCTCCTCCTCCTGCTCCTCCTCCTGCTCCTGCTCCTGCTCCTGCTCCTGCTCCTCCTCCTGCTCCTGCTCCTTGTCCTGCTCCTCCTGCTCCTGCTCCTGCTCCACCTCCTCCTCCTCCTCCTCCTCCTCCTCATCTTCCTCCTCCTCCTCCTGCTCCTTCTCCTCCTGCTCCTTCTCCTGCTCCTCCCCCTGCTCTTCCTCCTGCCGCTATTGCTCCTCTTCCTCATCTTTCGCCTCCTCCTTTCTCCCCGGCGTCAGAGGTGTAAGACGAGGCCGGGACGAGGATAACATCGGGCGAGGATACATCGGGAATCTCTGAAAGCCGGCAGCTCTGGAGGATGACTCGGGCGTTCTCGAAGCGTGTTGGAACGCTCTGAGAGCGTCCCGGAACGCTCTGGAACGGATTTGCCCTCGTCCTGGCCCCGCCCGAGAGGTGAGCGATCTTCACGGGCCAGCATGTGATCCAACAACTTCGTGATCTCTGAGGGCAGAGCCCACGGGATCTGCCGCGCCCGAGTCTCGCTTGCGCGATAAGATCGGGTGGCAACTTCACGAGAAAGCAGACTTCGTCCCAGCTGTGAGCTGCCCTTCTAGGAGGCAGGGCTCCAACCATCACGTGGGGCCAATCACAGTGCGACATCATCCGTGCGCGACATTGTTCGCGGTGGTCATGGTGTCCAGCTCGACGTGCAGTGTGCTGAGCTGAAGTGCTTTCACACCACAAGTCTCCACTTCATCGGGACGCATACCTGGACAAGGAGACGCGACACGAGCAACACGTCCTGCCATATGCGCCCAGCAAGGGCCCCTGCTGGGCCCCCAGAGGCCGAGAATGGCTGAAAACCTCCGGTCGTGTTTATGGCACGATTAGAAAAGGTTTGGTTTATGGGTCCTGCCCGAGCGTCCAGTGCCGATCCAAGAAGGTCCGCGCGAACCTCCGACAGCTCATGTCTGTGCACTCGTTCCACAAACAGCGTTTGTACTGAGGGCTCTTTGCTTCCGTTCTACGGAACTGGGCCTGTCTGCCGCTCTGGCGGCTATGTAGTCGCCGTCGCCGCCCCGTCGCCGCCTCGTCGCCACCCGTCGTCTGGGCCCGTCTGCCGCTCTGGCGGCTATGTAGTCGCCGTCGCCGCCCCGTGGCCGCCGCGTCGCCGTCGCCGCCCCATCGCCACAGATCTTTTCCTTCCTCACACAGAATTACGACCTCGCCCCCTCCTCCTCCTCCTCCTCCTCCTCCTCCTCCTCCTCCTCCTCCCCCTCCTCCTACTCCTCCTCCTCCTCCTCCTACTCCTCCTCCTCCTCCTCCTGCCTCCTCCTCCTCCTGCCTCCTGCCCCACCCTCCCTCTCCTGCCCGCGCCTCGCCCTTCCTCCAACGCGCGCGTGCGCAGTCGGCGTCGCCCGGCCTCGGGAGGAGGAGGCCCCCGCGGCGCGGCGCTCCAGCGCGGCGCGGTGCTCCGCGTTGCGCTCGAGGCGGTGGCTGATCTCGGGCAGGAGCTCCCTCGCCTCGTGGTGGGCCTGTGCCCGTCGCGGGCGCGCGTCGGGGCACGGCAGAGGGGCCCCGAGTGGAAGTGGGGCTGGGGGGAAAGAGGAGGAGAAGGAGGGGGAGGAGGGAGAAGGGGAGAAGGCGGATAAAGAGGAGGAGGAATAGGAGGAGGAGGAGGAGGAGGAGGAGGAGGAGGAGGAGGAGGAGGAGGGGGAGGAGGAGGAGGAGGAGGAGGAGGAGGAGGAAGAGGAGGGGGCGAGGTCCTAATTCTGTGTGAGGAAGGAAAAGATCTGTGGCGACGGGGCGGCGACGGCGACGCGGCGGCCATGGGGCGGCGACGGCGACTACATAGCCGCCAGAGCGGCAGACGGGCCCAGACGACGGGTGGCGAGGAGGAGGAGGCGGAGGAGGCGAAGGAGGAGGAGGCGGAAGAAGAGGGCGGAAGAGGAATGAAGACTGAGAGGCGGAAGGCAGAGTGAGAAGGAACATACATGTAAGATGTCAGCCAACGTGAGACCCAATCAGTGTGTCTATAGCCGTACATAAATTTGTGTAATCGACATGGAGCAATCTTTGCTGGCAGAATACGTTATGCAGTCTATGGTATGCAAGACACGTCGTGCAACAAGTGTTGTGCAATTTATGGTGCTCAAATGTTGTAGAACAATCGATGTGGTACAATCTATCTGGTTCGATAAAAAGGCGTGCGCTAAACGTTGTGCAACTTATGTGGTCGAATACATGGGGTCCAAACGATGTGATGCAATACGTGTGGTGCGACATCTTTCTGGTGCAATCTATGGTATGCAATGAATTTATGTTCGCAATGAATTGTTCACTCCACTGCTCGCGCAAACATCCCACCCACCCACCCGCAACTTGGTTTGCAAAATCTCTTAAGACCGTGACGGTGGGTACCAAATGGCACTTGGCAGCGACAGCGACGCCAACGACGACAGCGACAACGACGACGACGACGCCGACGACAACGACTACGACGGCACCGACGAAGTCTCCAACGACTTCGACGACGCCGACAACGACGACGACGACGACGACGACGACACCGACGACGACGACACCGACGACGACGACGACGACGACGATGACAACGACGACGACGACGATGACGACGCCGACGACGACGACAACGACGACACCGACAACGACGCCGACGACGACGCCGACGACGACGTCAACGACGCCGACGACGACGACGACGACGGCGGCGACGACGACGTCGACGACGACGAAGATGCAATCCACTTGCCGAACTTGAAGTTGTCAACTCCACTGCTCGCGCAATCATCCCACCCACCCACCCGCAACTTGGTTTGCAAAACCCATGCGGGACCGAGCACAGATATCGCTCCGGGGTCGTCTTGGAGCCCTCGGGGGCGTCTCAAGAGCGCCCCAAGAAGGCCGGAGAAGCAAGACGGCCGACGACGACGACGACGACGACGACGGCGGCGACGACGACGACGCCGACGTCGACGACGACGAAGACGACGACGCCGACGCCGACGACGACGACGAAGACGACGACGACGTCGCCAACGAAGACGACGACGAGGGAGGAGGGAGGACGACGACGGCGACAACGACGACAACGACGACAACGAGGGAGGAGGGAGGACGGCGACGACGCGAACGACGAAGAAGGAGAAAGGACGGCGTTGCCGACGACGACAACGACGACGGAGGAGGGAAGACGACGACGAGACGACGACGACAACGACGACGACGACGGCGACGATATAGGAGGGACGACGACAAGACGCCGACGACGGACGACGACGACGACGATGAGGGAGGAGGAGGAAGGACGACCACGGCGACAAAGACGACGGAAACGACCACGACGCCAAAGAGGACAACGGCGACGAACACGAGGAAAGACACAGGACGACGTAGGCGACGACGACGACGACGCGGTGGGAGGGAGGACGGCGATGACGACGACGACGACGACGTCGACGACGCCGCAAGAGCGCGCGCGCACGCTTTTGTTGAAAATCCGTGTTGCGAAACCTTGTGTTTTTGTAGGTTTTTTGGACGCGGGATTTTGAAATCCTTCCGAAACCAATGGGTTTTGAAGGATTTCGGCGTACGCGCGCGACGACGCGCGCGTCTGCACTTTGTCCCATTTTTTGCAAAGGATTCTCACGACGGCACACGCGCAAGGGCGTTCGACAGATTTCGACATGTGCGCGCGCGACGCCCGTTTGGTAGCATGTTGTGACAATCTTGAAAGACCAATGGTTTTCTTCAGATTTCGCAAGAGCTCGCGCGTAAGCTTTTTTAGCAAATCAGTGTTGCGAAACCCTGTGTTTTTGCTTGTGTTTTGGAATCTCGATTGCGAAATCCTTCCGGCACCGAAGGTTTTTGAAGGATTTCGGCATGCGCGCGCGACGACGCGCGCATGTGCACTTCGTCCCGTTTTTTGCAAGGGATTCGTGAAAAAATGCTATGTTAGAACAAAGAATGTCACCGCATAGTGTTTTTTACAAGGGAACCTCAGGGGGGGGATACCAGCTGGCCTGGGACATTGTGATTTCATATTTAGGATGGACATGTGGTCATAATCATATGTGATTCACATACCCGAAAGGGGTAGCGATAACGCCGGGGGGTGGGGTAGAGTCTATTCTCTTTGCAGAAAGGAGAATTCACTTTGACTGTCTTGAAGCTGTCCTCTCCACTGCTCGTGCAAACATCCCACCCTCCCACCCGCAACTTGGTCGCAATACTTCTTAAGGCGGTGACGGTGAGTACCAAATGGCACTTGGCAGCGACAGCGACGCCGACGACGACAGCGGCAACGACGACGACGCCGACGACGATACCGACGACGACTCCGACGACTTCGACGACGACGACAACAACGACGACGACGACGACGACGACGACCACGGCGACACCGACGACGACGACGCCGACGCCGACGACGACGATGACGACGCCGACGACGACGACGGCGACGTTGACGCGGACGACGACGACGACGCCGACGACGACGACGACGCCGCCGCCGACGACGACGACGACGACGTCGCCAATGAAGACGACGACAACGACGAGGGAGGACGGAGGACGACCACGGCGACAACGTCGACAACAACGAGGGAGGAGGGAGGACGGCGACGACGCGACCGACCAAGAAGGAGGAAGGACGGCTTCGCCGACGACGACAGCGACGAGGGAGGAGGGCAGACGACGACGACGACAACGGCGACGAAATATGAGGGATGACGACGAGACGCCGACGACGGACGACGACGACGACGAGGGAGGAAGGACGACCACGGCGACAACGACGATGGAAACGACGACGACGCCGAAGAGAACGGCGAATACGACGACGAGGAAAGACAGAGGGCGACGACGGCGACGACGACGACGACGAGGGAGGAGGGAGGACGGCGACGACGACGACGACGACGACGACGACGCAAGAGCGCGCGCGCACGCTGTTGTTGAAAATCCGCGTTGCGAAACCATGTGTTTTTGTATGTTGTTTGGACACTCGAGTTTGAAATCCTTCCGACACCAAAAGTTTTTGAAACATTTCGGCATTCGCGCGCGACGACCAGCGCGCGTGCACTGAGTCCCATGTTTTGCAGAGGGTTCTCGCGACGGCACGCGCGCAAGGGCGTTCGAACGACTTCGACATGCGCGCGCGAAGCCCGTTTGGTAGGTGTTTTTTTGGGGGGAAATCCTGAAACACCTTTATGTATATATAAAGTATATAATTATATCAGCTATAAATAGATACAAAGATTTCGCAAGAGCGCGCCTGCAGGCTGTTTTCGAAAATAAGTGTTGCGAAACCAATTTTTTTGTAGGTTGCTTTGGAAACTCGATTTTGAAATCCGTCCGAAACAACAGGTGTTTGAAGGATTTCGGCATGCGCGCGCGACGACGCGCGCGTGTGCACTTCGTCCCGTGTTTTGCAAGGGATTATTAAAACTTTGGAATTTTGATAAACGAATGTGCGCGCATAGTATTTTCTGCAGAGGATGGCGGGGGGGGGGCGATACCGGCCCCCCCTGGGATAGAGGCAGTTCATATTTCGGATGGATGATGGGGCAGAATCCTGTGCTTTGCACCAGTTCCCGTGGGGTCTTTAACCCCAGGGGGGAGGGGGGGAGAAACTATTTTTCTTAGAAGTGATACTATATGTGTTGCACTATAAGTTGTGCGATCTGTATCATGAAATATATGTGGGGGCTCAATGTTATACGCAATCTATGTGATGCAGTAGATATCGCGCTGTATACGTTATGAAAAGTATGTCGTCCAATCGATGGGGCTCAATCCATGTGGTGCAATCTATGTGGTGCGCAATCTATGTGGTGCAATCGCGGGCGGGTCGCGAACGAGTACGACAACAACAACAATCAACAATCATCCTGATCACAGAACCCCACTCCAACCACGCACCCACACAGAAACCAGTAACTACATGTATGCACAACTCCCAAATCTAGACAGATATACGGGTACATAGACACAAGTAACCCAGAGCGCTTGCGTCCTCTTCCCCAGCATTCAAGTACTTGGATGGGTGGGTCGACGACTCGTCCCGTGGCCGCCCGCGCCCGCCCATGGCCACTCGTCGTCGTCGCTCGCCGGCACTCGTAGTCGCCAGGTGGGTATCGAGAATTCGCCCTGCGACCGCCCGTGCCCGCTCATTACCGCTCGTCGTCGTCGCTCGTCGCCGCTCGTCGTCGTTGCTGGATGTGTGTCGGGGATTCGCGCGGAGGCCTCGCGTGCCCGCCTCTGGCCGCTCGTGGCCACTGCTCGCAAACGCCGCGTGGGTGCGCTGTGGATTCGCCACGCGGCCGCCCTCGCCTGCTCGTGCGCGGCACCGGATGGCCCATACGTCGAGATCCCAAACAGGGGCACGGCACGGCACAGCACGCTTTGCGCACTCTTAACACCTCGGCGCGGCAGGGCGCGCGGGTGCGGCACGGCACGACAGCCTCATCGCTCCAGAGTGCAGAGGCACGGCGCGGCACACTTCTCGCACTGTGGAGCACAAGCGCGACACGGCACGCCGACACGGCACGCGGGTACGGCACGCGGACACGGCACGGCACATTTTTCGCTTTTGTAGAACTTAAGCACGGCACGGCACGGCACGGCACGGCACGGTGGGGGTCAACGAAGCAGCTCACGCGGCTGCTTTTCCTGGCGCTAGATGCGGCCAAACAGTCGTCTGCCCCTCACGAGGGCAGTTCCACCCACGCGATCAAGAAGCACGTGCATGAAACATGCATCATCGCAGCGCAGAGGGAATAACTCAGTTGAAACCTGAGCGGCCGCAGCTGGCACCAGGCAGCCCGACCAATAAAGTGGCACCAAGGCCCGAGGAGGAGAGCCGAGGAGGGGCATGGAGGAGAGAGGAGTATGGATGAGGTGGAACATGAGGCAGAGGAGCCGCGTCCAGGCCAACCTGCCATAGGTGAGCCGTTGTGCGCAACTGGGGTCCTGGAAGGCTGGCAGGCAAGTAGATCAGCATACCAGAGACCAAGCTGCGTGAGCGACCACTCGAGCGTAACGTCCAAGCAGAAACTGCAGGAGGGAGGAGGGAGGAGGAGGAGGAGGAGGAGGAGGAGGAGGAGGAGGAGGAGGAGGAGGAGGAGGAGGAGGAACGAGAGAGACGACTCGTGCCCCGAAATAGGTGTTCCAGAACGTGTCCACGTAAACATGCCGCAGACTCGGGCTCTGGCACAGACGGACTCGACCGACCTGGCCTCGAATCTGCAGCCGAAGAGGAGGAGTCAGGGGTGGAGGAGGGTGCACGGCGGCGGAGCCGCCGCAACCAGCTGCAGGAGTCGATCTCTCGATCCCCTCCCTCCTCCGCCCCGATCCTCTGGCACGGGCCTCGCGAACCTGCGAGCTGCTCAGGGTTGGAGGCCTGGACATGGGCACCAACACCAACACAGGGGTTTGCCCACACAAGGGGGAAGAAAATCCTAGATTTCGGTGTTGGTGGTACTATTTCGGCCACCTTGGAAGACAGAATACTACCACCATCACTGAGATCGGGATCTTCTTCCTTCGGTGGAGGCACACCGCCGATACTGGTGTTGGTGTCAATCTCCAGGCCTGCGACAGGGCCCCACCGAGGGCAACGGACCTCCCCCACCCCGCCCACTTCCGGGCCCTTCCGGGCGCAGCACACCGGCAGTGGCCGGGAAGGCCTCGATCTGTCGAGCCGCCTTTGCATTCTTCCACGCGTCAACGTGCACAAGTCACGGCGGCTGAGTTATACCGTTATATCGATAGATTGCGAATGAATCCCAGGCTTACTCTGGTCTGATCCGGGGAACTGGCATTCAATCGGACTTCATCGCCTACAATCGAAGAGGCCAGATATGCGCACGGGTCCGCGCCCGGTGCTCCGGCGGGCGCCGGCGCTCGGCGCCCGGCGGGGCGGCTTCTGGCGGGGGGGGCGCGAGCGGGGCGCGGCCGTCCGAGGAGGCCCCGCGGGCGCTTCTTGGAGCAGAGGCTGCTAAGGAAGCGCGTGGGGAGGCTGGGCGTTTTCTGATGGGGCACGCGCTGGCGTGGATTGCGGGTCCGTGGGCGCCAGGTCCACAGATCGGGGGAGGCATCCCCCAGACCCAAGCGTGGGGCCAATGCCGAATGGCTCGGCGACGGAGCGCGCAGGTTCTGGACGGAAGCGGCGCCCGTCGCTGATCCACGCGCCCTGGTTCATGTTTGCGCTTCCTCGGTTCTAGACATGCTGCTGCCTTCGAGGAGTTGGAAGCTTGGAAATGGGTATGCGCACCAATACCGGGGGGTGCGTCCACTGTGGGAAGATTATCCTAGATTCTGGTGTCTTCCGGCGACCTAGGGAGCCCAAATATTACCACCATCACCGAGATCGGGATCATCTTCCCTCGGTGGAGGTACACCGCCGATACTGGTGCTGGTGTCAACCTCTACACGTCGTTCATTTCTAAGCGTGCTCGTTTTTAATTCTGCTCGTTTCTAATTGTTCCTGGCCCCTAGTGGCCAGGAAGAGGCCCAGGATAGCACAATCAGAAATGAAAGGGTCTTGGCCCCACAAAAATCCAGGAGCCTTCGAATAATTAGACATGAACAACGTGTAGGCCCTTGAAGGAAGTCCCTCGCGCTGAAATTCGCACAGGAACGCGGATCCTGGTGTATACGGGATCATGGTGCATACATGTTTCGCTGTTTCCCTGGGAAAACGGGGGAAAAGTATACACCACACCACCCCGACGTCGTCCCCGACCCTCAAAAAGTCGTGGGATCGGAAAAACAACCCGCCACTGGCAATGTAGATGTTCCATTTTGCGACTCATTTCTAATCGTGCTCATTTCTAATGCTGTTCGTTTCTAATTGTTCCTGGCCCCCTAGTGGCCAGGAAGAGGCCGAGGATAGCACAATCAGAAGTGAAAGAGTCTTGACCCCCAAAAAATCAAAGAACTTCCGAGTACTTAGAAATGAACAACGTGTAGGCCCCTGAAGGAAGTCCCTCTAGCGAAAACCACCCTTTAGCGAAAACGGCCTCGGACCGAAACCGACGGACCTGGACCCGCAAGAACGACGGCCGCGACGCCCTCCCGCGAGCCGAAAACGGCCAACTCGCTAATCGACGTGTCAGGGTGGAAGGTCTATCCACCTCCGAAACCTCTGCTCTGGCCCCAAGGTCGGAGACGAAGAGGTCCCCGTGGGGGGAAGGGGCACCGACCACTCAGACTTGCGGCCTGCCCCTCCTCCTCCTCCTCCTCCTCCTCCTTCTCCTCCTCCTCCTCCTACTCCTACTCCTACTCCGCTCCTCCTCTCCTCCCATTCCCTCCTCCTCTCCTCCTCCTCCTCCTCCTTCTCCTCCTCTCCTCCTCCTTCTCCTCCTCCTCCTCCTCTTCCTCCTCCTCCTCCTCCTCCTCCTCCTCCTCCTCCTCCTCTCCTCCTATTTCCGCCCTCCTCGTTCCTCCTCCCTAGGCCCCCGAATAGGGGGCCACATGCGAACCCTACCCCTACCCCCCACGATTTCTGAAGGGGAGGGTGGGGTTCGCTTCGCTCGAGAGCTCCCGAGCGAAGCGAACCCCGCCCTTCCCCTCTGAAATCGTGGGGGGGGTAGGGGTAGGGTTCGCGTGTGGCCCCTTACCGAAGGAAGTGCCTCTGGCACCAGGAGGAGCCCTCGCGCCCCGAGGAGCTGAGGCACAGAGGAGTTCCGCGGGGGCGGCCGGCCGCGCGCCTCCAGCAGCCAGTGGCGGTAGACTTCGCGCCGCGTGCGGAAGGGCAGCTTCCACAGGTTCTCCCAAGACGCGCGAGCGGCGCGGGGGGGGGGAGGAGGAGGGGGAAGGGGGAGACGGAGGAGGAGGGAGGAGAGGAGGGAGGAGGGAGGAGGAGAAGGGAGGAGAGGAGGGAGGAGGGAGGAGGAGGGAGGAGGGAGGAGGAGGGAAGGGAGGAGGGAGGAGGGAGGAGGAGAGGGGAGGAGGGAGGAGGAGAAGGGAGGAGAGGGGAGGAGGGAGGAGGAGAAGGGAGGAGAGGGGAGGAGAGGGGGGATAAGATAAGAGGAGGGAGGAGGAGGGGGGAGGAGAAGGCAGGAGAGGAGAGGATAAGATAAGACCGATCGCGAGGCGCGTTCAAACTGAGCAGGAGGACCTGGTCGCCCTCTCGGCTCTGCTGAGAACTTTGAGCGTGAGGCCTCGGGAAATTCGATCGAGGTATTGTCAGGATTAGCGGAGTCACGCATTCCTTGGCGAGCTTACGCAACTGAGTGGGGCGGAGGAGGAGGAGGAGGGCGGATGAGGAGGGGCGATCGGGAGGAGGGATGAGCATGGCCAGATCAGATCCCAAGATGGATCAACGATGCTGCAATACGCCTTCCCGTCTCAAGCCCCCCCACACACAAGTCTCCATCATGTTCACTGCGGCAAGCGCCTCCTTGAAAGAAGAGCGCCCCATGGCTGTCGTGCAAGCGACAGTCCAACCTTGACAATGAACCACCGTCCATACTTCTAGCTGGAAGGGGCACCTCGAGTTTTAATACGAATGCTCAAAGAAATTTCCAACGATAACACAAATGAACCAAACCTGCCTTCCACCCGTGAAATTGTTGAACAACTTCACATACCCGGCGAGAACATCTGGAGTGCCAAACTAGACCCCTGTTTCGGAAGGGGGCAGCCCTCCGTCCGTGTAGCCATTGGAGATGTTTGAGCATCTGGTGGCAAAAGTAGAGGACGTATCAAGCGAGAGCCTCAATAAAGAAACGATCCGCGGACCATCTGCACACATGATGGACATATTCAAGGCCCATCTGCGCAACGTTGAAGCCCAAATCACGCTCTGAAAACGGCCCGCCCTGTATCCGTGCACATTGTAAACGCATGTTCAAAAAGTGCATGCGTCACTACAGCCAACACCACATTGTAAAAACGTCCTACCCACCGCCCGTGTAGGTATTGGAAGCTTTTGAGACGAATGAACACGACGATCATTGTTCTGCCAGAAGGAAACAAAACCTCTCAATCCGTGTAGGTGTTAGAAGCTTTGCAAAACACATGCCCGCAACACAATAGCGAAAGACACTGGTCCAATACCACCCATTCTCAATCCGTGAGTTGAGACGCCGTCTGCATTCTAAGACCATGCGCTGAGAGGGTGTCTCAAACAAAACGCCCCGCCCGTCCTACATCCGCCACCGTGCCCTGAGGCACGAGTTGGAGTGTTCGCAGGTCCTTCGATTCCTCAATTATTGAACGGCCCAACATTGTTAGATTTGTGTTGGGTCTCCCGCGTGCTACCGCGTGATTTTTCGGAAGCCAAGGAAGCCCCAACACGGGCCAAGAAGGCAACAAGAGGCTCCCGGTACAGTCCAAGAGGGCCCCGAGTGGGCCCAAGAGTGCTCCAAAAAGCCCAAGATGGCTCGAGACGACCCACGGGGCCCCCAAGACGCTCTAAGAGGACTTCAAGAGGCCCCCCAAGAGGGCCCCAAGATGCCCAAACCCTTAGTTTTACATCGGTTTGGGAAGTATTCTGGCGGTGTCGCCCTTTTGGGATTTCCGACCGACCAAGACGGCCCAAGAGGCCCCCGAGATCGCTCCAAGAAGGCCGAGAAGGCTCCCAAGAGAGCCCCCAGACGGTCTAAGAGGGCCCCAAGACGGCTCAAGAAGCCACCAAGACGTCCCAAGATGGCCCCGAGAGGGAGAATACGAACCGACATTTCGAGCTCTCCGCCCTAAGATGACTCCCGAGACCGCCAGCAGGTCCTCAAGAGACCCCCAGAAGCTCCAGGCACAAAGAAGCCCAAATCAGGCCCCAAGAGGCCATCAAGAGGACCCCGAGAAGCCCGCAAAACACTTCGAAACCGCATCCCAAAGGCTTCCGAGAAACTTCCCAAGAGATCCCCACGGGCATCCAAGAGGCCTCTGACCTGCTACCAAGGCGCGGTGGTGGGATAGGCCGAAGGCCACTGAATCCGTCGCCCCCTGTTGGCTTGCCACAGGGGTGCACAGCATGCTCTAATGACCGTCGGCCTAATGTTAAGTCGGGCCTGTCCCCCTACATGAGGGATTTTCGTCGAAAAAGAAAATACAAAAAAAAAATCAAAATGATCAAAACTATTCAAAAAATAGTTCCCCGACTATTTTTTTACTATTTTTGAATATTCCTCCTGTAGAGGGACAGGCCAGACGTAAGGCTAATGATCCGGCACGGGACAAGTACCCGTAAGCTTCCCAAGTCGTCGGCCCTCCCGCTCAAGACGGCCCCGAGATGGCCTCCAAGGCGGCCAAGACGGTCCCCAAGACGGCCGCGACGGCCCCGAAGGGCCCAAGGTTGCCCCAAGATGTCTCCAAGACGGACGGAGATGCCACACAGAGGGCCCCAAGATGGATCAAGACGCCGCAAGAGGCCTCTAAGACAATCCAAGAGGCCTCCACGAGCACCTCGAAGAGGCCAACATCAGCGTTTTTCTTTGCCATTTGGCAGGCCGATAGCTTGCTGAGCTCTGGCCGAGCTCCGGCCGCAACGGTCGGCCACGTAGGCGCTCCCAAAAAGCAGGGGGCGACGGTGATTCGCCGTACACGTGTTCGATTCATACGGTGTGCTACACTTGAGGTCGTTTTTGGTCCTTGTTCAAGATTCCCAAAGACATCTGGCCTACCGCGCCAGCAAGTCAGAAGGACCCATGTCCAGTTCGTCGGTCTTCCCGCTCCATACGGCCCCAATATGGTCTCCAAGACAGCCCAGAAGGACTTGTAAACTTCACAGGTCATCGGCCTTCAAGCTCCAAGACAGCCAAGATGGCTGAAGATGACTTCCAAGATGCCTCCAAAACGTCTAAGGAGGCATCAAGAGAGCCCAAGGTGGCCGCAAATCTCCAAGACGGCCCAAGATGCACACAACATAGCCCAATATGTCCCCAAGACAAACCAAGACGGCCCCAGCAGCCCTCAAAAGTGAGGACGGTTTCACACTCCGCAGCCCCCAGTGATGTCGAGGTCCAATCTGAATCTGCACAACCCCCTCGACTATGGTGCCCCCCCCCCAGCAGCCCTCGAAAGTGGGGACAATTCCGCAGTTCGCAGCCCCCCAGGGATGGCGAGGTCTAATCTGAATCCGCGCAGCCCCCCCCCCCCCCAAGGGACGGCGAGGCCCACTCTGAGCCCGCGCAGCCCCCCGACGATGCTGGCCCCCCAGGGGCCCTCGAAAGTGGGGGCCATGCCGCAGTTCGCAGCCCCACAGGGACGGCGAGGTCTGAGCGGAGTCCGCGTGGCCAGCAGCCCTCGAACGTGGAGACGGTTTTCCACACTGCGCGCCCCCCCCCCCCCCCCCCACGGGTGGCGAGGCAGGAGGCAGGTGCGAAGCAGGCAGCAAGCGGAAGGCAGGAGGCCAGGCAAGGAGGAGGAGGAGGCGAGGGGCGGGCTCTGCCCAGAGCGAGAACCCAACGCATGATGGTTGGGAAAAGCCACCCCTCCCTCTCCTCCTTCCTCCTCCTCCTCCTCCTCCTCCTCCTCCTCCTCCTCATCATCATCCTCCTCCTCCTCCCCCTCCTCCTCCCTGCCTCCTCCTCCTCCTCCTCCTCCTCCTCCTCCTCCTCCTCCCCCCTCCTCCTCCTCCTCCTCCTCCTCCTCCTCCTCCTCCTCCTCCTCCTCGCCCTGTGTGAGCGCCTATGTGGCCGAACCGTGCGGCCAGAGCTCGGGCAAGCCATGGGATCAAGTGCTCTCCCGGCAGCTGTGGAGACGCTTCGGGGAACACGCCAGGGAGAGAGAATAGGAGCAGAGATCTCTTCGGGCTATCCTGGAGGCTCTCTCGGAGGCCTCTTGGGGGCCTCTCTGGGGGCCAGCATAGTCGGGGTATGCGTGGACCCGCAAGGGGTGGACGCGCCAAGAGACCCCACAGAAACGCTTCTTCTTCCTCCTCCTCCTCCGCCTCCAACTCCTCCTCCTCCTCCTCATCATCCTCCTCCCCCGCCTCCTCCTCCTCCTCCTCATCCTCCTCCTCCTCCTTCTCCTCCCTCCTCCTCCTCGCCACGCGAAGCCGGTCACGACCAGCCCCCCTTCTTCTCTAACTGCCCCTCCTACGCCTCAAGCTGCTCCTCCTGCTGCTGCTTTTCTCCTCCTCCTCCTTCTCCTCCTCCTCTTCCTCCTCCTCGCCCTCCCTCCCTCGCCCGTCCCGCCTTCTCGTCACGCCAGTTCAGATTCTGCATCTCCGGGTCGATCCTGGCAGGTCTTCCACGGAGGATAGGAGAAGTGGTGATGAGTGGTATAGAGGATAGTGCATGGGAGGCCAGCGCCGATCTCTTGGGGTCGGTGCTGGACCTCCATCACCACACCCCTTCACATGCGTGCGGAGCGCGCCGGGAGAGGCGCTGGAGTCGGCGCCGAGGGCGTGGGCATGGGTGTCCAACGCCGACCCGAGAGATCCGTGCGGATCTCCCAAAGCTTTCTTCCGCTACGACATCGCCTGGAAGTTCGCTCGCTTTGCCAGTATCGACCTGCGTGCCACGGAGTCGATGCACAGGAGTCCGTCTGGGCAAAAACTGGGTCAAGAGGAGGATGAGGAGGAAGAGGATAAAGAGGACGAGGAAGAGTAGGCTGCCCACGCGAGCGCCAGCGGCAAACGGTGTTGCGACCGGAACTCCAGAAGTTTGTGATGTGCCGTTCTCTATGCCTCGACGGAGATCCGCACGGCACACTGTAGGCACGTATCATGGGAGGAGGAGGAGGAGGAGGAGGAGGAGGAGGAGGAGGAGGAGGACGAGGAGCACGAGAAGGACGAGGAGGAGGAGGAGGAGGAGGAGGAGGAGGAGGAGGAGGAGGAGGAGGAGGAGGACGAGGACGAGGAATAGGAAGGAGAGGAGGGGCCCCCAGCGGGGGCCCCCAGCGAGGCAGAGCTGCGAGCCTCCGCCCGCTCCCGACGCAGCTCCACGACCCACGGTGCCTCTGTGGGGGGGGCGGCCCGTGGCCTTTGCCTCGCGGCTGCCTGTGCTCGGCCCAGCGGCCGGACCTCGGCGCCCACACCTCGGCGCCCACACCTCGGCCTCTCCCAGGCGGAGGAGCTAAACTTTTCTTGATCCGCGGGTCGAGAGCGCACCTCTTCCGGTCGAAGCTAAGCGGGCCGCGCAGAGCTTGAATTACGCAGAGAAGGGGAAGGAGATGAGGGGCGCAGCCTCAGAACGAGGCCGGGAGGAGGCGACGCCCTGATTCTTTCAGTGGGCGGGCCCTCGAAGTCCCGATGCATTCCTCGAGGCTGGCTTCTCATCCGGGGCCGCTTTTCGACGGTCCAGGGTCCCGGCGAGGGCCCCAAGAGGCCGAACTTTGTGAAACAAACATGCCCGTCGGGATCTTTCACGACGCGAGCATGTCTGGGTCTCCAGGTGGGAGATCCGATGCAAAGTGCAGCATCAGCGCCATGCCTCAAAAACGTGACCAACGACGCATCGACAAGGCAGAAAGGGACGGGCGAATTCCTGCGCCACCGCGCTTGCAACGGTCGGTCTGCGTGTTGGGCCTTTGCTGGTTCCTTGCCTTCGGATTGTGTATCAGTTCCAGTCGTGAAGGAGCTATTTGCCCCCCATGCATCACATTCAGCACTCTGGCTCATTTTCAGGAAGGGTCCATGCGTTTATGACACTTCCAAACAGAACATGGTGCCTACGTCGGAGGTTCGGGTAATTGGGTCAAGGCCCCGTCCGTATCTACCCCCACTCCGCTATACGAGGCGGAGGTGTATCCAGAAACACCGCCTGGGGATCAATCATCTAGGGCATCCGCGGGCGGTGGATATACACAGAAGTGGCATTTGTTTCCCAGGTCCGTCTGTATATATATATATATATATAATACATATATGTGTGTATATATATGTATGTATATATATGCACATGTATGTACACACCCAAGGTGTATGTACGTGCATCATACATGCATCCATTACTTATAAGCGCACATCCATCCATCCATACATACATACATGCATGCATGCATGCATACATACATACATGCATGCATACATACATACATGTATGCATGCATGCAAACATACATACATGCATATATACATACATTCAGACACATACATACATACTGGCACGCACATGTACATGCATATGTGTTAACATGCACACGTACGCCCACATAGGTATGCATACACGCATACATACGCGCATCCATACATACATCTATACATACATACAAACAAACATACATACATACATGACTTCATACACACACACGTACATACATCCATACCGGCATGCATGCATGTCTACATACACACATATATACATATATATACGTACACACGTACACACATACACACATACATACATACCTACATGCATACATGCATCCATGTATACAGACATAAATGCATACATGCACACACGTACATACGTACGCACGTACGTATCTACATACATATCTGCACATGCCTGTCTGCCTGCCTGCCTGCCTGCCTGCCTGCCTGCCTGCCTGCCTACATACATACATGCATACATACATACATACATACATACATACACACATGCATACGCACACACGTACGCACACACGTACGTACATACATACATACGTACATACCTACGTGCAGACATGCATACACTCACACATACACACATGCATGTATGTATACACGTTTACATATAAACGATTAGATATACACATATACACCATAACCATCGCGCGCTTCGCCCACGCTCAAGTTCTACTTGCCTTGGCAAGCGTGTAGCGTGTCAGAGGGGCCGTGCCCAGATGATCGGGTCCTTGGCCTGGAAGCGCACGCCTGAGTGTTGACGCTTTTGCATATTTGCGAAAGCCCTGGGCTATCCTTGGGCAGTGTTGCAACTCTCCTCGGGACCATTTGAGCCCTCGATGCCATCTCGGAGCCGCGCGATGGCAACAGATGGGAACTCCAGGAAAGGAAAGGAAAGGGAACCACATTGGGATACCCTTCGGTGTTGACTACTCTGGCCCTCCTTGAATCCCTGCGCGGGCGCTCTCTGGCGGCCTCCCGGGGCCTCACTGTGCTGCTGGCGGCTGCCCGGGGCAGCCCGAAGGCTTCCTTGGACCGTCGTGGGGCCCTCTTGGAGCTTCTGCAGGGCTGCGGGAGTCCTCCTCCTCCTCCTCCTCCTCCTCCTCCTCCTCCTGGAGGGGAGGACCCACCTGGGTGCCCCTTGTGTGCTGCGGCGTGGAGCCCTCTGGGCCAGGCTTCCAGCGCATGAACGGAAGATGGTGGCACCGGGAGGCAAGATAAAGGAGGGAGGTGGCAGGACGAGTAGAGTGGAAGAAGGCGGGAACAGGCAGAAGCTAAATATGGAGGAGGGAGCGGGGAAGGGGGACGGTAGAGGGACGAGGTGGACGTAAAAGAGAGATGAAGGAGGAGGAGGAGGAGGAGGAGGAGGAGGAGGAAGAGGAGGAGGAGGAGGAGGGAGCTGTTAAAGCTAGAGGGAGGACAAGGGGATGCAAAGTGAAGAGGAAAGGGACGGGCGGGGAAGGGCGGAGGAAGGATGAGTGTGGGATTACCGAGGCGGGGAGGAGGATGGATGGGGCAGGAGGGCGAATGTACGAGGTAGAGGGCAGGAGGCAAGAGAAGGAGGTAGCGGGAGAGAGGAGGGGACGGAGAACGCTACGCACGAGGAGTATGTAATGGGGTTGGATCAGTGAGAAGGCGGAGGCAAGATGGGCATGAAGGAGGAGAGCACATGACAGAGAGAGGATGCGAAATGAGAGCGAAAATGGTGTTGAGGGGTGGGAGGCGACAAGATGAGAGAAAAGGAGGGTGACGAGGAGTAGGAGGAGGAGGAGGAAGAGGTTGATGAGTGAGAAGAGTGCTTGCATACCTGTGGCTTCAATTTGAGGTGTGCAAGAAGTATCTTGTAGTCTCTACGGGGGCGCCTGAGACCTCTTGAATGCCTGTTCGGGTCTCTAGGGAAGCCTCTGGGCAGCCTCTTTGAGGCTGTTTTGAAGCCTCTTGGGGCGCCTTTCGGAGCCTCTTTTGGTGCTCTCTTGGGCCTCTTGGGTCCTCTTGGGGAGTCCTTGGGGGCTTGCTGGCAATCTTCGGGGTTCTCGAGGCCTCGAAATGCCAGTTCGAATTCCCACCCTGGGGCCCCTCTTGGGGCCGTCTTGGGCGGTCCTAGGTGCCTCTTTGGCCGTCTTGGGGCCCTCTTGGGCAGTCTTGGGGCTCTCTTTGGGGCCTCTTGGACCGTCTTGGACGCTGTCACGATCACAAGAAGCGAATGTGTTAGAAATGCGCGTTTCCCTGAAGGGATGAAGCGATGTTTGCCACTTCGGGGCCTCTTGGAGGTCCTCCTGGAGCCTTCTTGGGGCGTACTTGTGGCGTCTTCGGGGCCCCTTGGGCCATCTTGACGCCATCTGGCCCGTCCGGAACCTACTTGGAACTTACCCTGGACCTCGGGGTGGGTTAGGGAAGCTCCGAGGAGGCTCTGGGGAGGCTCCAGAGGGGGAGGGGGAACTTGATGTATTTGAGCGGTCCCTGGTGGTCTTCGGCCTGGGGGCCCCCAGGGCAGGGCTTCGGTATATGAAAGATGTTTCTTGCCTCGTGCTTAAGGGCCACCTCAAGCACATAGTTTCGAGCAGACAGGAAAGTATCGAAACAATGTCTGCCCGAAACGCTGGCGAACTTTAGTACGGCATCGCCTCCCAGGGGCCCGGCACGTAACGACTTTGCCAGGGGTGTCTCCCTTCAGGGCCCTCCAGTTTCGCTACGTCGTTTGTGCTAGAATGTATTTCTTGTGTCGAGGCGAAATTTAGAACACCATGCATGTATGTGTATATATGCATGGATGTATTTCTATAGGATTACATGTATGTATATTTGTATGTATGCATGCATGCACGCATGTATGCATACATGTATGCGTGGTTTGTGCATGTGCGTATGTGGGTATAAACGTTTGAATGCATGCATGTATGTACGTATGTATGTACGTGCCTATGTATGTATGCAAACACACATGTATGTATGGATGCATGCGTGAACGCATTTGTGCATGCATGTATGCATGCATACATGGGTGTATGGATGAGCGTATGTATGTGCGTATGTACGTATGTGTGCATGCGTAGGTATGCATATACACATGTATGTATGTCGCTACGTATGTATATATGTATGTATGCATGCAGTCAACCATGTATGTGTGCATGCATGCATGGCTGTTTATGTGTACATGTGTATGTATGTGCAGATGTAGGCATACACTTGCATACGTATGTGCATATATATAATGATGCAGGCAGACGTCTATGCATACATCTATATATACACATATATATATGGATGTGTGGCTGCGTTTGTAAATGCATAAGCACATGCATGTATACACGCATACATGTGTGCGTGCAATTATGCATTTATGAATTTATATGGATATATACATATGTGCACACTTCTATATGTGTTTTAAACACACATTTGTGTAGGTATGTTCGTATGTATGTGTATGTGTATAGGTGTATGTACGCACGCACGTACGCACGCACACACATATACTTTCATGTAGGTATGTGTGCATGCATGCATGTATGTGTGCACGCGTATATATTTATATGTATATATATACGTGTATATATAAATATATTCGTACGCATATCTATATATGTATACGTACGCACGTGCGTATGTATGCTTGTATGTGTGCATGCATGTGTGTCTGTATACATGCGTGTATGTGTGCACGTAGGTGTATAAACCTGCATGAATGCAAACATGCATGTATGCTTGTACGCCCGTGCGTACGAACGTACATGCATATGTATGTATGTGTGCATGTATGTGTGTATGCATGTGCGCACGCATGCGTATATGAATGTATGAATGTTTGCATGTATGTATATATATATGTATGCACGTATATGCATGTGTGCATGTAGTTGTGTATATGTGCACGCTCGTACGTATGTATGC
This sequence comes from Prorocentrum cordatum, assembly GCA_963575745.1. NCBI lineage: Eukaryota > Dinophyceae > Prorocentrales > Prorocentraceae > Prorocentrum > Prorocentrum cordatum. Next base: position 241,577 of record CAUYUJ010014998.1, on the reverse strand, counting down.
ATATAGGCAAACATTTGCATGTGTCTACGTATGTAGGTGTTCACGTGCGTACAAACGTATGTACGTACGTACGTCCGTATGTAGGTGAACATGTTTGTATGCATTCACTTGTCCTTGTCCATAGAAGCCGCCCGCCGAGGCCCCCGAACTCGATCCCCCAGGCGGTGGTTGTGGATACATCCCGCCTCTGATCCTGAACGCCGCCAAGGTCCCCCTCCCTTCCGCTCGGGAAGTTTTCGCTTGGGGGATGGGGCGTGCTCAGCGTGTCGCGCCGAAGCGCGGTGGGGGCCAGAACCCGCGGAGCGACACACCAAGCACGAGCTCCTGACCCAGGAGAGCCCCGTGCCTCCCCACCCCCTGGGCGCCCCCGAGCCCCCTCCTCCTGCTACTCCTCCTCCTCCTGCTCCTCCTCCTCCTGCTCCTCTTCCTCTTCCGCGGCGACGGATACGGCAGCGAACCTGGATCATGCTTCAAGGTCGCCGCTGGCACCCTGTGCCCGAGGCACCGCCAGGGACCACGCGATTCTGCAGGCGGGCGCCCATGGCCCCGCCTCCAGGCCGAGCTTTGGCGCAGGCACACCGCTCACCAGAACGCGGGTGAGGAGAGGGCGAGGCGTAGGGGGATGACGACGGCGACACTGACGAGGGAAGGGAGAAGCAAGGATATCATAGCACTGCATGGCATACTATTGCATGGCATAGCACCGCGTAGCCCAGCGTTGCATATCACAGCATTGCAATGCATTTAATCGAGGGAAGGGGGATGTCAGAGTGAGGGGGCGGAGAAGGCATCGAGGAAGGGATGGAATCATGGCGGGGGGAAATAGAGAGACGATAAGGAGGGTGGTAGGGATATCATACATGTAGGGGGGAGCAAGGTGGAGGGATGAGGGAGGGGAGAGAAGGGAGAAGGGAGGGCGGAGGCAAACGTCAGGGGGAAAGGAGAGAGGGATGAGGTACACATAGTGGATGAAGGGAGAATCAGAATGGAAAGATGCTGGTGGGGAATCAAGGAAGGAGGGGCGAGGAGCAGGGAGAAGGGGGTGAGCGGGAGCGGGAGGGCGGGGGGAGGGCAAGGACGGATGCAAGCGAGAGCAGGGATAACGGACGAGGTCGAACAGGTGGAGTGGAGAAGGGAGGGGGTAGGCAGCACCTCGGGAGAGCGGGGAGTAAGAGAACAAGGAGTATGGCTGCCCTCCTCCTCCTCCTCCTTGCCCCAATCTTCCCCCCCCTCCCCACAGACCTGGGAGGACAAACCGGCACCGTGCTCCCCAGACCTCTCCCGGGGCGCGCTCTGACCAAGACTTCGAAGCGATTCCAGCCGTGGTGATGATGGACGTGTAGTCGAATTGGTGCCCCGTCCTTCCCTGAAGACCTCCGATGCCTTGGTCCGATTCTCGAACTCGTCGGCCTCGGAAGCACAGCGACTCGTCCCCAAAGGGCCCGGCTTCCCACCACTGGTCCCGCCTTCTGACCGCCCCAGGGGCCCACAACTTTTTTTGTTTTTTTCCCACATGTTTAGTGGGGTTCTGGTTTTCTTCACTGCCGCGCCGCACCCGCGTCTCACCTCCTCCTCCTCCTCCTCCTCTTCCTCCTCCTTCTCCTCCTCTCCCTCCCCTTCATTCCTCCCTCACCCACAGCACAGCACAGCACAGCACAGTTCCCCACATGCTTCGTGGGGTTATGTTTTTCCCCACATGTTTCGTAGGGGTTATGGTTTTCTTCCCTGCCGCGCCGCACCCGCGTCTCACACCTGCCCCATCCCCTTCTCCTTCTCGCACCAGAGCGGGTGTGCAGGGGGGTGGTCCCCGAGCTCGGCGGCTATGCACGACGGTCGTGGCAGGCGTGGCATTTCCTCTTAGCCACAGGGGGTGCGCTGGGGGTGGGGGCCCTATGCGCTGCAGTCTCCCAGGGCGTGGCAGGCGTGGCATTTCCTCGACGCCACAGGGGGTGCGCTGAGGGTGGGGGCCCTATGCGCTGCAGGCTCCCAGGGCGTGGCAGGCGTGGCATTTCCTCGACGCCACAAGGGGTGCGCTGGGGGTGGGGGCCCTATGCGCTGCAGGCTCCCAGGGCGTGGCAGGCGTGGCATTTCCTCGACGCCACAGGGGGTGCGCTGGGGGTGGGGGCCCTATGCGCTGCAGGCTCCCAGGGCGTGGCAGGCGTGGCATTTCCTCGACGCCACAGGGGGTGCGCTGGGGGTGGGGGCCCTATGCGCTGCAGGCTCCCAGGGCGTGGCAGGCGTGGCATTTCCTCGACGCCACAGGGGGTGCGCTGGGGGTGGGGGCCCTATGCGTTGCAGGCTCCCAGGGCGTGGCAGGCGTGGCATTTCCTCGACGCCACAGGGGGTGCGCTGGGGGTGGGGGCCCTATGCGTTGCAGCCAACGCAAAGGAGGAGGAGGAGAAGGACGGGGAGGTGTGGCAGCAGCAGCGGCAGCAGCAGCAGCAGCAGCTGCAGCAGCAGACGCAGCAGCAGCAGCAGCAACAGCAGCAGCAGAAGCAACAGCAGGAGGAGGGCACCGAGGAGGAGAAGGAGGAGCAGCAGCAAAAGCACCGATGGTACACATGGGAAATAAAATAGGTATGTGGGGTTCCTCGGTAGCGTAATTGTTTTACTCCTCCCAGCGCACGAGATACGTTTTGTCTTCGTTTCCCAGAGCAAAACAACTGAGAGGATGAAAAGAGGCCACCGTCACCTAGAACTCATCCGGGGGAGGCTGACCCATCCGCGGTGGCACGCCTGAGTGTCGTCCGATACAGGGAGGCGCTCGGGTATGCCACCGCCCAGGGGTCGCCTCCCCACCCCCCCGATGGGGTCTCGGTGGCGGCGGTTTCTGTTTCTCCTCTGAATGCAAGGCGCCCTCCCGTACGCCCCATGTCGAGGGCAGGAACGCCAGCACTGTGGAGACAGGTGCCGTCGGAGAGTGCGGGCACCCGCTGACACCAGTGTGCCCTCGTTTTCCTTGAGGAGCAGGAGACGGGAGCGGACAGCGATCATATACACGACTCATGTTCGCAACACGGCTGTCCTGCGAACGTGGCCGAAACTCCGGCCAGGGATTCGGGCGAAACCGAGATCGGGCCTCGCCGCGATTACATTGCTGCTTGCTGTAGGCGCTGGCTGGGGCGGACAAGTCCGACCCCTCCTGGACAGACAGACGCAAACAACAGGAGCTATCCGTGACAATTATTGCCCAGGCGAGCGGTCGAGGAGGAGGAGGAGGCGGAGGACGAGGACGAGGGGGGAACCGTCCGCTGCGCGCCCAGCGCGCGGCGAGAGCACACGAGGCGAAGACGCGGCCGCGGGGTGTGAGCCACCTGGCCCCGCCGTTAGGCGCGCGCTTGCCCGCGCCTTCCAAAGGGACAGGAGGCAAGCCCGCGCGGGGGGCGAGAGGAGGAGGAGGAGGGGAAGGGAGGAGGAAGGCTGCGGCGACGTCCCTCTTCCATCCCTCCGTCATCTGAGGGGCGACGCTCGGGAGGGGGGACAGGCCCAGGAGGGGAAGCCCCGACATGGCATCGGTGACGCGTCCCCGATAGATCGGCGACAGGGCCCCGATGGCAAAACCGCACGTGCCCATAGGCGGGAGGGGGGCGCCGGGCCCCTGTCGGCGATCGATGGGCGATTGGGCGCCGACGCGTCCACCCCAAAGCCTCCCCCGGTGGTTTTCGGGTCGTGCCCACACGTCCGACGTCCCGACCGTTGACGGACACGGGCCCCCGACCTCCCGACCACTTCCCCGGGACCGGTTTCTCATCCCAAGCCGTTTTTTCCTACGGTCCCGAGGCCCAGCGAGGGCCCCGAGAGGAGGAGGAGGAGGAGGAGGAGGAGGAGGAGGAGGAGGAGGAGGAGGAGGAGGAGGAGGAGGCCAAGAGCTACGAAAACCTCCGCCTCGACTTCTTCGAGGCGCCCGATGTCTGGGTACCGCAGCCCTCCGGCGGCCCTCTGGGGCGATCCAGGGCACCTCCGGGCCGCCCTCGGCGAGGCGCCGCCTGCCCGAGGAGCACCTCGAGGCTGGAAGGCCGCCGCGGGCAGACGAAGACGCCCGGAAGCCCTCGAAGCTCGAAGCTTCGTCCTCCTCCTCCTCCTCCTCCTCCTCCTCCTTCGTCTCCTCCTCCTCCCTCCTCCTCCTCCTCCTCCTCTGTCTCCTCCTCCTTCCTCCTCCTCCTCCTCCTCCTCCTCCTCCTCCTCCTCTGTCTCCTCCTCCTCCTCCTCCTCTTCCCGCTGAGGCTACGGTCGGGAACTGTTGCCCAGCGTGTCGCCGCGGCGGCCCCGGCGACAGGCCATGCCCTGCAAGCGGACAGCGTTTTGCTCCGCTCCGCGGGGCGGGAGGCTCAGAAAAGTTGGGAACGTTGGCGCGCGGTGACCGGGAAGTGGATAGCGTGTCACGCCGAAGCTTGGTGGGCCAGAACTGGCGGAGCGACGCGCAATCCAAAAGTTCCCGACCGTATCTCCCCCGAGCGACGAGCGAACAACACACACCCGTACCTATAGGGAGGACGCAGGGAGCTATGGGTGCGTGTTGTCGGATGGGGGTCCCCACTCGAACGGGAGCCTCCCTGGGGTCCGACAACCTGCACCCGTGTGCGTGTGTGTGTGTGTGTGTGTGTGTGTGTGTGTGTGTGTGTGTGAGGGTGTGTGTGTGTGTGTGGGTGTGTGTGTGTGTGTGGTTGTGTGTGGGTGTGTGTGGGTGTGTGTGTGTGTGTGTTGTGCGTTCGTTGCCTAACGTTCCCCCTCATTCTTTCATCCCTCCGCCGTCCCATTCCGTCCAGCAGGGTCGGCTGCCCATTCCCGGCAGACCTTCCCCTCCCGGCCGCGTAATCCCCTCTCGCCAGACACCCCCCGAGTACGGGCAGCCGGGGCATTGATTGTCCAGCTCGGCGGTGAAATCGCTCTCCTTCTCCTCCTCCTCCTCCTCCTCCTCCTCCTCCTCCTCCTCCTCCCTGCCTGCGCCCCTATCCCCCTCCTTGTTCTCCCTCTTCGTTCTCCTGCGCAGCACCTTGAGTCGGAAGTCTGCTGGCCACAACGGCGATCGAGAAACGCATGCACGGGAGGGAGCAGTGAGAGGGGGAAGGGATACATACATATACATCTACAATCTATGTTTATATATATATATATGTACATGAATGTATTTGCTTGTGTGCATGTATACATATATATATATACATATATACACATACATAGATAACGAGAGGGAAGGGCAATGGATGGGTCCTCTTCCCGAGCGATCCTTGTACCCCTCCTCGTCCTCCTCCGCCTTCTCATCCTCCACGCCTTCTTACCCTCCCCCCCGCCTTCTTTCATCCGTTGCCCTGTCCCCCCGTCCGTCCGACGGGAAGCGGCCCCCTGCCAGGCGGATCCCATCCCCCCCGCCGCGCATGCTCCTCTCGCAGTACTCCTCCCAGACGGGCAGCCAGGGGTTCTTCAGTTCGAAGGTGAAGTCGGCGTTCCTCCACCAATCGGCTCCAATCCACCGACGGCATGTTTGTATTCGATCCAGGTGTTCCAAGGCCAGGGGACTTTGCAAGGATTCGGGGTCGACCGCGTACTACTTGCGTGCTGGTGACGGACCACCCGTCCCGGGGATGGCGTCGAGAGACCAGCGAGATTATCACCTCTATGCCGCGAGAGACTGACGGCTTAGGATCCACCGCCTCTCGGTGCCCAGGAGGGCTTGAATAATGAGAACTGTTAGGTCGGGCATGTCTTCCTACAGGCAAAATTTTGGGCGAACATTAAAAACTATTCAAACAATAATCAACCATAGAAGAATATCGTCCCCAGACTATGTTTTTAAAACCTATTTTTGAAGATTCCCCCTGTAAAGGGACATGCCCGACTGAACTCCATATGCCGCGAGAGACTGGCGCGTGAGGATCCACCGCCTCTCTCGGTGCCCAGGAGGGACATGTCCGACTTACGGATGGCGTCGAGAGACCAGTGAGATTATCAACTCTTTGCCACGAGAGACTGACGGGTGAGGATCCACCGCCTCTCGGTGCCCAGGAGGGCTTGACTCATGAGACCTGCGTGCCCCTGCCAACTTCGGGTGAGACGATCATGACTGTGCCGCGCTGGTCAGCTCAAACCCTTGGTGCACTACACGCAGATGCCTACCGTAATCGCTCCCGGGACTTCGATGGCGTAATCGACCAGGACAGCAAGGCGTGGGAAGGAACAATCGAACACAAGGCCAAAACTGACCGTGCCGGTGATAAACTCAAGCCCTTGTGCGCTACGCGCAAATGCGTACCGTACTCGCTCACTGGACTCTGATGGCGTAGTCGACCAGGACGGCAGGGCGTGGGAGGCAACACTCGAGCGCAAGGTTTGACTTTGCGTGTGCGGGCGTGGCACCACCTTTGCCCCCGGCAGGGAGCGGGAGTGGGACGACCCTCTTACCGCCCCTGGGGCCCCCCTTGAAAGGAATCTCGAGGGGACATATAAAACGGGGGCGCTGTTGCGATGAACCAACGACGACATGGCGGACGCCAGAAACCACGGGCCCAAACATGGTGACTTCTCGCTTTTCCTTTCGCTGGAACATGGGGCAGCGGCCCACAAGGAGCTGGACGACGATCGGCGATGGGGCCCAGCAGGCAGAAAGAGGCAGCGGCAGGCGAGGAGGGCGGGACCGCGCAGTCCGATCCCGCAGCATGCAGCGACTGCCTGCGCGAATGCGGCAGCACTGTCACGCCCGAGCAGCCGAGGGGAGGAGGAGGAGGAGGAGGAGGAGGAGGAGGAGGAGGAGGAGGAGGAGGAGGAGGAGGAGGAGAGGAGGAGAGGAGGGAGGAGGAGGAGGAGGAGAAGAAGAAGGGAGGAGGAGGAGGTGGAGGAGGAGGAGGAGACGAAGGCGGAGATGGAGGAGCAGGGGGACGAGGGACGAGGAGGAGGAGGAAGAGAAAGAGGAGGAGGAGACGGAGGAGGAGGGGGAGGAGGGACGAGGAGGAGGGGGAGGAGGAGGACGAGGAGGAGGAGGAGGAGGAGGAGGAGGAGGAGGAGGGGAAGGAGGAGGATGTGGAGGAGGAGGAGGAGGAGGAGGAGGAAAAGGAGGAGGAGGAGGAGAGGAGGAGGAGGAAGGAGGAGGGGACGACTTGACCGGCGGGGGGGAGAAGACGAGGCGAGCAAGGGGGGGGGGAGGACGCTTTACCTGCGCCGCGCCGCCCGGCACTCGATCGCGCCAGCGGTTGCGCCAGCCCCCTACAAGTGTCATGTTTTCTTTAATGGGGCCCAGGGACACGCAAAGAAATAGACACTGATCCCAAGATTTCCCATCTGTTCCAATATGTGTTGGGTTTTCGTCTCCCCCCCCCACTTCACATAGTTTCCAAAATCTACCTGGGGAGCGACGATCAATTGTGTTCGTGTGTTTGTTCCCTCCTGAGACATGTCGTTTTGCGTGTGTCTGGACAACCACGGCGCCCATGTCATAAAGCGCCCGCCCCGTCGCCCCCCATGTGTTTGTAAAGGCCTGGCGGCAGCCGCACGCCTGCTCTTCCAGAGGAGGTCTGTCCATTCACGGGCCCCGTGTCTCCTGGCAAATGATTCACGCATGTGCGTTGCTCTGCGACCGTATTCAACACATTGCTCGCCCAGGTGGAGCCCCACTCCGTCCGTATGACAACCGCACAGTGCACAGGGCGTGGCGGTGGCTCAAAAAGGCCTCCCGCGATCACGACGAGGGCGCGCGTCGAGTGCCACACATCTTCTTCTGCTTGCAGAAGGACGCCCATCCAGAGGAGAGGCTCATGTTAAGCCCATCCCCATGGCAACTGTTCAAAATCAACCTGCGGCCGAGGTGTTCATCCGCCTCCCGGCTGCAACTCCCGCGAACCACTTCCAGCGCATCGGATGGCTCCCGGCCTCGTTGCGATATTGGCCACCACCACGGTCTTGGCCATGTGCAATTTTGGGCCGCACTCCTCCGTTACGGTCTCCAGACCCACGACCATGCGTCCCACGTCTCTTGTGCTTATGGATGGCAGAAGCCGCCGTCGAACCTCAAGTTTTGGAGGCCTGGAAATGGGCACCAACACCAACACAGGTGGGGTCCCCCACATGGGGAAGATGATCCTAGATTTCGGTGTTGGTGGTAATATTTCGGTCACCTTGGAAGCCAGAATATTACCACCATCGCCGAGATCGGGATCGTCTTCCCTCGGTGGAGGCACACCGCTGATCTTGGTGTTGGTGTCAACCTCTAGGCCTGCAGAAGTTGTTCAAGGGGGTCGCCGCGTCAACGATAACGGCATCGCAATACTCGCAAGTGCGGCTTCCGCTGGCTTCCGCAGGCTTCCGCTGGCCTTCCTTTTTTTTTCAACGCGACTCCCATTGCCTCGAAGTTTAGCGGGGGCTCCAGCACAACCGTGAAAACGACGCGGCGCGTCTCCACTCCGAAACGAGGCCCTGACACGGGCAGCGGGCGCGGAGCGGCAGGCCGAGAGGCCTCGGCCCCGCTCCCGCGCACCCCCACCACTGCGGGAGTGGCACCTGCGAGGGCGCCCCCCCTCCTCCTCCTCCTCCCCCCTCCTCCTCATGCTCCTCCTCCTCCTCCTCCTCCTCCTCCTCCTCCTCCTCCTCCTCCTCCTCCTCCTCCTCCTCCTCCCCCCCCCTCTGGTGAAGGGGAGGCACAAAAAGGTCCCCCGCGTCTTAGCGTGGCCCCCCTTCTGAAGTATTTGTCGAGCTCTCCGCTGGCTTCCGCGGGTTCCGCTGGCCTTCCGCTGGCCTCCGTCTGCGGCCCCGCCGCCTTTTTCCACTGCCGACGGCCTGCCGCCGAGGGCGAGGCGCGCCGGAGGCCAGACCGTTCCTGGAGCGGTCCGCCTCGCCCTGCGGCTTCTCGTGCGCCACGTCGCTGTGATGAGGGGTACGGGAGGAGAAGAGAGGCGCGGAGAAAGGATGAGAGTAGGAGGGGGAGGAGAAGGGGGAGGGGGAGGAGGAGGAGGAGGAGGAGGAGGAGGAGGAGGAGGAGGAGGAGGAGGAGGAGGAGGAGGAGGAGGAGGAGGAGAGGAGGAGGAGGAGGAGGAGGGGGGGAGGAGAAGGAGGAGGAGGAGGAGGAGGAGGGGGGGAGGAGGAGGAGGAGGAGGAGGAGGAGAAAGAGGACAATGAGGAGAAAGGAGGAGGAGGGGGATTCGGCACCCTGATCGCCACTCGGCCAAGAGGAGGGCCGGCGAGGGCAGGGCCCCTGCCTGTGGCGCGCTGGGGCGCGTCAGGGGCGGTGCCGAAGGCGCCCTCTGGGAGTTGCGGGAAGGGGGTCCTTCAACTCTCCGTCCGGCATCCTCCATCCTCCTGATCCTCCATCCTCCTCCTCCTCCTCCTCCTTCCCTCCTTCCTCCTCCTGTTCCTCCACACCTCCATCCTCCATCCTCTTCCTCCTCCTCCTCCTCCTCCTCCTCCTCATCCTCCTCCTCCTCCTTTTCCTCCTCCTCCTCGTCGTCCTCCTCCTCCTCCTCCTCCTCCCCCTCTTTTCCCTCTCGGCTCTCTTCCCTCCCTCCTCCATCTCCCTCTCTCCTTACCTCATCCCTCTCTCTCCTCCCTCTCTCTCTCCTCCCTTTCTCTCCTCTCTTTCTCTCTCGCTCTCTGTTTTTTTTCATCTCTCTCTCTCTCTTCTCAACTCTCCTTCCTCCTCCTCCTCCTCCTCCCTCCTCCTCCTCCTCCTCCTCCCCTCCCCCTTCTCCCTCCTCCTCCTCCTCCTCCTCCTCCTCCTCCTCCTCCTCCTCCTCCTCCTCCTCCTCCTCCTCCGCACCACGCCCTGCGGAGAAGCCGCATCGCGGGCGTCCAAAGTCCGTGTGCCGCTTCTCTCCTCTTTCTCTGGGGGAGGGAGGAGCTCTGGCATCCAGGGAGGAGGGAGGAGAGAGGAGGGAGGAGGAGGAGGAGGAGGAGGAGGAGGAGGAGGAGGAGGAGGAGGAGGAGGAGGAGGAGGAGGAGGAGGAGGAGGAGGAGGAGGAGGAGGAGGAGGAGAGAGGAGGAGAGCAGGAGGAGGAGGAGGAGGAGGAGGAGGAGGAGCAGCAGATATGAGGAGGGAGGAGCTCTGGCATCCAGGGGCGTGGCCGCAGGCGGAGGCTCCCGCCCGGCTTCTTCTCCTCCTTCTGCTCCACGTCGAGCTTCCGGTCGGTCTTTTCGAACTCCGCCTGCGGCGACGGGGTGGTCGGAACGAGAGGCAGGAGGAGGCGCAGAGGGGCGCACGAGGAGGCGGAAGAGGCCGAGGAGAGAGGCGGCACGGGAGGGGCAGGAGGGAGGGAAAGAGGAGGGGGGAGGCGGAGAAGCGGAGGAGAGGAGATGCAGGAGAGGTGGCTCGTGATCGCCATGGCATAGCGTGGGAGCCCGCATGCTTGACAAAGGAAAATCGCTCTCAAGGAGAGTAGCTGCATCGCGCTGTAAGGAGCGCGCTGTCGTCCGCCAGTCTAGCACTGTTGTGGTGTCTCGAGGCAACGGTTGTCTCAATGAAGAGGACGATGACGATGAGGGCGAGAGCGACTTCTGTGAACGGTGCACTGGTGCCCCCCCACCCCCCGGAACCAGCACCACTGGACCGACGACGACATCGCCGTCACCGTCGTCGTGAGCGAGTCGGTCGGTCGGGCGGCACACGTCGTCGTCGTTCGCCGTCGCCACCGCAGTCGGCGTCGTCGTCGGCTTCTGCGAGTCGGTCGGTCGGGCGGGACACGCCGTCGTCGTTCGCCGTCGTCGCCATCGCGGTCGCAGCCATCGTCGCCGTGGGCGAGTCGGTCGGGAAGACGGGCGGGCGAGACACGTCGTCGTCGTCGTCGCCGTCGGCCGGCGCCAGGGTGGGAGGGCGGGGTCGATATCGTCCTGGGCCTCGTCGTCGTCGTCGTCGTCGTCGTCGTCGTCGTCGTCATCATCGTCGTTGTCATCATCGGGTTCGAACCCCCTCCAGACTTTTGGGCTGGGGGTCTCGAGCCCTCCCGACTTTCACCATACGAGGGGGGGCGGAGGCCCATGGGGCCCGGCCAAGGGACCAACCGTCCCTCCTCCATTTCCTCCCCCCTCCCTCCGTCCTTCCTGCTCATCGCCCCTCGCTCCCTCCTCGCTCCACCCTTCTCGCTCCTCCTCCGTCGCCCTCCCCGTTCCCTCTCCGCAGCTTGCCCTCGTCCTTGCCCACGTCCTCGTCGTCCGCGTCCGCGTCCTTGTCGTGCTCGTCTTCCTCCTCATTTGTCCTTGCCTCTTCCTTTTCTCTGTCGTCCTCCTCCTGTTCTTCCCTCGTCCTCTTCTTGGTCAGCCCCTTTCTCCTTCTGCTTCTCCTCTTTCGATTCCTACTCCTCGTCCTCCTTCACTATGGGCCACCGAAGCCTCATGCGGCTGCTGCTCATCCTACGTTCGAGCTCCTCCTTGAGGGAAGCCCGCTTTTTCCATATTCGCATCGAGATGTCGGAGAAACCCTCGGAAGGCCGAATGGAGAACATAGAAGGAAAAACCAGTCCCTTCCGAACCAAAAGCAATCCCGACTCCACCGTGTTGACGGTGCTCCTTCTCCCTCTCTCCGCTTCCGCGGGGGCTGGCGGGAGCCTGCTCCTCTTCCTGGTCCCGGTCTTCTATCGCCTTCTTGCGCTCCGGATCCAGGTCGTCATCGTCCTGGACACATCCGTGCGACACGGGGAGGAGCGACAAGAATAGAGATGTAGGAGAGCCATGAGGAGGAGGAGGAGGAGGAGGAGGAGGAGGAGGAGGAGGAGGAGGAGGAGGAGGAGGAGGAAGAGGAGGAGGAGGATACTAGGTGGAGCAGACGCGCCGAGACATGCGCGCGCATGCTGGCGCGAAGCCCTGGGCTAAAGCAGCGCGGGGCCGCGCAGGGCAAAGCGCGGATGTTCGTGTGCTCGGGGCGATGCACCAGCAAACAGTCGGGAGTGCGAGACAAAGTCGACGAGTCTTTCAATCGGATGCAGCGACGGATCCTCCGCCTTGTCCTGCTCCTCCTCCTCCTCCTCCTCCTCCTCCCCTCCTCCTCCTCCTTCTCCTCCTCCTCCTCCTCCTATTCCTCCTCTTCCAATGCAGCGATTCAGAAGTTCAGACGCACTGATACCAGATACAAGCACGTGCTCACAGATAGCGCCTTTGCCTCGAGAGGTCTCGACGTCGCTGGCCTGTGCCGTCGCTGGGCTCTTTTTTTGAGCACTCCTGCAGCTGTGTTGGTGCCTTCCAGGGGCGCTCCTGGGACCTCCTGGGCCCCTGTGTTGGCGCCTTCCAGGGGCCCTCCTGGGCCCCTTTGGGGCCATTCGGAACCCTCCTGGTCTCTCCCGTGTTCTTTTGGGGGCTCTGGGGGCGGTCTGGAAAGATGTTCGGTGTATCTTCGAACGGTCCTGGGCCGTCTCGGAGCCGTCATGGGGCGTTTCTTGGAGGTCCTCTTGGGCCATATTGGGGGCTCGTGTGGGCTTCTTGGGCCCTCGACCCTCGTGGAAGCCTTCGAAGCCCTTTTTGGAGCCATCTTGGATTGAAAAAATAGGACCCGGCCGTTGTTGTTGTAATCCGGGGGGGGGCAGGGGCGCAGTTTGAGCATCAAGGCTTTTCCTGTAAAAAACAGGGTGCGAGCGTCGAGAGGCACACTTTGATTGAGAAAAAACCGTATGCACCGGTGAGGGGGGATCAACAAAAATTATTCTTCAGAAGTGAAAGTTCAACAACAACAGTAGCAACAGCAACACCAACAACATCAACACCAACAACACCAACAACAACAACAACAACAACAGCAGCAACAGCAACACCAACAACAGCAACACCAACAACACCAACAACAACAGCAACAGCAGCAGCAACAGCAACAACAACAGCAACAACACCAACAACAATCATTGTGCCCTCATGCGCAATGTTTCCACACGAACCATGCGACCATCATGATAACCATCCACATCATGGGGGACTCTTGTTCTATAGCAGGGTCCGTGATTCCCATTCCCAGATCGCCCGCCCAACGAAATCTTACAAACACCTCCTCCGTGGAATTTCAAGATGTCCCGCCTCGAAAACACATGCCCGCGCCTTGCTGCGCAGATGCGAGACCGCCAGTGGAATCCCAGCGAAGGGTAAAGCACAAGGAAGTATTGAACGGCAGGATTGCCTTGGTGGGGATGGGGGCTGTCGGCGGTGAGGCAAGGACCTGGCCCTGAATAGAAAGGGAGGACGTCTCGAGCAGGGCTGCTGTTGTTGCTGGGAGCGGCGCCAATGCTGAAGAGAGTAGGGCGCTAGTCCAGCGCAAACCAAAACTAAGTCTCGAGCGGGAGCGCTGTTTTTTGTTGGAACGGCGGTTGTCGGCGGCGAAGAGGAACACCGCCTTGAGTAAAAAGGGAAGAAGTCTCGAGAGGGAGCCGTGGTTTTGTCGGGACGGGGCCTGTCGGCGGCGAAAAAACAATACCGTCCCGAGGAACAAAGACAGGGAATCTCGAGCGGGAACGTTGTTCTTGCTGGGAGCGACGCCAATTCAAAAGAGAGTAGGGCGCCAGTCCAGCGTAAAACGGAAGTCTCGGGCGGGAGCGCTGGTTTTGTCGAGGCGGCGGCTTTCGGCGGCGAGGAGGAACACCGCTTTGAGTAAGAAGGGGAAAAGCATCGAGCGGGAGCCGTGGTTTTGTCGGGACGGGGGTTGTCGTCGGCGAGGAGCAGCACCGTGTTCAGGAAAAAGGGGGGAAGCCTCGAGCGGGAGCGTTGTTCTTGCTGGGAGCGGCGCCAATTCAAAAGAGAATTGGGCGCCAGTCCAACGTAAGACGGAAGGATGTCTCGTGCGGGAGCGTTGGTTTTGTCGGGGCGGCAGTTTTCGGCGGCGAGGAGGAGCACCGCCTTGCGTAAACATGGGAGGAAGCCTCGAGCGGGAGCGTTGTTCTTGCTGGGGGCGGCGCCGATAAGAGAAAGCCTACCGCGCCAGTCCAAGGTAAAACGGGAAGAGGTCTCGAGCGGGAGCGCTGGTTTTGTTAGGACGGCGGCTTTCGGAGGCGAGCAAGAACACCAGCCCTGAGTAAAAAAGGAAGAAGTCGTGAGCGAGAACGTTGTTGTTGTTGTTGAAGGGCCGGTTTTGGCAGTCCCCCAAACCGCTAGAGCGTGAGCCTCATTTTCAATGAGAATGTAACGGGCGCCTCGGCGAGAGCGCCAGGGCGCCTTTCAGGGGTCCACCAATAGCAATTGTTTAGTAATTGACATTCAACAACAACAGCAGCACCAACAACAACAATCATTCTAAGACTGTTCGCTCTTACTTGCCCGCGTGTTGTCATTCAAAACGAGTTCCCCACACCCTCGATACCCGCCCTCTTTGCCTTCGATCACACCTTGTTGGGGGGGATTATTTCTCTTTGCGGGGGGCGGCGGGCTTAGACAGGCGGGCAAACCTGAACCGGCGGAAAACCCTTCGTGGGCGTACATGTGCCCGCCATTGGACTTGGTGTGGGCCCCGCAAAAAGAGGAGGGGGAGAACGAGGGAGAGTGGAAGGAAGGGAGGGGGAGGGACGAAGGAAGAGGGATAACGCCATGAGAGAAGGAGCGATTAGGGGGGCGGTTGATTAGAGGAGAGAGAGGGATAGAGGGAGAGAGAAAGACAGATACGAGAGATAGACAAAGAGAGAGGGAGAGAGAGGGGAGAGAGAGAGAGAGAGAGGAAGAAATAAAGAAAGAGGAAGGAGGCAGGAGAGGGGAGGGAGACGGGAGGAGGGAAAGGAGGGAGAGGGGATAGGGCAGAGAGGCATAAGGATGAGGGAAGAGAGGAGGGAGAGAGAAGGGAGGAGAGGAGGGAGGAGGGAGGAGGGAGAGGGAGGAGCAGGAAAGTAAGAGCGTGAACGTTCGAGGAAGTCCTAGACGAAAGCGCCGTTCCTGAAGAAAGTCTCGGGCGGGAGCCCACGACGGGCGGGCGATTCCCTGACGGGCGGGTCGGGCGGGTGGGACATTCAAGCGGGATGCCTGAGTATGGCGAGGGCGCGATTACTAAGTAAATTGTGACGGCGTCCTTGGCGCAGCGTGTTTCCTGAGCGTCGAAAGTGCGATTTTCCTGAATACATTACATGGAAGTCACAGGCGAGAGCGCAATTCCTGAATAACATGTGAAGGGTTCTCTGGCGGGAGCGGGTGTCTTGATTCAATTGCGGGGAAGTCTTGAGCCAGTTGCGAGGAAGTCTCAAGCGGGAGCGCCGTTCCTGAGTAAATTGAGGAAGTCTCCGATGGGAGCGGGGGTCTGACTAAATTGCGAGGAAGTCACAGGCGGGAGCACCGATCCTGAGTAAATTGTGAGGAAGTCTCAGGAGCGGGGGTCCTGAGTAAATTTGGAGGAAATCTCAAGCAGAAGCCGTTGTTGTTGTTATCCGGGGGGCCAGGGGCACAGTTTGAGCACCAAGATTTTTCCTGTCAAAAAACCGGGTGCGAGCGACGAGGGACACACTTTGATTGAGAAAAAACAATATGCACCGGTGAGGGGGGATCAGCAATGATTATTTTCCCAAAATGAGCATCCAACAACAACAATCCGCACCGCAGAACCTGATTGCACCCACGCGCCAATGGGCAGCGAATGACCAATCGCCCCCCCTCACTCTGATATACCTGTATCTGTGTGTATATATATACATATGTATATGTATCTCTATGTGTGTATATATATATATACACATGCGACCAACGACCTCAACGAGCGGGGGAATTATGAGGGGGCGCTTTGTTCTCTGTTGTCATTTGTTTCTCTCTCTCTCTCTCTCCCTCCTTCCCTCTGTTTCCAAAGCGAGCGCCGCTTCCGACCATCGCCTGGCAACGAACGATGAATGCCCGGAACGCTCCACGGAACGCCATCCGCACTACGTCGTCGAGCGAGAGTTCGGTCGCCTGCCTCCGAGCGCTGCGGCAGGCCGGCTGCGCCTGCCTCCCCTCGAGGCGCACCGCGGAACATGCCCCCCCCCCTCTCTTGGGCGAAGCGGCCTGGCGGGAGGACCACGAGCTGAAAGTCACTCGGCGGAGCTTGGGCAAACGCTGGCGCCACCCAGGACGCCCCAGGAAGCCCCAGGGACCCCCCAGGACCTCCCAGGAAGAAGCACCAGGGCACAACAAGGCCCCGGAGGGCCCCGGGAGCCCGCCAGATGCTCCAGGAGATGCTCGTATGTGGCCTGGTCATAAATTGGCGTTCCCCAGGAACCCCCCGAGGCCTCCAATCATACCCCAGAGAGCACCAGGGAACTCCCAGACACTCCAGGGAGCCCAAAAAGCCCCAGGGAGCTTGGAGAAGCTCCCAAGGAGTCCTACATCGCCCCAGGACCCCACACGGAGCTCCAGGAAACCCAAAGGAAAGGGAGAGCCCTCAGGAACTCACAGGAAATCCCAGGAAACCACAGGAGATGCGACTCCACCAGAGAAACCGCGTGGAACCTTAGAGAATTCGTGGGAACCTTGGGGGAAGGTGGCGAATTCATACAGGGGTCCTGCAGAATCCGCAGGATCCTGCAGAATCCGCAGGGATGTCAAAATCCGAAGGAACCCTTCGGAAGCAAAGAAAATCCTAAAAGGCCCCGAGGGGCCGTGCGAAATGAGGAACCCCGATGCGTACACAGAGCCCCGAAAGATCAGGAACAGTCCCGAGGGACCATGCGGAATCTCGAATAACCTTGACGCAGCCTGGGGGATCCCGAAGGAGCTCTCAATCGGGAGTTCTGTTCAGGCAGATCTCCTCCCACCCCGCGCGGTGGTCGCGCAGCTGGATGCCAGCAGACGCGGCGCAGATGCGATGCCGCCAACGGTTGGACACTTGGAAAACCACGAGAGGCAACCTGGCGATCCTTTAGCACCCGAAGCATCCTGTCGCAGCCTGAGGGGTCCCGGAGAAACCCCTCAATCGGGTATTATTTTCACGCCGACACCTGCGCGGTGGTCGGGCAGCGATACGCCCGCATCTGCGACGCGGCTGCGACACATCTGCAAGGACACCCGCGTGCAACCGCGCGCGTCCAGTCACGCAGCGAGGTGCAATCCCGTTCGCGGATCGTGCCGCGAGCGGGGAAATCGCAATCCGTGGCCCCTCTGCGCGGACGAGCGCCGCCCAGTCGCGCGGGAAAGCTGCTAAGCGCCACGCGCCGACCCACGCGCGAAAACCGCATTCCGAAGCCGCCGCCGATGCGGCGCGCGAGTCCCGCCCCCACGCGCGCGAGTCCTCACCCTGCGCGCACGCGCGCTGTCCAGTCGCGCGAGGCATCTGCTCGGCGCCGCGCGCAGACCCCCGCACCCCGCGCTGCAGTCCTCGTGCCCTGCCGACGCGACGCGCGAATCATCACCCGCATGCGCCAACGCGGCCCAATCGCGCGTGGAAGCTGCCAGGCGCCACGCGCCAGCCCGTGCCGATGCCGCCGCCGATGCGACGCGCGAGTTCCCCCCGCACGCGCTCGAGCGCTGCATGCGCGCGCGAGGGACGGTGCTGGGCCTGGCGCGTCGACTCCAATGCGAAGGATCGCATTCCGGGCCTTCGCCAATGCGACGCAACTGCGCCATGGCGCATTGCGCAACCCGGTTGACACATGACCAATCGCGCAACGACTGCTTATCTTTCAATCGCGGACTGATACCCCACGCTCAGTCGCCCAGCGAGATTCCTGAGGGTGCGACGCATGCCATGTTCCCCTTTTGCAGAAGCTGGTCTGGGGTAGAGGCCAAGCAGGATCCCACTATCGAGAGAAGCCGAGGCAAATGTGGGGGGGGCTGGGACACCGGCATCGCGAGCGCGCAGAGCAGCATCCCACCCCCAACAATCCTGTTTAGGGTGTGGGATGCGTGTGCGCCCTCCTTGTCAAGACTCCCCCTGTCTCCGCTCTTCCTACATATACCTACAATCTGCGAGGCTCAACAGAAACGTTTGACGAAAGACACAAACACGCCGTCATACTTGTATGACGGTGCCAAACGGATTGTCCCGCGGATGTCTCGTGTTCTGCCCCGTGCAATTGCCTAGTGCAGTGGTCGGGTGCGGGTGTCTTGTGTCCTTCTCCCGTGGCTATTCTGCGTTTGATTCGTGACCGCCCCGTGATTGTCATGAGCTGCTGCGCCGCGACTTTGAACACTTTACGTACTGAGGTCGTTGGTCAGATTGTTGGCTCTATAGCTAGTTCGCGAAAGCGTTACTTAGATAGCTTGACCATCTTATCGTTGGCCAGGTCGTAGTACCAGTACTTGAAGAGCAACGGTCGTATGGTCGTCCTCCCGCGCGCGGGAGCACCTGTGGCGAGTCTTCCAGTCAAGACCGTGGCGCTGGCCGTGCGTGCGTGCGAGGGCGGGGGAGGATGAAGAGGGGGAGGACGCCGAGAAAGGGCAGGACACGGCTCCTCTATGGGGGCGGATAGGAGGAGGAGGAGGAGGAGGAGGAGGAGGAGGAGGAGGAGGAGGAGGAGGAGGAGGACGAGGAGGAGGACGAGGAGGAGGAGGTGGAGGAGGAGGAGGAGGGCACACAGAGGGATCATGGGGAGGAGGGGCAGAGCCGAGAGGGAGAAGGAATCAGCGGTCGCGTGTCGGCTCCTCCTCGTTGTTCAGCAGCTTGTCCGCGGTGGGGAGGCCACCATCCTTCTTCACGTCCTGCCCACAGTCGCTCGTGCTCCAGGGGCAGGCAACAACACGCCATCAGGGGACTCGAAGAAAAGTGGCACCAGCAGCACCCAAATCGCTCCCAACTATGAAATGGCAACGCACGCGTCAACTGCAAGCCTGACCAGGTGCATTCCGTTGCCAGGCAACTTTCGTGACACACTTCACGCGTGGCGTACGCATGAAGCGCGTAAAGTATACCGATTGTCCAGGGATCACTGGGTGTGCGATACACATGAACCATAAACGCGCCAACCCATTGCATGTACAAGGCGCAATGTATGTCCTGAGCGCAGTGCATGGCCATTCCGCATGGGAAAAAACTCATGGTGCAGCAAAGATGCATCATATAACATGTAAACGGGAACTGCCCGAATCCCCTTGGCAGCCGCGACAACAATCTGAGTACATGGGGCCAGCACCTGGCCAACCAGACATTCCCAGCAACCCTCGGGCGACGACTCGTGCAGGGTGCGGGAGTCGCCGGGGACCGCCATTTCGTGTTTACTAACCATTGTAAACTATCTTACTTTGATAAAAAAAAAACAAGGAGATCAATCTCTGTTTGGGAGTGCGCTCTGGAACCTTCAAGCTACCGTTGTACCAGGAGCACCGTGCAGGCTCGAAGGATGTGACGAACGAGGTATGGATAGGGGAACGAAACAGCCCGAGGAAATGAGGCGAGCGAGACTTCGGCGAGGAGCGAGCCGCAGAACATGCATCGCGAAGAATTGTTGCCCAAATACCCTTCCACGGGAGCGTACTTGGAAGGGTCGCTGTTGGTGTTGAGGAATTCCTGGCGCATAGCTGAATGCTCCCTGTCTGCCGCTACCCTCCTGTGCCAACCCTATGTAATGATCGTTTGCTGAATTTGCTGTAACTTTCCTGCTTTTCTGGGCAGCATGTTCATGATCATCGCGCTCCATGTCCCAATCCCCTCCCTGACTCGCCAACGTGCTCAATACTATGCTGCTTGGGGAATGCAACCCTAGCTCGATACCAGATGGATGAAGATGGGGCGCCAATAATCATTCCATCCTATTTTGTAAGGAAAGCGGGAAATGGACCCCCGACGTCGTGATTTTTTCACGACGTCGCCCCCCAGAGGTCTGGACCCCTTCCCCGGGACCGGTTTTTCGTCCTGCACCGTTTTTTGACGGTCCCGAGGCCCGGGAAGGGCCCCCAGAGGGCGAAAATAGCGAAACACCTCCCGTCGTGATTTTTTCACGACGCCAGGAGGTCTGGGAATCGACCCCAGGACAAGCTCCTCATCCCGAGTACCGTATTTGCTGCCTCGGGGCCGTTGTGGGCCGTCTCGGAGCCCTCTTGCGCCGTCTCGGGGGGCCCCTGCGGCGGCCCGGCGGCGCTCTCGGGCGCGCTCTTGCGCGGCCCGGTTGGGACGTCCTGGGGCTGCATGCGGCTGCCTTGAGGTTCTCTTGGGTTGGGGCGTCTTACAACCCTCGTCAAAATTAACCTCAAAAATGTCTGACGTGGTTGAACTGCTTGTCGGAAGATCTGGGGCCGAGTATCGATGAGTGCGGGGTACTTGCATGCGCCGCCCCTCCAATGTCGGTCGACGTCAAACTTTCGAGTCAACTTCGGTCAGACTATCTTTGCCCTCGCCCCGACATTGAAGGGGTAGCGTGTCGACATTGAGGGGCGCGCCGAAATCGAAATGACGTGCCAGCAACTGTTGAGGTTAATTTTGACGAGGGTAGTAGGGGAGCCCTTGGGGACCTCTTGCGCCTTCGCGGCGCTTGTGAGGAACCTGGGGCCGCCTTGGGGTACCGTAAGCCCGACACGGCGAGAAGAGCAACAGCCTCCCAAAACCAACATAACATTATCAAACGCGGGAATCCCCACATGCGTATCTCACGTTCTGCCACGTTCCCCTGTACCGTTAGAGATCCGCCACCGTGCATCGGGGCACGAAGTGGAGCGTCCTCAGATCCTCAGCAATCATCGATCCTGAATTGTAGAACATTGTACATCTTCGTCTTCTGGAGCTTGTCGCGTGACTTCGGGACTTGTCGTGCTACTTTGCCCGCAGCCAAAGAGCTCTCCGACGGGCCAAGAAGGTCCCCTGAGACCCTCAAGACGGTCCACGGGGCCCCCGAGATTGTCCATGAGCGCCCAAACACGCCCAAGACGGCCCCAAGACAGCCCAAGAGGCCTCAAAGATGGACAAATCGGCCGTCAAGAGGAAAACATGAATGATCGTGTTCCCAAATTCTGGCGGATGCTAACGCTTTCGCCTTCTCGGTCTTCAAACGCTCCAAGACCGTCCAAGAGACCCAGAAGGTCGCCCCAAGACGGTCCAAGAGGCCCACAAGATCCTCAAAACGCTTACGAGAGCCCCAAAACGGCCTAGGAGGCCCCCAAGATGGCCCTAGAGGGCCCCAAGAGAGGGAACACAAAATGACATATCGAGCCCTCCGCCTCAAGATGACTCCCGAGACCGCCAGCAAGGCCCCAAGAGGACCCCAAGAGGCCCCTAGGACGCCCTTTGAGGCCCTCAAGAGGCATCCCAAGATGCCCCAATAAGCATCCAAAGGAGGCCTGTGATCCACAACCCAGGCACGGTTGCGGAGTGGCCCACAGGCCACTAGATACACGAGTAAGTAACAATTCAGAGAGTTCAGACAAAACCCAGATGGCATGCAATCGTCGGCAAGCAGCGGATGGAAGATATACTCGGCCACCCTGGGGCACGAAAACATCAACATCTACTGCCTGCCGAGGTCCCCGGAGATCCCTTTCCCCAGGCGATGGTGATGGATAGGCCCCCACCTCGGCACTATTGCGGGCACACCAGGACCAAGTAACGCCGCGCTCCTTCATGATGTTGTCCCACAGCTCCTCCTCGATCTCAGCATGGTCTTCCGGGACGGTTTTCGGGTTGACACCTGCTGGCGCACCCCGCATCCCCTATGACGTCTTGTTTTCTGCGGACCTGCCTCTCAGAGCTACCCTTTCCGGTGGTTCTTCTTCTCCTCGCCCCCCTGCTGCGGCCGACCCCGAGGAGAGAGGCAGGAGTGGGCTGCAGGTATGAGCCCGTGCAGTCGGACTTGATTGGAGAGGACACGCGAGAGGACACAAGACCCTTCCAGGGGCCACGTTGCCACAGGAATGCCGGAGGCATGGGTCGCAAGACACGGGACACGAAGGTACCCTTGATCTGGCAGGGTCGACCTACTGATCCGGGCCGCCTGTAGCGCATGGCTCAGAGAGCTTCCTTGCTAGCTACCCGCTCTCGATTAGAACTGGTGGTGGGGCGGGCGGGCCCTGGCTAGCCAAAAAAGACTGTCTCATCGCCGGCGGCATCGTCCTCCTTATCCTCCTCGTCTGCTCCCCTCTCCTGGCCATCGCTCGGACGTCCATTCCCCCCCTCTCCTGGCCATCGCTCGGACGTCCGTTCCCTGTGTTTTTGTTGCGGTCTCGTGCGTGGTTCTTTCGCGGGATGATCCAGGATGCTCCTTAATAATCCCCGCCGAGAAAAGTGCACAGATCCGAGCGATGCCAAGTCTCCTGCACCTCCTGGCGCACGGCATGCCCCCCACGCAACGAGCTGCAGGACCATGTGAGAAGACGCGGCCGGCTGACGGCAGAGGCTGTCGGCACTAGGCTGCCGGATGCGGGGTGGCTCTGGCTCGCCTGCGGCCTGCGGCTGGCGGCAACAGACCTCTGATCGTACACTCACGCTGCCGGCACGCCATGGTGCGCCAACACAGGAATGCAGCGCCAGCTGATGATGCAGGTGATGCCGCTCCGTGTAGAGATTCCGAACCTGACTCAGTGGTTGAGCAACTCAAGGCACATGTACCCCGTCTACATAATGATATCGAAACACATTCTGACGTAGCTGATCGTCTACGGGATCTTGAACTGTTTATTATGCAGTCTCCCATCGAACCTTTCGCAAACACTTGACGTTACTTTCTTTGCAGACTCGCTGAAAACAGTTTGAAACTTGGCACGGACACATCTCAGGAGAAGCACTGTGATGAACATCCAGATCTGAGCAGTCAAATGCCGGTCGCCACCCAGACAGATGCCACATGCTGGATCACGGATCCAGATTTGGATGTCGTTTCGGAAGTCATCGGCCTTGGGCATCGTACTTTTTTCTGACCTAGGGGCAGGGTAAGGGAAGGTAATGAGTTCTTGTCGGCTGACAGAATGCGCATCTTGCTACGGAGGGGTCTAATCGGTCCAGATCTGTACATCGATGAAGTTGGGCATGTGCGCGCACACTTTCTCACCTTGGCCTGTGAGCTAGCGAGACGCTGGTACACAGCAAAGACTTCGTGAATGTGCCAGCTGCGCCGAATATCCTGGACAAGTACGATGACAGAGTTTGTTATGTAGCCTTGGCGCTACCGCAGTCCTTGTGTTACAGCACCGTGTATGGATAATTCGTGCATCGATACACGAATCATATACCATGGATGCGTTGTTGGATCTTCTCCGTGTGCTGATGCCTTTCTCGGTTTCTAGCCTGCCGTCCTTGTCTGCTTCTCATCCCGCTGGCTCCCCCATCCACCTTGCTACATGCCCACGCTGCAGAAAGATCCCGAAACGGCTTGCACGATTGGCGCTGCGACGCCCCCGCTTCGTCTCTAGGTGGACCGCGCTCTGGCGCGAATGTGGGCGTGCGTCCATCCCGTACCTCCTGGCGCTCCTCCTCGCCCCCACCTTCTCCTGCAGCTTTGCCCTCCTTGAACCCCCCATGATCTCGCTGCTCGTGCCGCCCATCCGAGAAAGCAACATACACTCTTTCTGAGCGCCCGCCGACAGCCAAGAAGCCCCGAGCCCCAATGAACGCGCGCGTTGGAAACGTCAAGTGCCACTCAGGGTCCCGTTGCACTGGCCGCGGATGATGGGGGGGGGTGGGCGAACATGAAGTGGAAGTGGAGGGATGAAGAGGGGGAGGAGGAGGAGGAGGAGGAGGAGGAGGAAGAGGAGGAGGAGGAGGAAGAGGAGGAGGAGGAGGAGGTGGAGGAGGATGACATCGAGGTGGAGAGGGAGGCGTTGGATCCCGGGTCTCCCCCCGCTGTTCGAGACAGTCGGGGGCCCGTGTGCCAGTCAGGTCCAGCCCAGGATCCCCGCTGGCAATTTTGCTAAACATTCTGACCTGAGGAGGAGGACTCAGACATCCGACGATTTGTTTCTTCAACGCGCGCCCCCAGAAAGGTCCCGACCCCTGTCCAGGGGGTAGTTTTGCGTCCCAGGCCACTTCTGATGGCCCTGGGGCCAGACGAACGGCCCGGGAAACCGACGCCGAGGAAACACGCCCGGACTGAAAAAGTCACACCGTCGGAGATCTGGGAAGAAGAGGATGAGGAGGGAAGCATCGGCAGCACACGATAGAGCGGCCCTAGGCAAGTGTGAGCTTGGGTGCGCGGCCGCGGAGGGCCGCGGGGGAGGCCAAATCCAAGCAACGCGAGCGCTCCAGCCAGTGCTGGTGTCGGCTACAGAAGGGGCCCGACCGCCCGAAACCTGCCACGAGAGACCCAACCCTGAGACCCCAGGCCGTCCAGGCATTTCTGGCGTGGGAGCGTCGCGCTCTCCACGGCAAAACCATCGAAGCCCAAGAATCGGGGGCGGCCAAGAGGGGAGTGTCCAAGAGGGGGGGGCGCAAATCATGGCCGGCGGCATGTGCGCGGCCCAGCGTGGGGGCCAGGGACGTAACGAAGCAAGAAGAGGCGCCATGAAATCTGGGGAAATATCATGGCCCCAGCCATGATATCCCCCCCCCTAGTTCCCCCCCTTTTTTCCGCCCCCGAAAGAAGCCCAGGGCACCCTGGAGGCAGGCAGCATGTTTCCCGGCATGGGCCCCCCGTGCGCGCGCAGAAGCGACCCTGGCCAGAGGCTGCAACGAGGTAGGCGTGCTGGAGGCCTTGCCTCTGCCGGCGCGCCAGCGGCGCGTAGCCCCGAAGGAATGAAGCAACTGAGCCAGAAGAGGCCGCGGCCAAGCCTGGCCTGATAAGTCGGGCCTGTCCCCCTACAGGGGGATTTTGGAGGAAAACTTGAAGATACCCCGACAATATATCCAAAACTGCAGACTATTGTTTGGCTGTTTTTTGAATATATATATTATATATATATATTATATATATATGTATATATATATGTATATATATATATATGTATTGCCTTCTTTTGACTGCTTTTGACTATATAAACATGCAGCTTATTTTTTGACTGGTTTTGGCTATATATATATATATCCCTCCTGTAGAGGGACAGGCCCGGCTTGAGCCTGGCCGCGGGCAGCAGGTCAGGCGGCAGGCGGCCGCCGGCCAAAGCCAGCCTGCGTGTCCCCGGTCAGGAGTGTCGGGGATGGACAGACCCCCCTCCAGTAAAACGTGGTTCAGTGAAAACGACCTCGCGAGGGCTCGCAGAGGCCGAAAATGACCGAAAGCCTCCCGTCGCGTTATCGCTCGTAATTCGGGGATGGACAGACCCCCCTTCAGTAAAACGTGGTTCAGTGAAAACGACCCGAGGCCCGAACCTGGCGGGCGCAAGCCTGGAAGATCACGGCCACGGCGCCATCTCGAGAACCGAAAACGGACAATTCACTGATCGACGCGTCACTGTTGGGGGTTCTGTCCACCCCCGACCCCCCTCCTCTACAATTGCACCATGTGAATACTACTCTCCTCTCTCCCCCGGTGGCGTGGGGAATGTCCCGCCACCCTCCGCGTACTGGTTTTTCGCACACAAGATTTCCCGGAGTTGGGTTTCCGCTTGGGTTTTTTCTCGGAATGCTGCTCTCGTTGAAGCGATGGCTTTACTTTCGGGCAACCGCTCGTTCCGAATCGTGCTCCCGCTGCAGCCCTGGCCTCATTTCCGCGCTTCCGCTCGTTCCCAGCGCTGGCGTCATTATTTCGAGTGCCATGCCCTGGCATTGTTTTCGGTCCCTCCAAATAGGCCCCAAAATCTAGAAACTGGCGTCCCGAATAAACTTTTGGAAGTGATTACACATTCGCTGTCGATTCGTTGATTCTTTGGGCCGCAGAAGCCTCCCCCCCACCTTGGGGCGTCGCCACACCATGCTACTACGCGTGGATCTTCGACACCATGCTATGCCATGTAATGCTATGCCATTTTACGACACCCGATTGTGCGAATAGAAAAGAGATCTACACCTGAGGGATGGGAGAGAGGGGTAGGACGTCAGATATGACGCGAACGCGCCTAGCTTGCCCTCCCCCCTCCTCCTCCTCCTCCTCCTCCTCCTCCTCCTCCTCCTCCTCCTCCTCCTCCTCCTCCTCCTCCTCCTGCTCCCCTCTCCCTCCTCCCTCCTCTCCCTCCTCTCCCTGCTCCCCCTTCCTCCCCCCCTCCCCCTCCCCCCCCCTCCTCCTCCCCCGAACGATCGCGGCTTTCCGATAGCGCAGTTCGTTCGGTGTCGGCCGACTCCGGGCCACTGGTGGCGCTCGACTTTGAGCGCCCGCGCCGGGCTCACGGCCTCATCGACACTGCGCCGCCTTGCGGTACCTCCGGGCACCCCTGCTGCTGCTCAGGTGCCCCAGGCCAGGGCGCCTGCACGGAGAGGCTCCGGCGGCCGTCGGGATCGCCGCCTGACATGGCAGGCCTCCTCCGGACCAACTCCTTGCACCGACCCTCGCTGTCCTGAGATTTGTCGCCAGCGCGGTGCGCTAGCCAAACCTACAGCTTGGGGAACTGGCAGGCCGAGAACGGACGGGCGCGCGTTTTAGCGGAACCAAGCGTGCGTACAGTCGGGGCGTTGACCTAAGGAACCCTAAATAAGGAGCGAGGCCCCTTTTTCCCATGAGTTAAACTTCGATTTCGTATCGAAAACCTAAGGAAAGCCTGAGGCAAGCTGCGAAACACTTCAGGAACGCGGAGCCCCTCCCCAACGAAAAGGGTTCCTTCTTCAGGGCCCCGACTGTAGCCAAACCTAGAGCTTGGGGAACTGGCAGGCCGAGAATGGACGGGTGCGCGTTTTATCGGAACCGAGCGTGCGCACCCTGCAACCGCCGCGCGAGGCCGCCAAAGGATCAGGCGGTGCCGCTGGCCTGGGGCAGACGGCGCCTGCCGCAGGATTCCTCGGACCCTGGCGCGCGAACCCTGGGCAGCGCCAGAGGCACCGCCAGGGGGACCCGGCGCCAGTCCAAACGATCCGCGCGGGCCTCCGATAAACTATTCGGGAGCGGCCAAGAGGGGGGCGTCCAAGAGGGGGGGGTGCAAATCATGACCGGCGGCACTTGCGCGGCCCAGCGGGGGGGCCAGGGACGTAATGAAATAAGAAGAGGCGCCATAAAATCTGGAGAAATATCATGGCCCCGCCATGATATCCCCCCCCCAGTCATCACCCCCCTCTTTTCCGCCCCCGAACTATGCTCCTTGCTGCTTGCTCTTCCTTGGCTCTCGGCATGGCCCGGGAAGGGGCCGCCTTCGGCTTCTGTCCGCTTCGGCTCCAGCCCGTTCCAGCTCCAGCCCGTTCCAGCTCCATCGGCCTCCGATAGATTATGTCCCTTGCTGTTTGCTCTTCCTGGACTCTCGGCGTTGCCCAGGAAGGGGCCGCTTTCGGCTTCTGTCAGCTTCGGCTCCAGCCCGTCTCGGCTCCATCGGTCCGCTTCGGCTTCGGCCTGGCTCGGCCTCGGCCCGTTTCGGCGTCTCGGCCCGCGTCGGCCTCGGCCCGTCTCCGCTCCGGCATGATGATGGTGATGAGGATGATGATGATGATGAGGAGGAGGAGGATGATGATGGTGATGATGATGATGATGATGATGATGATGATGATGAGGATGATGACCCTGTCGCCCGACAACCTCCGCAGCACCCCGTGCGCGAGGGCGCTGCCAGGCCCCAGCGGGGCGCGCGCGCGCGCGGCGGGAGGAGGCGTGGCGGCGGGGCGCGGGGCGTGCCTTCCCGCAGTGCCGTGAGGGAGGCGGGCCCTGGAGGCAGAGGGTTCGGGTCGGGCGAAAGGGGGGGATAGCAAAAGGGGGGTCTGAGAATCAGCTCACGTAGCTGATATTCCCGGCGCCTCCCGGCGCCGGAGGCGGCCACGTATCGAGGAATCGGCCCGTCGGTGAGGCCGAAAATAGCTGCATGCAGCAAATTTCGTAACCCCCCCTTTCCCAATCCCCCCCTTTCGCCCGGCCCGAAGGGTCCTGGACCCAGGGGCTCTCCTTAGAGTCAAGTCGGGCGTGTCCCCCTACAGGGGGGTTGTGGACGAAACATACAAAACAAAGCAATACCCCAAGATAGTATCAACACATGCGCAACACATCGTCCCCATTTGTACTATTTTCGAACATCCCCCCTGTAGAGGGACAGGCCCGACTTAACCTTAGAGGCTCCTGCATGGAGTCGGAGTCGCTGGGGTCTGAAGATCGCGCCCGCATCGTCGATGCATCACCGATGCATCGGCGATGCCTCGGCGACGTCGGCGATGCGTCGGCGACGTCGTCATGTGGAACACCGGGCTCCCCATCGAGCCGCATCGACCATGCATCGGCGATGCGGCGCGATCCTCCGACGCCACATGCTCAGACCCCATCTGGGGGGCCCAGATTCCAACATGGAAAATAAATACACTCAAATGAAAGGATTCCCAAGATTTTCCTACATTTTCTGGGTTTTCGTCTTCCCCTCCAGTTCCTATATTTTCCATTTTTTTCCTGGGGATCGACGATTCATTGTGTCTGTGTGCGTTTTCCCCTCCTGATATACGCAGACACGACAACATCCCAGGACTCCCGACGGTCTCCCATGTGTTCGGGGCCTTCGTCCTCCCCCCCACGTGTGCCATGCCTCTTCCGCTCGTTGGACGCCCGAAATGGGCACGGAAAGAATGGGCACACTGCCCAACAACAAATGCTGCCACACACCAATAGCGGCCGCTGTTGGGCAGGCGGCCTTCTGCCTCAAATGAGCACAGGCCGCGGCGGCGCGCACCGCGAGTACTGTTCAAACTGAGCAGGAACTGCTGTTGGGGCGTCCAAACGCATTCGGCGTACGCGTTCAACGATCGCCAACAATAATTCAAAAATGGTGCGCTGGGCAGGGACATGCAATAGTTCAACGTCGGCCTCGGCGAGCACACCGCGTCCATCAATAGCTCCAACGTCGGCCTCGGCGTCCACGTCCTGCCCCAACGGCGTTGAACGCGCCAACGCCGTTGGGGCAGGACGTCCCATTCTTTCCGTACCCATCTCGGGCGCCCAAACGCTCGTGCACGGAGAGCCGCGGCGCGCGCGTGGGGGCCCCCGGCGCGCCCCGGCGGCACGCCGGGCGCGCGAGGCGGGTCGGGAGCTCGCTGCTCCACAGGCGCCCAGGGACACGCAAATATTGAAGGGGCCCCAGGACACACAGAGAAATGCACACAAATAAACATACCCCCCATGTCTTCCTACATTTTCTGGGTCTTTGTCTTCCCCCCCCCACTTCCCATATTTTCTTTATACTCTCTGGGGAATCGGCGATTAATGATGTCGGTGTGTTTTTTCCCTCCTGAAATATACACGTCGTTCATTTCTAGAATGCTCCTGGCCCCCTGGTGGCCAGGAAGGGGCCCAGGACAGAACACTTAGAGATGGGAGGAGCTTGGCCGCCCCCAAAACATCAGAGAACCTTCGAGAAGAGTCCGAACTGAACAATATGTGTTAACGCGGACACGAAAAACTCCCAGGACTCCCGGCAGTTTCCCACGTGTTCGGGGCCTTCGCCCTCCCCCCCTCGCTGTGCCATGCTTCCCCCCGGCTCCTCCTGGGAGTCGACGCTGCACCGTGCCTGTGTGCTCCTGCCCCCCCCCCCCCCGACTCTCTGAGCTGAGCAGCCCCAACCAGCGGGGCGGGTCGGGTCGGGAGTTCGCTGCTCCACGGGCGCCCAGGGACACACACAAATATATGCGCAGACGCGCAAAAATCCCAGGACTCCCGGCAGTTTCCCACGTGCTCGGGGCCTTCGTCGGGTGGGGAAGCCGACCCTTTCTGGGAGCGCGCGCCGCCAGCCGACCCCAAGGCCTCCACGGTCTGCTAGCGGGATGGGTGGGTTAACCGCCCCCGAGGGGGGAGACGAGGCTTTGACAGAAGCGATCCGTTGCACCGCCTAGTTTGAAGTTGGGGGGGCAGTGCCGCGGGGATCAATTGCGAAGAAGGAGGAGGAGGAGGAGGAGGAGGAGGAGGAGGAGGAGGAGGAGGAGGAGGAGGAGGAGGAGGAGGCGTGAGGAGGAGGAGGAGGAGGAGACATGAGGAGGAGGAGGAGGAGGAGGAGGAGGAGGAGGAGGAGGCGTGAGGAGGAGGAGGAGCAATGCGCGTTCACCCGCGCGCAAGCTGCACGCGAAGCCGACCCTTTCTGGGAGCGCGCGCCGCCCGCCGACCCCGAGGCCCTTTCGGCGCGGCGCCCGCGCGACACCTCCGCGAAGCTCCGCGCCTGGGCCCCGCGCGCCCGCCGCCGACCAGCGCCCCGGGGGTGCGTGGGCAGGGCCTACACCACTGGAGGCCTCCTCCTCCTCCTCCTCCTCCTCCTCCTCCTCCTCCTCCTCCTCCTCCTCCTCCTCCTCCTCCTCCTCCTCCTCCTTCTCCTCCTCCTCCTCCTCCTCCTCCTCCTCCTCCTCCTCCTCCTCCTCCTCCTCCTCCTCCTCCTCCTCCTCCTCCTCCTCCTCCTCCCCCCCCTCCTCCTCTTCCTCCTCCTCCTCCTCCTCCTCCTCCTCCTCCTCCTAGTAGATGGGGTTGGAGGATGGCGTCCGAGTAGACGGGGCCGAAGGATCGCGCGGCGTCGCCGATGCATCGCCGATGCATCCACATCATGAGCCGCGTCGTAGATGCATCGGCGATGCGGCGCGGTCCTCCGAGCCCACCTACTCCGACTCCTTCTGGGAGGCCTAGAACCACACGTCCCCAGCCCAGGGGGCTGCAGGGTGAAGGGACACTGAGATCTGGGCACTGAGATCTTCGCACCGGGCGGTTTCGCTGAACTTCGTGCCCCGGTCGAAATTTCTCGCTGCGTTGCAATTTGCTCGCAACGTCGGGTCTCCGGGAGGACGTCCACTTACCTGCAGCCCCCTCGGACGCCTGCGCCCGATCCTGGGGTTCGGGCGCGCCGAAGAGAGACAGAACTGCATGCCCTTGTGCGTTGGATTTCACCCCGATTGCTTGGACTATTCACCCTGGTTGGTTGGATTATTCCCGGGTCTCTGTCTTGGACGTGTGAGGAAGTGTGGGTGTTCTCGAGGCGTGTGCGAGGCTTCAGAGAAGCTTCTGTGAGGCTGCTGAGAGGCTTACGAAAAGCTGTTGCAGGGTTTGTGAATCGATGTAGATCAGATGTTGATACGTTGTTCTGGCTTAAACGAGGCTTCTGCTAAGCATCTGCGAGGCTTCTCAGAGGCTGATGCGAGGCTTCTGAACAGAACAGTTTTTGCGAGGCTTCTGGGAGGCTCCTGCGAGGCTTCTGAAAGCGTTCGCGGGCGTACTGGAGAGAAGGTATCCGCGGGCGCGATCGTGGAATGGGCGCGCGGCTCGCCCTGAGGGGGTGCGGCAACAGGGGCAACCTGCACAGCGGCAGGGCACAAGTTCATCTGAAGTTTCAAGGGGCCGTGGACTTGCCAAAAGGGCATCGGTCCCCCGGTCCCCCCGGATAGTCCAATCAAGAAGAGTTGTTGTTCGGGCCCCTGCCATCGGCGGGATGATTTAACCATGGGATCCTGGACGTCTGTAGAAAGTGTGATCCCAGCGTCTTCCAGATCCCGTCCACAATTCTCCCATTTGATATTTCGCATTCGAAACAAGCACCCCGGGCTACTCCGAGCTCGGCTTCAGGTGATGTCGGTTCTTTGTGCACCAGACGAAACGTTTAGCCCGCCGAGATAGTCTCCTTCCCCAGCGAGCAAGTGACCATTCCTTGTAGAGGAGCACAATCCATGGTGCTGCGAATTACTTGTGCAGCAGCGGTGGAGCTGGTTTGCGTCCACCTCGGTCCTTCTCGGAATCTCTGATCGCTTTTCGGGGCTCGCGCGTTGTGTCGTCCAGGCTGCGCCTGGTGCTGCTGGACGTAGACGTGATGTCATACGGTTCGGTTTCGCTCTCGGTTCGGCCTGTTCGCTGCAACATAACACGGCACAATGCGTTCATGTTGGCCGCCGCAATTGGATGATTCCCTGGTGTGTTTTCTGAATGCATGCGGGATCCTAGAATGGCAGCGCAACGGCATTTAAGATTGTCTACGTCCGATGTGACCTTAAAATTCATATTGGAGAACCGTTCGGCGCTTCTCTCCCACTGCTTTTTCCCGCGTCGACCGGGGAATCGTTCAACTAACTAGGGTAAAGGCCAACGAGCCAGGAATTAGATGATTGGCCCGAAGAGGGGGGTCAGGACGGGGCCGGGCGAACGGGGGGAGGGAAAGCAGAGGGGGAGGCAGCGGATCAGCTCTCGCGGCGGGGTTTCTCGGCGCCTCCCCGCGCGGGAAGCGCCAAGTGCATCGAGGAATGCGCCCCGGCGGCAGGCTCGAAACCAGCTGCATGCAGCGGAGTTCGTATCCCCTCCTTCCCCCCGCCCCTGTCGTCCGACCCGACAGGAAGAGATGGGGGCTCCGCGCATCGTGGCCCGAGGGCATGCGCGCGGACGAGGGGGGGGCGGGGCACGCCCTGCCAGAAAGGCAAACCGGGGGCCATGCCACCTGGGCCATCTCCCAGCCCGGGCCATGAGATCCACGCACACGGTCCTCGCCCCGCTCTTCGACGCCCCCCGTCGGAGCCGGAGCCCGATCCGCGGCTGGCTGCCTCCACCGCCCTCCGCTGCAGAGCCCGGGCACCGAGCGCGGCGCGGCGCGAAGGCGCCGCCGCCCCACAGGACCGGCTCCTCTGGGCCGACGGGCCTGCGAACCGCCGGCCCTACGGCGCGGAGGGGCGGGCACCCGCTGCCGCCTTCCACTTCTCCAGGGCCGCAAGGTCGACGTTGCAGCTGCTGGCTCCTTTGTGCCCGCCGCCGCCGAACTTCTCCGTGACCTCGAGGGAGTTCTCCCCCTCCACGGCGCGGACGGAGCACTTCACCTTGCCCTCGGGCAGCCCGCTTGCCGCGTAGCAGACGCAGCCGAAGCCGCGCATGCCTGCCTTCTGCGACATCACCGCCACCTCTGCGGGCGAGCTAAGAGAAGGCCCCCAATTGAGTGGGTCAGCGCAAAGGGTTGGGGCAAAAGCGAGGGCGTGAGGCCATGGCCAGGAGGTGTAGCCATGGGGGCGAGAGCGGATTTTGAGGGCGCTGAGGCCACGGTGGCGGTGTCAGGGTCAGGCGAGTGTGCAGTGGGTGGGGCATTTCGTTCTCATACCCCCTAGGGGTCACTTAACGGCTCCACCTGCCCCTAGACCACTCAGGCGGCACCTCCAGAGGGGGGGAGGGGGGAGGGGCGAATTGGCGAATTGGTGCGTTCACCGAGTTCATCATTTTGGAGAATGTATAATTCGCCATTCGGGGAGGCCTTTCCCAATTTTTGGCAGCGCCACTTCGCCGCGCGTTCGAGGGCAACCGTTCGCGCCAACCCGCAGGCCACATCGCCATCCATGAACTCGACGAGCGCACCAGACATTCATGCACCTGGTGAGCAGACCAACCCAAAAATGGGCCCCACCCCCAGCAGTTTCAGCAAGCCGGCCTGGTGCCCGAGGGCGCTGCGGAGGTCTCCTCGCTCGGTCATCACGCCCAGGCAACGCACACCGCCAGCCTCTGGAATTTGCAACTCGAACGTGCCTTTCATCTCCTCTGCGATCGCCTGATCAAGCGCAATGCGGTCCTCTGCACCCTTCTTCATAATGTCCTCCACCCTCAGAGCTCGGAGCGTGCTGAACAGCTCGGGGTTGGTGGTTGGGTTCATGTCCAGCCTGAGCGCGGCAAAGCCGGCGTGGAAGTCCTTGCTCCCCTCCAGCCACCAGTTCCAGATGTCGGCGTCCTCGATCAGGCGGAAGACACGCAGCAGACGCTTGCTCTCCTCCTCGCCCCGGAAGAGGCGGCTGTAGTCGGACGTCCACTCCACATTGGCCTCGGCCCGCTGGCGCTTGGACGGGGGCTCCCCTGGTCCGCCAGAGGTCCGCTCCGGAAGCGGCCTCGAGGAGAAGTAGTCGAGGGCGATGGTGGCCCCCGACCGGTTCACGTCCAGGACGAGCTTCAGGCTGGACGGCGCCGCCACCTTCTCCAGCTCCTCGCGGAGCTTCACGAGGCCCGTCTCGTGGTGGTCCAGGACCGTGCAGCGGGCGCAGCGCTGAGCCAGTCCCAAGACGAACTTGGGCTCGCCAGTGTAATCCAAGAAGAACACTTCGTCACCTCCCTGTACGGTGCCTGCGTCGAACTGCTCATCGGGGGGCTTGAACACCTCCATGGGGCACCATCTGATCCGTCACCCTGCCAGCGGCAGGTTGGGGCGTGTTAAAGGCTCTTCTGTTATCGGGTCAAGTCTGTAGTGCTTCTAGGGCCTGCATCCCAATCTCCCCGTCGTGCGCGTCCGCTGAAAATCGTTTCCCTTGATTCTGTCTTTTTCTGGCGCACTTGTTGGCCTCCAGACAGCTCGACGATCCACGACGATCCAAGATGGCCTCAAAAAGCCTCCAAGCTGGTCCAAGATGCTTTGAAAACAGCCCCAGATGGCCCGAGAGGACTCCGATACAGCACAGGAGGACTCCAAAAGGTCCTCCAGGAGGGCCCGACGGGGCTTCTGAGCCAAAGGCGGCCCCAGAGGCCTCCTAGACAGGCAAGGAGGGCCCTAACAGCCCACGATACCTCAGATGGCGAGGGCGCCTCAAGAGGGCCCCCATGGAGAGCTTCAAGACGGCCTCCGAAGGCGCCAGACGGGCCAATAAATCCGCAAGGGGCCCCCAAGAAGCCCCAGCTCCATCAGGCCTTCTAGGTCGGCCCAGAGAAGCCCCAAATCAGTGATTTTCCAGTGTTAGGCTTGGCGTAATGGGACTCTTGCTTATTTGTAAAAAGAAATCGGTGGGTGCGGGCTCCTTCGTCAGAGGCGGCCCCCGGCGTTTCTCGGCGTTGCCAGCGTTGCTCCGGGTTGCCCGAGGGTGCTCAGGAGTGCCAAGCATCGCCGAGCAATGCTTTGCATTGCATTGCCTCGATTAGGAAGACAGAGAACTCCGACTTGGCGTCGCGCGAGGGCTCATTCCTGAATTTCTACGCGTTTTCGCGCTCCCTGGCTCGGAAGCGGCCAAGAGGGGGGGGTCCGAGAGGGGGGGGTGCAAATCATGACCAGCGGCATGTGCGCGGCCCAGCGGGGGGGCCAGGGACGTCATGAGATAAGAAGAGGCGCCATGAAATCTGGGGAAATATCATGGCCCCCGCCATGATATCCACCCCCCCCCAGTCATCACCCCCCTCTTTTCCGCCCCCGACTGGCCTCGAAGGCACTCGAAGGGACCCCAACTCGGCCCACGAGGCCCTCCGGGACGGACCAGGGACGGCGACGACGACGGCGACGACGACGGCGACGACGATGACAGCGACGACGACGACGCCGGAGGAGGAGGAGGAGGAGGAGGAGGAGGAGGAGGAGGAGAAGGAGGAGGCCTTGGGGACGACCTCCGAGGGCGCCCGGAGGGCCGAGAGAGGGTCCCCAGACCCACGGGGCCCCAAGAGGCCCCCCCAAGAGGCCCCCAAGAGGCCCCCTCCTCCTCCCCTCCTCCTCCTCCTCCTCCTCTCCTCCTCCTCCTCCTCCTCCTCCTCCTCCATTCCTCCTCCTCCTCCGCCTCCTCCTCCTCCTCCTCCTCCTCCTCCTCCTCCTCCCCTTATCTTCCTCTCCTCCTCCTCCTCCTCCTCCTCCTCCTTCCTCCTTCCTCCTCCTCCTCCTCCTCCTCCTCCTCCTCCATCCTCCTCCTCCTTCCCCCCCTCTACCTCATCTTCCTCCTCCTCCTCCTCCTCCTCCTCCTCCTCTTCCTCCTCCTGGTGCAGTGGCGGGGTTTGCCACAGGCAGCCAGATGCGTTCCCCCAGCGGATCGATGCCAGCTCTTTCAAACCACAGCGAGGCAGCAAACGCAGCGAAGCACCCATCGGCGCAAGGCGAATGATAGATCACATGAAACGTCGCCATGCTGTATGCCCAAATCGAGAAAAAGGGTGCGACTATTGCCTTCTCCCGCGCACGCAGCCGAAACATCGAAACGAGCACAGCGGAAAGCGCGAAGCATAGCGCACTCAGGCAACGCGGCCGGAACATGTGCTTGCCCAGCACTTTGGATGTCCGAGGCCATCCCTTCCCTTACGTAATCTCGGCGCCAGCTGCAGGGTCAGGCAAGCAGGGCGAGAGAAGCGACAGGACCATCTGCCTGTCCAGTGCCCACAACGGAAAGGGCAGCAGGGAATGGGCGCGACACATCCCAGAACATCCTCTGCGTAATCCGAGCCCCCCGCCGGGCGACGCCAGGTGGGGTCGGGCCGGGTAGCCCAGAGAATTGACAGGAAAGTGTGGCTCATTCCTGGCCTGCCGAAGAAGTGGCGGTCGATGCCCCCCCCCATACGGGCCAGCACGGCAACAACGAGCAGATCGAAGCGCCGAGAGCCTCCGACGACCTATATGTTTTGCAGGTCTTTCTGTCTCGGCCGGGGCAGCGAGTGCCTCGCCACGGCGAGACCATAGCCAGGGCGAGAGGAGAACACCCGTGCCACATGCCCCAGTCGATCAAGGACATCTCTCTCCCTCTCTCTCTCTCTTCCTCTCTCTCCCTCTTTCTGGGAGCAGCGCGCTGGGCGCCTGAATAGTCCAGGTAGCCCTGGTAGAACCTCTTGAACTCTTTCTCCTGCGCGACCAGGGCAGGTGGCAAGCAGAGGCAGGGCAGACGGCCGAATTCTCTCACCTGTGGACTTACGAATGCACGGTGTCCGCAGGCACACGTACACACATGCATATAGGTGTAGAAGTATACATAAATAAATGTATGGTCCAGGGTCTGGTCTGGGCCCCCCTTCTCATGCTGATGCCATTGCCCCCCCCCCCCCCCGCGCGATGCCCCCCCCCCCCCTGAGGGTGTGGTGTGGTGCTGTGTGTGTGTGGCGTGTGTGGCGTGGTAGCGTGGTGCTCCAGGAGAGCTCGGGAGGTCGTCGTCGTCGCCACCGCCGCCGTCGTCGTGGTCGGAGGGCTCCGGAGGTCGGCGCCGCCGCCGCCGTCACCACCGTCGTCTTCGTCGTCGTCGTCGTAGTCGTCGCAGTCGTCGTCGTCGTCGTCGTCGCCGCGGTCGTCGTCGTCGTCGTCGTCGTCGTTGCCATCGTCGTCGTCGCCGTCGTCGTCGTCGTCGCTGTCGTCGTCGTCGTCGCTGTCGCCGTCGTCGTCGTCGTCGTCGTCGTCGCTGCCGTCGTCGTCGTCGTCGTCGTCGTCGTCGTCGTCGTCGTCGTCGCTGTCGCCGTCGTCGTCGTCGTCGTCGTCGCTGCCGTCGTCGTCGTCGTCGTCGT
Source organism: Prorocentrum cordatum (assembly GCA_963575745.1). Lineage (NCBI taxonomy): Eukaryota > Dinophyceae > Prorocentrales > Prorocentraceae > Prorocentrum > Prorocentrum cordatum. Next base: position 204,633 of record CAUYUJ010014998.1, on the reverse strand, counting down.
CGTCGTCGTCGTCGTCGTCGTCGTCGTCGTCTTCCCCTTCCCCATCCCTTCTACTCGGGGGGGTGAGGGGGGGGGGGCCGAGGGACCCTGAGACCCATCCCATCTGGGAGGGGGGGAGGGGCGTGGGCCCGGGATCATTTCTACAATGTACAAATACGTAGCACCCCGCAATTGCGGATAAGAGTGAGGGGGCGGGCGCGGGCGACGCGGGCGTCGAGCTGGCGGACCTCGTGGCCCTCACGAATGCAAAGGAAGCCTGGAACGAATGCAAAAGAAGCCCTCCGCAGGCGCCGAAAATTCTGGGTGGGTCGCGGGGTGGGTCGCGGGTGGGTCGCGGGTGGGTCGCGGTGGGTCGCGGGTGGGTCGCGGGTTGGGTGCGGGTGGGTCGCGGAGTGGGTCGCGGGGTGGGTCTCGGGGTGGGTCGCCAGTGGGTCTCGCGTGGGTCGCCCATGCACAAGAATTCCGCCGCAAGCGCCGAAATTTTGGCTTGTTCAGTGAACGTAGTTTGGGTCGCTGGTGGGTCGCGGGCTCCCCGCCTCCACCTGGAAGGAATTCAAAAACAGCCCGCCGCAGGCGCCTAAAATTTTGATTTGTACACTGAACGCGGTTTGAGTCGCGGGTGGGTCGCAGGTTCTCCACCTGGAACGACCTGGAACGAATGCAAAAGAAACTCGCCGCAGGCGCCGAAAATTTTGGGTGGGTCGCGGGGTGGGTCGCGGGTGGGTCGCGGGTGGGTCGCGGTGGGTGGGGTGGGTCGCGGGGGTCGGGTGGGTCGCGGGTGGGTCGCGGGTGGGTCGCCGCTGGGTCGCCGCTGGGTCGCGGGTCGCGGGGGGGTGGGGTCGCGGTTGGGTCGCGGGTGGGTCGCGGGGTGGGTCGCGGGCGGGTCGCGGGGTGGGTCGCGGGTGGGTCGCGGGGTGGGTCGCGGGTGGGTCGCGGGGTGGGTCGCGGGTGGGTCGCGGGTGGGTCGCGGTCTGGGTCGCGGGTGGGTCGCTTGGCGGGTCGCGGGTGGGACGAAGACACCAACAAATACCAACAAACACCAACAACAACAATAATCCGCATTGCGGAATTCCACTTCAGCCACGCACCCAGGGACAATGAATGACCGTTCGGTTCAGCCCCCTCACTCTGATACGTGTGCATGCACCCCTTCGAGGAAGTAGAGCGCAAAGGCGACTCATGGTCACCACGTTCGTATGCTCATGGCCATTTCGCTCGGGATGCCCTCCTACGTCAACCTGGGGAACGAACGCACCCCTGGCACAGATCGCGACGGCAGGGCCCAAAAGCACAATGGACCTTCTACCATTCATCATAAACGCATCCAGCAAGACAGTGATCAATGGCGTCTTGTGTAGTCCTGCGACATAGTACAACAGCACCTGCAAGCATGCAGTGCGATTCAGTGATGCTGCGCGTAGCTGGTAGAAGAGCATCCGTTGCCTCTGGCGCCCATCGAAGGTATCCAACTCTGCTCTAAACTGTGTTTGTGTCATGCCCAGAGGGGTGCAATTGATTTGTTCTAGAAGACGTCGACCAATGGTCATACCGAGAACGCGAGCACACGCGCCATCATCTCACTTGTGTTTCGGGTGTTGGTACCCTTCTGCCCTCACAGCACGTGCAGCAAGCAAATGGCGATGATGAAGATGCAGCGGGGCGCGATGGCGCCGCAAGAGGAGAGGATACACTTTCACAGAATTTGGGGGACTCTTTGGTGGAGGGTCATACTAGCCTGCGCTACTCTACCCTGCCATACCCAACACTATGTCACTCTATTCTGCTTTACTCTACTCTACTCTACGTTACTCTACTCTACTCTAACTTACCCCATCCTACTCTACCATACCCCACTCTACTCTA